>CM034058.1:182936-197909 GCA_019804595.1 Bruguiera parviflora | reverse complement strand
CTCTCTCTCTCTCTCTCTCTCTCTCTCTCTCTCTCTCTCTCTCTCTCCTATGCATAGATGCAATTTACATGCACCACTTGTAATTCATCTAATTTAAGTCAGGATGGGAATTACGTAGACCAAATTGAAGGAGTTCACTGTACATAATTTTCCTACTGCATTTCCATTCCTTGTCATGCGCAGAATTAATGTGTTCTGGACCCAAGTGTTTAATCTAATCGTAGCAATATCCTTATCACCTTATGCCATCCATTTTTTCATCCAATATTGTTCACCTTCGGTGACTAGTCTTACAAAATTATACCAGATGACTGACGTAATCACGATGCTCTAATGCAACAGAATATTCCACTGGTAGGTAAGTGTTTCTGTGACTGTGAGGAATGTCCTGCGCAGATGTTTATTGTGCAAAATTGTGCTGGCAGCATGCCACAACCTTGGCATTTGATTCTTGAATGATGCAATTCTATATGGATCATAATTGCGGAGTAGATGCTGGAACTGCTGTGGAGTTAGAAGAAGCTATTAGAGAACATCCTTCAAAGTTTTCTTTTTTTGTTATGAATGATGGGAATTCTAACTCAAACCAGGCCAAGTGGCAAAATCCCTGCACATCCTACAAAATCACTTAATTTACAACCAAAAAAAAAAAGACAAGGACCATTTTAGTCGGTATCTGTTGGAGAGCCTAGCTTCCCTAATGTTCAAGCTACATTGTAGCCGAAGAAAGAGTTTTTTCGGTTGCTGTTCAAGCCGGGGTACCAGCAGAAGATTACTTTGAAGACCAAGCTCATGGACTTGGTTTTTTGGTGCTGATTCTGGTTACTTATTGTTGTTAAGAATCAAGAAGGAGGTTAGATATGAACCGAGTAGCAATTTAGTAAACTTTTTTCAGTCATCTGACTTCGTGGGAGAAGTTATAATTGCTGTACTTTTTTGCTGTGCTGTAATTTGCGGAAGCAGTTTGCTACTTTGGTTCTCTTGCTTGTAACTTTGGTTTAAGCATTGTAAACCATTCTTTTTAATCATTTAGTTTGTCCTCATGTTTGTAGGAATGACTACTTTTAATGGAGATGAAGATTAATGAAAATGATTGGATTTCTCCTCTCCAAATTCTCTAGTTTTCTCTTCTCTGTAATTACTTTCTACTTCTCTCATCAAAACTGAGTTGCAATCTTCAGTATCTAACCAACAAAATACTATTGAGAGTTTAGACTAATTCAACATCTATTCCGCACTTTGTGCAAATCTCCTTCAGACCAGCTAATGCCCAGTATTATTACAAAATGGAATACAGTCATTTACTCCTTTTGGCATCGGCCTAATGCCAGTCTTAGAGTCGTATCACGCATATGAAAGTTGAATCATAGCATGAGAGGCAAACTTTTGACATTTGAGTGTGCCTTTCAAAGAGGTGCACTTGTGAAAAGGCTCCAAAATTTGGAGATAGGTGCTCTTCACATTCCCATTCAGGTGAAATCAGCAACAGGCCAATTAAAACCTTGCTTGTACACTAATCTCCTATTTTGATGAAAGAAGAACTCTGAATAGTCTTAATCATGACCTAACTAGGAGGAATTGTAACATGGCCTTAACCACTTAGACGCAGTATAACAAGAATGTGAACTGCTGGTATTTGCAGACCCAAAAGGCATAGCAAATCCAATTGTTAGAGTTGTCCTATCCCATAGCTACAAAAGATAAGCTATAATTTAGAAACCTTATTGGTTTCTCCACTTTCACTTTGTTTTGAATAACACGTCAAAAAGGGTTCAATTAGCAAGCTCAACAAATTGGATGTCCGTTGGGCCTTAAGTATTTTTTATTATCCTTTCAATTTTGACATGAAATGTGAATTTTTAAAATTTTTCTTCTTTTGGACAGAGAAGAGATGTCGTTCACTGCCTCTTCCTGCAAAATGCATGCAAAAAGTCTAGATTCTATCTTTCTTTTTTTTTTCTCGCTTCGTTTAGTACAGGGGAAAGATGAATAAGTGCAACATGACAGCTCTCCACACTAGAGAAACGAAGGTTACTTCAATGGTCATCCGGGTTTGAAAGAGCATGGAGTAGCTGTCTTGCTACAGCCCGTAAGACCAATAGAATGGAGCTTCAACGACAAGATCTATGGTGAATCTTCTATTCTCTAATGAATTATTTTTAAATTCTACTGAATTGGCAAGTCTCTGCTAAAGAAGAGACAGATACCCTGATTGTTTAAGCATTAAGCATTAAGCAAATCATAATCGCTATTGCAACTGATAATAAGGATTAAGGCCCGTCCAGCTAGCTGACATGACAGCAAGTAGTTTTGTCGAAAGCAGAAAGCACACTACCATAAGACGATAGAAGTGTTAGTATACCGGTAGATAACTGCCAATGTGCATGCTCTCAGAGAGGCAGCGGCAAAATTAATCTAATCAAAATTCATTCACCTGCATCACAGTTGGCAATGAGTGACAAATATCAATACATCAATAAATGCATTAAAAAATATATCCTTACTTAAAAAATAGTGTATTTGTTGCTCTATCCTAATTTCCTTATCGGTCAATGGAAACAGATGAGGGAGGAATCTGATCAGGGATCCACTTATGGAAAATGCAAAAGTAGGACACGCCAAATTGAGGTTCTAATGACCAAACTCCAAGCCATTGTGGAGTGACTTTTAGCTTCTAATTTTACGACAGATCATGTCAACTAGCATCCTTGATTCTGTTTTAGCTGACGGGAGCACCCCCCTTTACCTGATTTGATGATCTTTGAGCACGATGTGTGTGCATCTGCATGAGAAAGAGAGGGAGATAGAGGCAGAGATATAACCTCCAATACTTTTGCCTACCTACCACAAAATAATTAAAAATTGAACCCCATAGCACTAAAAACTTTACATCTTGGCGTCCAATAATTGATAACAGTAGATGCCGAGTACTTATATATATATGCATACTTGTACTTATATATATGTATTTATTCTGCAGTAGTCATTAGCTATAGTTTATGCAAACCATTGCCTTCCCATTGCAAGGCATTGGGGGCACTTGGCATTGGCCACTAGCTTATTCAGGCAGCTACACATATGCGAACAGCTTAAAAATTGTACATGGCTCAGACTACTAGTGGAGTGGAGTGGAGGATAACTGTAGAAGATGGCTCAGCAAAGGTTTTGGTTTCAGAGGCAGGGCCTGTCAGCAGAGTCTGGCTAGGCCTAAAGAGTTTGATACGAGGGTTGACTCTTAAAGTATGGGGATTTTTGGAGAAAGCATGGAACTTAGGCGTGGACGACCCAAGGAAAGTGATCCATTGTCTAGAAGTAGGATTGGCACTCACTGTTGTCTCGCTCTTTTACTATGCTAGGCCTTTGTAAGAAGGTGTTGGAGGAAATGCTATGTGGGCAGTAATGACAGTTGTGGTAGTCTTTGAAAACACTGAAGGTAAGTCCTCTACCTCGATTGGAACCTATAACAATGTTTGTACCACACAAGTTTCCTCTTGTATCGGGAATGTCCAAAGTTTTCTGCGTTTCCCCATTTCGTGTCCCCTCCACTTATCTAGTATGATACTAAACTTGATTGTTTTGCAGGTGCGACTATATATAAATGTCTAGACAGACTGTTGGGAACTTCCCTGGCCGCATCTCTTGCCCTTGGTGTCCACTGGGTGGCTAGTGAGTCAGGAGGGAAACTTGAGCCCTTCGTAATTGGAGTCTCAGTTTTCTTACTAGGTGTGCATCCAAGACGATTCCTTTTTTATAACTTCTAGCCAATTACAAAGACAAATTCACTCACTTGGTGTCATATTTCTTCAGCTTCTGCAGCAACATTCTCCAGGTTTATTCCCAAAGTGAAAGAGCAGTTTGATTATGGCGTCCTGATCTTTATCCTCACTTTCAGCTTCGTTGCAGTATCCGGTTATCGAGTGGACAGATTACTCGGCATGGCTCATCAAAGAATTTCTACCATTATAATTGGCACGTCACTCTGCATTCTGGTGAGCATGTTTATTTGCCCAATTTGGGCTGGCCAAGAGGTGCATACTCTGATCACTCGAAACATGGACAAACTTGCCGATTCCTTGGATGGTAAATACCAATCTATGTGGATACTTTGTAAATGAAAGCCTGCCAGCTTTGTCAACAATCTGAGTCCCATTACAATTTTGCCATAACAGGTTGTGTAGCTCAGTATTTTAATCACAATGGGGAACTTAATGACAGTGGCAAACAATCTAAGGAGAAGTTACTGGAATACAACTGTGTGCTGAGTTCCAAAACGGAAGAATCGTTGGTACAGTACAAACTAGTTAATTTACTTCGGTTGAATACGAAAGCTCTCTAAAACCTCAACTGAGATTACAGTTCATAATGTGTTAAAACAGATCAAGTTCGCCAGATGGGAGCCTGCACATGGCCCTTTCAACTTCAACCATCCATGGAAGCAGTACCTCAAGGTTGGTGCATCCTTACGCAATTGCGCTTACCGCATCGAGGCTATTAATTATTGCCTCGATTCAGAACATCAGGTAACCCATGCTACTCGGAACTTCCTCTAACAATACAGACCGGTCAAACTTCTACAGAGTGCTTTTCAACATGTGATACTAACACAAGCGATTTCTACCATTCCTAATTAACGACAGGCTTCTGAGTTCGTAAAGAAGCAGCTAGGCAACCAGTGCTTGAGACTGAGCTCCAAATCATCCAATGTCACGAGGGAGTTAGCAAAGACTGTGAAGACAGTGAAAAAGTCAACTTCTACAGA
This sequence comes from Bruguiera parviflora, assembly GCA_019804595.1. Taxonomy (NCBI): domain Eukaryota; kingdom Viridiplantae; phylum Streptophyta; class Magnoliopsida; order Malpighiales; family Rhizophoraceae; genus Bruguiera; species Bruguiera parviflora. Next base: position 193,150 of record CM034058.1, on the reverse strand, counting down.
CTTTTTGATTGAAGAAATGCGAAAAGCGGTGCAGGAGCTTCAATGTGCCGTGAAATTCCCGTCTGATTTGTTCATTGCACCCGAAGTTGCAGAGTCTGAGGAAAGTAAGGAATCGGATGCATTCGTTCAAGTACCTATCCTGGAGATCATTCCAGGGATAACTTAAGCTTCTTTACTGATAGAAGTTGCCGGGAGGATCGAAGCCACGTCTAATGCGGCTAAAGAACTGGCAAACCTGGCAGGATTCGAGGTCATAGATCACGAAAAGTCAGAACGAAATCAACCCAGCAACAGAATGTTATCGGGTCAATCAAAAAAACGAGGAGACCATGGAGACCCCTTCAAAAGTGTCTGAGCTCCTAATTTGTGGGCGGAATACAACATCATAGATAGATAGTTGTAGCACGGTATGCTAAAAAAACAGTTCGCCACAGAAATCATAATAAAAGTTAGCCAACAACTCACAATACTCCCGGCCGAAGTTATTGTTTCATTCTTCTTTGGGATCATTCACTACTTTTGGCCGATATCCATGTCTTCTTACATTTCTGCCCAGTGACAAGTGACAATTTCTCTAGGATTTAGACGATTCTACTAAATAGAAAGACCCTCCCCCCCCCCAAACAAAAAAAAAGTGTTAATGCGAGATATGCTATGTCATATTATTAATTATATATTTATACTTATGTTGAAGATGGATATAATTGACGGATATAGCTTATAAGACGATGGGGTGCATAAAATTCAAAGAAAAAAATAAAAAAAAAGAGGGCATTTCCGAAATTTGAGAAAGAAAGCGTGGCCTGTACCGGCATGGAAGAGAAGACCGGAAGAGTACTGCTCTCCGTCCGGCCAAAACGATATACCCGAAGAGTCCCATTTTCTGTAAGGGGGAACTGAAGAATCCAAATAGGAGCTGGAAAGAAACCCTAATTTCATGTTTTGATTATCTACAGACCACGCACAGAGAGAGAGAGAGAGAGAGAGAGAGAGAGAGAGAGATCTAATGGTTGATGTAGAAGATAAATTGGCCTACTTTCAAGCGATCACAGGTGTCGAAGATCCCGATTTGTGTACGGAGATTCTTCAAGCCCATGGCTGGGACCTGGTGCTCGCCATCTCCTCTTTTATCTCCGGAACCACCGGTACCAGCAACCCCGCCGACGCCTCCATTACTGCCCTGGCTTCTCGTGATGCGTTTCCACAATCTGATTCTTCAGGCACTGTCTCCGCCGCCGCTGCTTCCGCCCACCCTCCCCGTCCCTGTGATTTCCGGCGGTCTAGGGCTTATTTCTGGAGCGGTTGGGCTTGGTCTGTGGGCGGCTGGTGGTATTTTGTCGTATTCTTTAGGAATGTTTGGGCTGGGCTCAAGTGTCGGCCGGAGCGGAGAGGCCTCCTCCTCTGCTGGATTAGTTTCGGCGTCGCCTGCCGCAAGGGATGCTATGGATTTTGTGTGCGCATTCGAGAGGGACTATGGTTCTAGAAGGCCGAATTTCGTATCCGAGGGATTCATGGACGCGCTGCAGAGGTCGAGGAATGCGTCCGAGCTCTTGTTTGTGTACTTGCACTCGCCGGACCATCCGGACACGCCTGTGTTTTGCGAGAGGACCCTGTGTTCTGATGTTTTATCTGCTTTTGTGAGTGAGAATTTCGTTCCTTGGGGTGGGAGTATTAGGGCCGGTGAAGGGTTTAAGATGAGCAATAGCTTTAAGGCTTCTAGATTTCCTTTTTGTGCTTGTTGCCATGCCTGCCACTAACCGGAGGATCACCTTGCTTCAACGGGTAATGTCCGCATTATGTTTGATTGCTTCGCCTTCACGTTCAATCTCAAAAATATTCAATTGTGTATATAATTGTTCACGACTGGGATAGTTTCTGGGTAGTACAATTTATTCTCTAGTTTTATTGTTGCCATTGTAGTGTCAGAATGCTTCATGGTTCACCTCAGCTTTCCCTGGCATTTTGTTTGATTTGTCTCTTCTCGGATCTGATTGGAACAAGGGAGAAGTACGTTTATGATAAAATATATATATATTTTTTCTTCTTCTGCAGGTAGAGGGTCCATCATCTCCTGAGGAAACGTTTATGATATTACAGAGAGTACAGGAAGAAAGTGCCCCTGTTCTTATCGCAGCAAGGATTGAAGCAGGGAAAAGACGAAACAACATCCGCTTAAGGGAGGAGCAAGATGCTGCTTACAGAGCAGCACTTGAAGCTGATCAAGTATGCTGCCTTTTTAGTCTCCTCTTTTGTGCTTATATGGATTTGGCTTGTGCACTTAGATATGATCTCTACTTCAATTTTCTTCCCACTTCCAAAGGCTTATGAAATATTATGTACCTGATGGTTTTTTCATCCTTTGCCCCATCCCCCCTCTCTCTTTCCGTTAAATAAAGCTAGGGAATTGCAAAAGAGAGAAGAGCAAGAATGCTTGACAAGGGAATCTGCTGAAGCTGAGAGAAAGTGCAAGGAGGAAGAGGAGGCAAAGGAGAGAGCAGCACTTGAGGCTGCAGAAAAAGAGGCTGCTCGGGCAAAAGAATGCAGCAGGAGAAAGCCTTGTCACTTGGCACTGAACCTGAAAAAGGACCTGATTTTACACATGTAATTCCTCTTGTGAATTATTTTTCCCCCTGGCATGAGAGTTTATCGTGACTTCTCATTGTCTTGACTAATCAATTGGTTTTGGGTTGCTCCTCCTAATTCTATTCCAGTGTGATTCCTATTGTCCAGTTCCAGTCATGTTTGTTTAACTTTAATGTTGTTTATTTGATGGTCTATTAGAGAGGGCCTCTAGGTTCCATCTTTTGCTTGTGTGCTTATTTAAAGTCATTTTTATTTCGGTCATTTTACTTAGTTCAGGAAACTGCAGGAGTATTGAATGACCATGTGTTTCAAATATGCTTTGTCGTGTATACCTGCTGTTTCATTTCTGGTCATTGAGATGCATGACTTCTGCAACTCTCATGTACCTTGTTGAAGCTAGCATATCTCATTGCGTGTCTATATTAGGTCCTGGTTCGCTTCCCAAATGGAGAACGCAAAGAGAGGAGGTTCCACGGTACTGCTATTATCCAGTCTCTATATGACCATGTCGATTCTTTGGGCTGCACAGAGGTTGAGACTTACAGCCTTGTTTCAAAATTTCCCCGGGTGGTTTATGGTTCCGAAAAGCTCTTATGCTCCTTGAAGGAAGCAGGATTGCATCCTCAGGCCAGCCTTTTTGTGGAGCTGAATCAGTAAAGTGTAATGCAATGTAGTATAGCCAAATGTAGTCCAAATGGGACCGTGCAAGTAGCGTTACGGTGTTACATTTCTCCCTCGTTCTTCAACTTGATCAGCAGTGATAGTCAGACAGCATATCGCCTTCGAGTCTCTGCTTGGGATGTTTCACTCAAGGATCTAAGGCGGACTATGGCATTGAAATATTGACATTGATTTTGCACATATATTGATATAGAAATTCTGTCGTCTTACTCTTGACTTTTTGTTACTTTAACACGGGAATCAATCGAGTGACGGCTCGAACCGTCGTGATTTACTGCATATTTGATTTTTTCCCCCCTCTTTGGAACAGAACTGAAATGAATATTCAATAATAAACAAACCTGTTGACATCGAAGTACGGAATACAGCCCAATTCAATTGAAAAGAGAAAACATCACAAAGGCGTGTTCCAGCTTTGGTTGCTATCACCACTAAGTCTGCCACTTCATTGGCAGTGCGCCTGATGTGGACCACCGTACATGAAAGCCCTGGTAACAGCTTCTTCTGCAATCCATAATAATAGGCCTCAACTCCCATTGTGGTGGATTTGCACCCTGCACAAGTGAAGCAATTCCAGATTTGGGCTGGGTCCGTTTCAACTCTCCCAACTGATCGTCCATCTTCAACGCAAAGGTCAGCTGATTACCCCTCCACAAGCCCTTCACTGTGCACGACTCCTCTCTGTGATTCGACCCTCTGAATTTGTACGAAAATCTGCTATGCCCGACTCACCAGTTCGTTTGTCATACCGCATCTCGACGCTTCCTCTCTAGGGTGCTGCTTTCCATTGTGAAATCATCTCAAGTTTTGAGGCCTCGGGCTTTCATATTTACCAGCGCAAGTATGTTGTATGCTGAATGGTATTCTCTTGTTCCTTCGATTACTTAAAGGTACCCACAATCAATTCCTATCAGCTGCCATGCATGCACTCGAAGGTGGCCATATCTAGGAACTCCAACTCTATGTACGTCGTTCCAGAGAAATTTAGTGTTCCTTCTGGTGGAATCTCCCAAATTTGCAAATCAAAGTCTAGCTCAGGACCTTTTTGGGCTAGAAAATCTGCTGCAAAGTTCCCCTCCCGAAGGGTGTGACGAAGTTCACAAAGCCAATTCCTCCATATCATGCTTTTGCACTCCATGATCAACCAACAATCCGGGTCGGCCGGGGAAACATCTTCTTGAATCTTGGAAATAGCACCAAATGAATCACATTCAATTATAACTCTTCTGAATCCTCTCTCCCAAGCAAGGCATAAGGCAACTCTAATGGCCAAACACCCACGATCCTGAGCAGCACCTAAGCAAACCTCCGATACAAACAAAATTATCCCCTTCTCGAATTGATGCGGCAGTGTTGAATTTAGTTACACCTTATAGAGGGAATTCCCAAGAAATGAACCGAGAATCGACAACTAGGAAACCGTTCATTCTTGGACCACACGCAATCAATTGATCTGTTGATGCTACCCGAGCCGACATTCCAACTCAACTTCTCTTCACAATCGAACTAACGAAAGATGATGGACGAAAGGCTTGCCTGGTTGTTGGCGGTGGGAGGCTCTTTGCTTGTCTTTCTTCCGCGGTGATAGTAAAAGAAACAAAAAGATATAGGCAATAACTTTAAACACAAGTGACTAGATGCATGGCTGGACTCTAACGAGTCACGAGGATGCACACAAGCCCACCCTAACCGTCATGAATTCCCTGAAGGATTCTGGCCTAATCAATTTGGCATTGTTGGTTGTACAGGTACTCCTGAATTCATGGCTCCAGTGCTCTATGAAGAAGAATACCCATATAGCGAGTGCAGAAATCCAGCTCAGATATATATATATATATATATATATATATATATTACTGGTCGAGTTAATCCCTCCTTTGACTTGACTTGGTTTTAGGGCATAAAGCCTGCTTCTCTGACTCACAAGTTAAGCATTTCACTGAGAAGTGTCTTGTTCCCGCATCTATGAGATTGCCCGCAATGGAGAGCTCTTGAAAGACCCATTCCTTGCCCCCGAAATTCCAAAAGAACTTGTTTCTGATGCTTTCTGTTTAGAAAGCTCCATGCCTCAACTGGTCACTTCAGCGCATGCCGAATGTCATCCCACGGACATTGACGCTAATGGCAAGAAGCTTTCGATAGGCTCCTGTACAGAAAACATCAATCAAGGCCCACAGGTTTCAAGGCAAGGGCTTCAGAGGTGCACCAAAAGAAATGATTTCAGGTTGAGAGGGAAGATAGATGATCATAACACAATTTCGTTGACTTTGGACATTGCAGATCCATCTGGTGAGTAATTATGCCATGCAATCTCAGATCTTATATTTTTCATCAACCACAATCCTATGAATATAGTTTTTTCTAACAGGTCAAGCTAAAAATATCCATTTTATCTTTTATCTTGATTCCGATACTTCTTTTTCGATAGCTTAGGAAATGGCTGAACAACTTGATTGTCTAAGGAAGACATTACTTTAATTTCTGAGTTGACTGATAGCTTGATAATGAAGCTTGTTCTCAGCCGGGACCTCTCACTTGAAAGTACATCGGGCATACCAAATGCATCTAGACTGCAAATTGATGCGACTTCCACGGCAGCTCAGGGACATGATTTCCGACTGGCTAATGCAAAAGACTCAGGGACTCAAGAATCAGTCAATTCTGCCATATCTGTCGAATTCAACGTGGCAATTGCCTCTGATGCTAAGCCTTTTGGGATCTTCTGATGGAAGTCTTGAATTGAATAAATATGACCGAAGTTGAGACTTTGGGTTATAGGATGATGTTATGTCGAAACATAATATGTCCATAAAAGAATCCGAGTTCTCTTGCTCTGGTTCAGGCTGTGATATGTCAAGAAATCCAAGCCTATCCTGCATCTGCTCTCTATTGCTCGCTGACAAGGAGCTGAACGACACGCCGAAGCTGGAGATTGATGCAATTGATGGTCAATATGACCATTGTTTTCAAGAACTCTAGAGGCTGAGGGGGGGGAAGGTGTAGAAAATGCCAAAAAGATATGGATGGTGCAGAAAAACATATCTGTCATGTGATGTACTGAATTGATATATATGTATATATGCATTTTCCTTTGCTTTGAATTTTGATAAATAGTTTTTATCTTTGGCTGGCATTGGAAGAAGTCAGGGATTTTGGCCTTTTATTGATTATTCATTCAACGGAATTATTTCATTGTATATTAAAATAAAAATTAAAAAAAAAACTCTCTCCTCCTCAACATGTTAATGATAAATTGTTTGTTCAAGAAAAATGTCAACAATTAAATGGTGGCTTTTTGCTTCTTTTCTTCTTTGCTTTGCTTGTTGCTGTATGTCTTTTAAATATTGGCCAGGATCGGAATTCAGAAGCTACCCGTTTGAATTTCGGCACTTCACCTCTAGGGTCAGGATTGATTGGCAGCACCAGGTGGCAGGTGCGAGTAGTAGTTACTCACCACAGAATTAGTAGTAGTTACTCACCACAGAATTCAAGTATAAGAGTGAAGCACATGAAGCTAGACACAGAAATCAGAATATTTAAAAAGGAAAAAAAAAAAAAAGTGCATTCTTAGTCCATGAGTAAGGCTTTGTACAGACTCCAGAGGTGCTCGAACATTGAATTCATCAGCATAACAACAAATAACAATGGCGATGCAGAGAATTATTCACAATTTATTGACAAAATGAGCAAACTCCAATACATGATCCACACGGGAGGAACTAAGAAGAATGCACATTGAGGGACAAGTGACTATTTACAATTGATAAAATTTTCATGGACAAGATGAGTATGTACTATCATCCACACACTTGTACCAACAGTAGGAAGGCCGAACAGAACTCTGCATCAGTGCTACCAGTTTTCCCTGGCTATCTTTAACTTCTCAAGTATGAACTTCCCTTCCTTATACTTCTGTGTTTCCTCATATGCTCGTTCATATTTCCACCCAAGCACTTCATGGCAATCGCAGCAATATACATCAGCAACTGTATGGAGGCCGGTCATTAGTTGCCTGTCTTCTTTTGGCCCTACCGTAATGTTCATTGCATGGGAAAATAGGAAGGCTCGGCCATGTCTTCCCTGGACTCACAATGTGAAAACATATTGGGTGTCATACTACAAGAGTGATTGCATGATATTGCATTACTGCTGGGGCAAGTATCTATGGAAGCCAAGCGCAATAGGCTATAGGAACTCAGGGATGACAAAATTGCATAAAACAATCCATTCAAGCCAAAACTAATGATCACCTGATGGAGTGTGGTTCTTAGTTCTGCTAGAGTACAAATTGACAGAGATATCAAGTCTACATTTCACTCTCTTCTTTACCACAGTATACGTTTTTTGACCAATTTGTTTATGTCACTAACTTAATCAATCACAATAAGACCTCCTCCAGTTCTATTGTCTTCTCTCGCTTTTGGCTCACTGCTTTTGCATTTGCTGTGCTAACAATAGCGCCCTCACTTGATCAAACTCAGAACAAATTCAACGCAGAAGCAAAACTAAGGGAAAACCAATTTAAGCCGATCACCTGAAAGGCCTTGGAAATGACATCGTCGTGAAAGGCAACATTGTTCCTGCAATTACAGCAACTGTACAGCCTTGGCCCAATCACCTCTGCCATTGCCGATGTTATACCAAAACCTACTCGCTAACCAGTTCGACCAAACCAAGATTTTATCTGGGTGGGCATAAAAATTGCCACCAATGAAATTAATCCACTGAAACATAAATAAATCAAGAATAGAAGAATGATTAACACACTTCCCCCCCCCCAAAAAAAAGAGGCTTACTTTCTCAATCAACAAGCTAATATAGATATCATCTGCTAATTTTTCTATGAAAAGGTATCTGCACCAAGGCATAAAACAGAATAGTCAAGAAAGAATCATTTACTGTCAATAAAGCCAGGACAAAAAACACGAAATTGGAGAAGGGCTCGTGAATCGTAATCAGGAGCAAGAAAGTAGCGAAACCCAGTAATTCTTTAGCTCATGCGAATTTAAAACCGCAATTACTAAAGTCCACCGCACATCTTCGCCTCCAGAGGGAAATTTTTTTTTTTTTTTTCTCTTCGTTACAATTGATCAGAATTCTGCTTCAAGGATTAAGAACCCGCGTATCTAAGGATTTACCAGTGAGATAAATTAAAAAGGAACTAACCACATCTCTAACCACATCTCGACAAAACAAACCTGCCTGCTCTGCCATGACAAGAAGTAACGAGTGTGTGTGTGTGTGTAGATTTTCAGAAGGCTAGGAAAGAGAGAGTCTTATTTAGGGTTCTGCTGTTGTTCAGCTTTGTCAGGACTTTGGTGGGTTCTGACGAGAAAATGGCAAGTTGCACTTCAAGGCTGGCAGGTGTGTTTTGGCATTCACTGTCCTCGTCTCTCAAAATTACAAAGCTACCCACCACTTCTGCTTTCTTTTTCTTTTCTATGCATTAGAAGCTTAAAACAAAACCGAAACAACCCATGACCATGACTGTAATTTCCTTTAAAGATAAAAAATAAAAAGACAGAAAAAGGAAAAACCAAACCATAACAAGCCTGTACCAACCTAGTGGCTTCGTGGCTCTGACTGCCCATTTCCTTCATCTGCATTGCCCGCATTCTGATTAGCCCGCAACCGTTAAGCTGATTATTACGTTCGAATTGGATAATGGTTGGACTGCAGCGTTAATGTGATCCTTATCGGAATCATTACAGAATGACACGAAGTCGAGTAGACATCTTGACCGGTACATGGAATTGGAGACTCAATTCCATCCAAAATTGGGATAGATTCGGATGGATACTTTTTTTTTTTTTTTTTATGACCTAAACCTAACTTATTTAGAATCGACCTGTCTTAGTCTCGGTGATGCTTTCACTATGATTTTTTTTCCGTTGTTGTGTAATAATTACAAAATTTCATTTATGATATAATTGAATTTTTGTGAGAATATTTAAGGGAATTGAACATATATTTGTATTTATATAATTTTAAAAATTACCCGTAATTTTTAATGGATATTATAAAATTTATTTATTTTTTTACATAAATTTAATATAAAAGTTTAATTTATTGTATAATATACCACCCTTTGAGTTTGAAATTTATCTTTACGACTCTATCACATGAATGCAAATTTTTTATCAAAAGGAAAAATTATATGGGCATTGAAGTGATAAACTTTTTAATAAAATAAAATAATACATTCGCATATATATATATATAGAGAGAGAGAGAGAGAGAGAGAGAGAGAGAGAGAGAGAGAGTTATTTCTTGCCATTAACTTACTTTTTGTTGGTATTATTGTGATGAGATGAGGCATTATTTACACAAAAAGTGTCAACTGTTTTCATTATTTGTCACCTGTAAAACGTGGAGTTGAGCATCGACCGCTGGCTCGAAAAAAGGAATGCCATGTGGAGCTGTCCGAAAACAATGAGGGCGAACAACCCTTCCGTTGGTTTGGTAAAAGCTTACCAAAAATCAGCTTCTTCCTCCGGGCAAAGCGACGACAGGCCGGCTACTAGCTGAAGAGTTGGGTCTCTCGAAGAAGGCAAGTGCGAGCCCCGTTTTCCATAGATGGTTGCGGTCAACTCCTACAACTTTGGAACTATCATTCCCGACGCCACGGCTTCCCCTCTACACTAAATATGTGTGTATTTGTGCGATGAAATTGCAAACGTGGGTTATTCGTAACGGAACAACTTCTCATTAAGAAAAACAGAAAACTCCGAAATTCACAATTTTTATTAAAACCCTAATATACGTAGTCGGGCAAAGGCTAGGGTTGTTTGCTTCTCAAGTGTACGTGTGCTTCGTTGAATGAAACCCAGCGAGCACATTTGACATTGCCAAAGCGTCGTCGTATCCTGTCACTTTCTTTGTTTGTCTCCGGCTCCTTCCGAAACAACCCTCCCCCGGGAGCTCTGCGACGATAATCACCAAATCCATAA
>CM034058.1:158898-182836 GCA_019804595.1 Bruguiera parviflora | reverse complement strand
GAGAGAGAGAGAGAGAGAGAGAGAGAGAGAGAGAGGAGCTGAGTGAGCAAAGAGAAAGCATGTCAATGGAGGACCAATCGGACGGCAACAGAAACGCCGCCGCCAACGAGGGCAACGGCGATGAGACGACGGTGGCGACCATCAAGAGACTGCGTTCCCAACTGGAATCCCGCATTGAGGCCCAGCACTCCACCCAACTGGAGCTCCTGGCTTCACTCCAATCTCTGGTCCCAAACATCGTCTCCTCTCTCGACCTCTCTCTCCAAATCGCTTCCGCCTTTGGCCACAAGTCCTTCACGCCCACTCCGCCTCTCCCCGCCGCTCCGACGGAAAAGCCCCTCGAAATTGCCAACCAACCGAAGAACCCTTCTAGCCCTCGCGACACTCTCTCCTTTTCAAAGATTAAAAGCGCCAAACCAGATACGGGTGACGCGAAATTCGGCATCGACGAGAGCGAGAGCCCATTGTCGGTGGTTAGGGTTATGGTGGCGGAGTGCTTGCTACAGAGGGTGCCCTTTGATCCGATTGACTCGTCCACGGTGTTGAGGAAGCTGGAGAATGACCAGAATGCGACGCCTGCCGAGAAATCCGCGCTGAGAGAGGTCGGAGGAGTGTCCGGCGCCATTCTGGCTGTGGAGATGGCTTTGAGGTCTATGGCGGAGGAGAACCGTGGGATCGAGCTTGAGGAATTTGTTGTCAGTGGTAAGTCTAGGGTGATGGTATTGAACATTGATCGCAATAGGCTAGTGAAAGAATTGCCCGAAAGTGCAGGGTATCAACAACAACAATTAGAGTTATCAAATTCCAGTGATTTAAATCAGAATCATAACCGGAATGAAATTTTAAATAGTGGGGTTGATGTGAATGGCAATGGGATCTTCAGAATGGGAGGGCCGATGGTGCAGCGGCCAATGCCCGGGGATATGTGGATGGGTGGGGATATGTGGAGTGGACCGCCAAGAGGGATGATGGGTTCGAGAGGGATGATTATGGGGCAAAGAGGGATGATACCCAGGCCACCATTGGGGCCCGGTAATATGCCAATCCAAATAGCCTCACAACAGCAGCAGCAGCAGCAAAAGCCAAGGACTGAGGAGGATGATTTGAAGGATTTGGAGGCATTGCTGAGTAAGAAGTCATTTAGGGAGATGCAGAAATCAAAGACCGGCGAGGAGCTCTTGAACCTCCTTCAAAAGCCTACTGCAAAAGAGACTGCTGTGGCTGCCAGGGTACGCCAGATATTCAGTAACCTATTTTTGATGCTTTGCAATCTCATCAAAAGATTGAATAACCTGTCAAACTGGGAACTTCACAAAAATATTTATTTTTGCTTCTTTCCATTGCTTAGCTTTTTTTTTCCACCCATTTTTTTCGTTTGATACTGAAAACACCATTTAATCACATTTTTGAAATACCCTTTTCAGTTCAAAACAAAAGGAGGTCCTCAGCTGAAGTTCTATTGTTCAGCTTTAACAAAAGATGATTGTCGGCGCCAATCTGGCTCTTATATGGCCTGCGATAAGGTTAGTGGGAAATACTATATGGTATTTTATTTAGTTGCATTGAACATGTATAAATTGGTGGATATAGTCAGTTTGGTTGGATTGAAGGTGTTTGTGGGCATGGGAGAATTTTCTATGTGATGCAACTAATGGTTTGCAGTAAAATTGTCTAGTAGATGTTTCTCCTGGACTGTTAAAGCTTCTTGATCTAGTTTTTTGGTGGTTGAGCACTTAATGTTCATAGCAGTGTAGGCAAATGCACAAACATAGATGAATGCAAGAGACGTGAAATGACATAGTGAACAAAACAGATTAATGGTGCAAGAAAGCAGATGAATGGGAAGCAATTTAACAATGATTGAAGCTTCAAAGAGCAACAAGACATTGGTTTACTGATAAATTGAACCCTAATTAATCACTTTTTTAGAACATTTTCAGTACCCTTTTGTCTCTGCTTGTGCCATTTTGATTCTCAGTGTTATTGCAAGAGATGTGAAAGTTCTTGTGTTGCTTTAGGCTGAAATTGTACCTAATATCTAAGCACATATCTCCTATGATATTGCAGTTGACCTCTGACTTGGTATGTTGTCTGAGAAAAGATGACTCATTTGCACAACATAACTTATATTCTTAATCTTCCATACTACACTTGAGATCAATTCACATATGTTAAGCATGCCCTTTGTGATGATTGTTTTGAAGTCTTTACTTTTACTAAAACTTACTATGCTTCATTGAGTTGACCACTTTTAACGGTTTGCAGGTTCATTTTCGTCGTATTATTGCTGCTCATACTGACATCAGTCAAGGGGACTGTTCTTTTCTAGATACTTGCCGTCACATGAAGGTAAATTTGTGTTCCCCAATAGCCCATTTCATTAGCTATGCCCCATTTTATTTGCTATTTCCAGGCTTTTTATGACACTTCTGCAGTCAACTTTTGGTTATTTAATCACCGGATTTCCTTTTCCTGATAGACATGCAAGTATGTTCATTATGAGCTTGACCCAACACCAGATATCCCCATGATGATGGGTGCTGCAGCTCTTCCTCCATCGAAACCTTTAAAGCGTGCTGAATATTGTTCAGAAGTAGAACTTGGGGAACCACAATGGATCTATTGTGATATTCGGTCCTTCAAAATGGAGATCTTAGGACAATTTGGAGTCATAATGGCTGATCCACCATGGGACATTCATATGGAACTGCCTTATGGGACAATGGCAGATGATGAAATGCGCAACCTTAATGTCCCTGTGCTGCAGACTGATGGTCTGATTTTCCTTTGGGTCACTGGACGTGCAATGGAACTTGGGCGTGAATGGTGTGTTTTGTCTGGACCATGTATTTACCACTAATGTTGATGAATCATCTTCACTGAACAATTAACAATATTGTCTTGGAGTCTTTTAAAGTATGGTGACATTGCTGATTGGCTAATTATACTGATTCTTTCAGTTTAGAGCTTTGGGGTTACAAGCGTGTTGAGGAGATCATTTGGGTAAAGACTAATCAACTTCAGCGAATAATTAGAACGGGCCGGACAGGGCATTGGCTCAACCATAGCAAGGAGCATTGCCTTGTTGGAATAAAGGGGAATCCAGAAGTGAACAGAAACATTGACACTGATGTCATTGTTGCTGAAGTTCGAGAGACAAGCCGTAAGCCAGATGAGGTGTGTAGCAACATTACCCTAATAGTATCTTGCACTTATTCCCCAATTCTTTTATTTTTCTCTTCTTAATGTTACTTTCAGATAATGACTCTGCCATTCCGTTTCATCTTGTGGCAGTCTATACATTGCAAATGCTGTTGTATTGAGATTGTTTTTGTTATATTTGTTGTCTTGGATTGCCTTTTTCTTATTATCTCAAGTCTCAAATGCTTCTAGAACGATTAGAATTACAGGTGTATCAGATGTAAACTTTGCTAATATGGAGAAACTCCTTGTAGATGTACCCTATGCTGGAGAGGATAAGTCCAAGGACAAGAAAGCTGGAATTGTTTGCTCGCATGCACAATACTCATGCAGGGTATGCTTTCCTGAATCATATTCTTTTTTGGCATCTTAGGTTCTTTTAGCTGATATTAAATACCCATTTTTCTATGTTTTCCCCAAAGTCATATTTGGGGCAGGGATTGGATAAAGGTTTCATTGTAATGTGGGGATCATATTGAGTCCTTGCTTGAATGCATCCATTGCCATCCCTAATAAGAATTTTCCTTGGCCCATCTAACTCATTCACATTTCTTGTTCTGCTGTAAGATTGGCCATTGCTATAAAAAAATAAACAGATGCCCAAACAGGGTCATCTTGCACAGGGCCCTTTTGAATCTAAATTATTGTTCTGGACTAGGTGGATGTCACTTGGTAATCAATTGGACGGAGTGCGATTGGTTGACGAGGGCCTGCGAGCAAGATTCAAGGCTGCTTACCCTGATGTTGTGGTACAGCCTCCTTCCCCTCCTCGAGCTTCTGCTATGGAAGTGGATTTATCTGCTTCTCAAATGAGGAGCCCTTTTGCAGCAACAGAATCGAAGCCCATGGCAACACAGTTTACAGAGCATGCAGCCCCAGTGACAGTCTATGGTTCTGAGGTGAAGCCAATGGCTATAGATACCAGTCTGGTCAGCTGATAGGTATCTGATTTTGTAAAAGGGTTATACCAGAGTTTGTGTTGGAATTTTTGTCCTTGGCACCAGAGTTTGTAGGGAGGTTATTCATTTATAGGAGATCAGGGTAGACTTACTCGGGCACCATCAACCATGTTATTATAATACCCTGTAACGTGGACACTGGAGATGTCGTGGAAATGCAATAGATGCAAGCATGGATTTCGTTCTCACCAAAGTGGTTTCTGCTTTCGATGTCAAGATGTTGGGTCACAGGCTTTCTCAGCCAAGACAAGGCATTGCTTGTAACCCGAAATAGTGTGATGTTAGGCAGTTTGATGTCAATGGCCAAGCTTGACCCAAAATGGGGCACGTGCAAGGTTGGAATCTGGAAACAAAAGTTTGTGGCAGACTGGAATGGTGTGATGTCCTCGCAGATGTGAAACACTGGTTCATTGACTGATTCAAACTGTTTCGTCATCTGACCATGTAGAGAGAAATGACAAAGATAGGTTAACTATTCGGTCTGACAGCTCTCGCATCATTAGACACTCAAATCAACTGATGGCCAACTCAAATGTTGGACGATTAGATCTAGAGAAAAAAGTGCACCTTAAAGTTACTGTAAAATTATTAAGGGAGATTTGGGTTTAAAATCCCCCGAAACTATACCACATTGTCCCTAAACCTGAAGGGGAGGATAAAATGTGCCATTAACTCTACTATTGCAACAGCCACCACATTGACATTAACTTCCGCGTTCTATGTACAGCATAAATAAAATAATTATAATTCAAATCAAAATGTGGAGAGATTCCCACATGAATTAAGGAAATGGTTATACATAGAAAGTTGGTTAAAGAAATTGAATTGCCAATAACAGAATTCCAAAAACTTTATGCTCACCATCAATAGAACCATAAAAATTCTACAAAGGAAGACCAGATTACTTTATGACCAGAAGAGAATACCCAGAAGCAATAATTCCTATTAATCTATATACTTAAAATTCATTTCTTTACTTTACTGTCAACCGCATCTTTGCCCACGGAAGATTCCTTTATGCCCTTCTCGAATAGGATTAATCAAATCTCCTCTCTTATTGGTTGCAATGCAAACAGCCACCAAGTTGCAACTTAAGAGAGAGAGTGCATATAGTAATTCCAAAAAATTGCACAGGCTTATTTCCCCAAAATCAGTCAGACAACCAATGGCTCTGCCTCTGTGTCCCTCTCCTTCATTGCTGTCCAATCTTCTGATTCTGCAAAGGTAGAATAGTCATAATTCAAGGCAGGTGCAACCTTAGATATAGGCAGCAACATCAAGCTGGAAAATTTTATATTTTAACTTGTCCAAATAAAATTTCACAAGTTGACCCATATTATAATTAAAATAGGCACAGATTACTCGATTTCGAGTTTTGAATGACTTATGAGCCAAAACCAAATCAACTCAGGGTGCTATATAAGAGCTGACAAAAGGATACACTCAGCAAAGGAAGGCTTACTTGATCTTTGGCTCTCTGCAATAACCATGAGCCGCCTCTGCAACAGAAATGCCACAAAGAGGAAGATGGAGCACATGCCAAACATGACGATTATGGGAAATGCATCAACCTTCAAAAGAAAAGGGATCAGCTACTTAAATACAAATAGAATCCATAATTCATTTATGCAACTGTACCATACACACCTACTAATTGCAACCACATTTGAATCAAGAATTATCAATGTGAACATAAGAATAAACAGTGATGGCATTAACAACTAAGAGACTCACGTTGTACAGGACAACACAGACAAATAAGTTCAGAGGAATACGGAAGAAATTCATGATGGTGCTTCTAGCCTCTTCAGGAATATATTGGGACCTCATCTTCATGATAGATGGCCAGAATATGCCCACACATGCCTCAAATGCACAGAATCCAAGGAGCTGAACACACCCAGGGAATGAGATGCCCCCACCTTTCACTCCAGTAGGTGCTAACAGGAACTGCTCAAAATCAAGTAATCAACAGTCAGATTTTTTTTGCTCATCAATAATAAAAGGAAAAAAAAGACATATTTGTTCAACCACAAGCATTACATGGTAAGACTACATAGTTAGAAAGGAAAACACATACACTTGTTACAACAGGAAGCAGAAGGGAAGCAGCAGAAATCACGAAAACTATCTGCATATAACTCTCAACTTTAAGGGATGAGCGAGCCATCAGTCGAGAAGCTACAGAACTTCCCAGCATTGAAGCCAACATGAATGTTGCGAAAATGAAACCGTGAGGAATTTCCTCACTATTTGGGCTCAAAGCAGGAGTCCACAGGAACACAAAGGTGTACATAGAACCTTCAAATAGGGACTGTATAGCACCTAGCAATGCAATCTTCTCATCTGATTCCACACGGAACAAACGTCAACAGAAGTTCCCAGGAGATTGAAAAGAAAATGGGTTCACATATAATGTACACAAAATATATCATTACACTAGATTGTAAAGGACTCAATTGACCAAATCTTCCAACAAGTAAAGAATTGCCTAGTCAATGGGACTGGAACCAATACAAAAGTTGAGATGGAACTAGCATATATCTGCTTCTATAGTAAAGCAGGTTATCAAATCAATTCTATAAAAGCTATCATAGAGGATGAATATAGGAGAACGTAAACTTCAAGGACAAGAATTTCTTCAGCATTTACCAAGCTACATGTGAAATGGAAGATTAGGGATTTACCAGAAGCAATGGCAACAGCAGCACCCTTGAACTGGGTAAGCAGATCCTTGTTTTCAGAAGGGTCTCCGTAATTTTCACTCCATGATGAGAGTATAATCGCCATGCCAATTGCAAGAAAGCACGCAGCAGCATCAAATGGAGCAACTGGCCCCAGCGACAAGGTATCTACGAGCACATTACCGAACAATCCCGACACAATGGCAACAAAACCATTCCCAAGAAAGATTGCCTTAGAAAATGTTACTGACAACCATTGTGGATCGAAACCCCTCTGCAGAATTGGAAGCAGTCATTAAGAAAAGAAAAGAGAGATTTATAAAAAAAAAAAAAAATCCATGCAAAAATCAAGAAAAATATCAAACACAGAAAAAAGAGTCCCAAAGAAAGAAGCAGACTCCTATAAAATAAAGTCCAATAGAAACCATATTCCAACTAAGCATGATAATTTCATGGAAAAATGTGAATGCAATCCTAAGACTTATCAACTAATAAACATGATCTAGCCAATGTTGCGTTTGTATAGACAATTTAAGTGATTAGCTGAAAAACATGGCTAAAACTTTTTGAGCACTTTCACCGGAAGTATTCAAAGATGGCAAAGCAGATCAGAACTTGCTATGAATGCAGAACGAAAATGTAGTCACACACCTTGAAGTGCTCAGCAACAAGCCAAGATTCAAAGGCAGAAAAGAGCAGAGAAGTGGCAATGCCTCCCAAAACACGACCCAACATCAAAACTTTGTACTGAGGGGAATGCTTGGTGATGCAGCTCAGTATGTAGGCTATGCAGTAAGTAACACACGCTCTCTTCCGACCCCTGTATTTTTAGCAAAAATTTAAAAAATGAAAATAAAAATAGTAAATGAAACAAGTAAAAAAGAAATGGGGATCTCACTGTTTATCAGCGAGAGAACCAACGATGGTCCCAAAGAGCATTGAGGATCCAAATCCAGCAATAAAGAGCTGACCGATATCGCCCTTTCCATACCCATACTGACTGTAGAGGTAGTACACGTAAGGACCCTGCAACCAATCCCCAGCTTTGTCCCCACAAAATCATACTTCAAAAATCAGTTCGATGATGAGACGAGGGTCACAGCTAAAAGCTCGTTACAGTAATGAGCTAAAACACTACAGATCTAGCACACACCCACAATGTCCAATGTGGAAATTGAATCACAATGCCGCGGTTCTTGTGATTAAAAAACAAAAAAAGAAAAAAGAAAAAGTAAAACCCATGTGGAATATCATAAAAAGATGCAGAATCCAAAGCAAAGAAAGAAAAAAGGAGGATCAGATTCAGATCTAAGGGCGGCCGGGGGAGGGGGGAGTGGGCGTACCCATCATGAGAGAGTAGACGAGGAGATAGTTGTTCTTGAAAGCATTGAAAGGGGAGGAGGTGTTGACGCGATCTCTGCCGGTTTTGGTGAATTCGAGGGCGGCAACCACCGCCGCAAGTCCCCCGAACACCATGAAATAGAAGATCTCCATTTTCCTCCTCTTCTCCTTTCTTCTCTTCCAAGACCGATCCGGACTCTGGAACGTACGCGCACACACACACGCTAATAGTAACTGCGTACAGATATGCTATACAGCTAGCGAGGCAAAGACTGACTCGCTGAGAGAGAGAGAGAGAGAGAGAGAGAGAGAGAGGCAGAGCAGATCACAAGTGTGAAAAGATGGCAGTTTGCCGGGATTTTGAGAGTCGAAGCTAAAAGGCTCTCTCTCCTTCCTCTCTGTTTTCTTTTTCTTTTCTTTTTATTATTTAAATTTTTTTATATAATATTAAACAAATAAATTTTATAATAATAACAATAATTTCAAAATAATCAATTATTGTAATGATACCTTCCAAATCCCCCAAGTACTCTGCCACAAACTCGCACATCTCTATATTTTATTATAAATATATTTTAATTTTGAATGCAAATGAAATGATTTTGTTTTTTTTTTTTTTTGTTTTTGGTTGTCTTGTCAGAAAAACGCAGTAGCTGTCGGCACAAGAGTTAACTGTGGTGGTGTGAGAATGAACAATTCTTTTATGGGCCCAACCATCTCGATGCGCCTTCCCCCCCCCCCCCCCGGGTACCCTCCATGGTTGTTTTTTTTTTATTTATATATATATACATATTTATTTTTTTATTTTTACTTATTTTATTTTCTATTTTCTGAAATGAGTTGAGTGAAGATGACAACTAGTGTTGATCGGAGAGCGAATTGGACCGATGCACTGATCAATCTCACAAATATATTGGGAGCATTGCGTCAAATTACACATAAAAATTCGGTCCCATCCGATGTCTTGCTTTGCCTTTTGTTTCTCTCTCCTCTCTCTCTCTCTCTCTCTCTATATATATATATATATTTATATTTATATTTATTATTTTATTTTTAAATTTTGTCCTCGAATTTGTAACATTTTCTCACGAAAAAGTCGTCGCCCCACATGTTCTTGCAAAAGCGTTGAATTTTTATGGTCGATTATTATATCGTGGAAACATATAAATCGGACATTTTCCTCGCCCCCAACCCCTTTATATCCGACTATATTATTATTATTATTATTATTATTATTATTATTCTATAACACGTGGCATTTTTTGACATTTTTTTTTCAACATAAAAATACAAATATATTGATCGCAGCGGCGGGACCGAAGAAGCTCTTCAACTTGCGGGGACCTACTCCTACTCCCAATTGTATATGTATGTATGTATGTATGTATGCATGTATGTATGTATGTGCGTGTGTCTATATATTTATTTATTTATTCATTCGTTCATTTCCGCTTGCGCCTCAAGGTCTTAGAAGAAGAAGCTGCTTTAGAGAGCGGGAAGCCCACGCCGAACGACGAGATCCAGATCCCCACATCAACGGCCCATCTCACTCCCTCCAAATCCATCTCCATCGTCATCGTCGTCCTCGTACAATCTGGCCCACAGGCTTCTTCCCAATCTCCGCCGTCGGATCCGTAACCCCCACAGTCGCACGAACACCCACCGTCCGAGTTATCATCCGCCGCGTCGTCCTCCCTGTCCTCTCGGATCGCCTCCATCCCGCTGTTAAACGCTCTTCTCCCGCCCTTGTTTTTACTCTTCTTCGCCCCCATCTCCACCCTCTCACTCAACGCCGGCTGCCCCTCCTCCTCCACCGCCACGTCAGCACCGCCAGTGGCGACGGCGTCGCTCCCTGTCCCACACTTAAAAGTCCAGCCTCCAATCTCCCTCGTCGTCTCTCCCGCAAGACCCAAACCAAGATCCTCTCTTCCCCCAAGTAGACCTCGAACCGGACGCCGTCGCTCGCGCGAACCCTCTCTCTGGAGCCGAAGATGGCCTCTCCCTCCAACTTCTTGGCAGTGATGACCAGGCGGAGCTCCAAGAACGCGGCGGGATTGGGGTCGCACTTTGGACCCCCCTCAATGGAAAGCTCGGCTTCTTCGTTAAAGCGGGGGAGGTAGAGAAGGGCGGGGTACCGGGATGCGTGGGGCTTCTAACCGGAAAGGCGGACGTAGAAAGAATTAACCTCTAAGAAGCGATTATCATTATTATTATTATTATTATTATTATTATCATCGACTCCTCCTCCTCCTCCTCCTCTTCTTCTTCTTCTTCTAGGGTGGAAGCCACGAGAATCAGCGGTTCTACACATGAGATATCCAACTTCCTTCTATTCTTCAGGCTTCTTCTTTTTAACAATTTTCCTATTACCTAATGTTGGCCTTTCTTTTATACACACACTCACGCACATAGATATATATATATATTAGAACAAGGAGACGTGCGCTGATTTCCATTTCTGGGAGCTCCCGCGACGAAGGCGTCGTCTCCCCAGTTATTTAATCTCAACCCTATGGATGTCGGGAGCTGTGGGCGGGTAGCCTGGAAAGGAACATGTGATTTGTTGATTTTCCAATGTTCGGCAGTTTCTCCCACATGATATGCGGGCGGCGCGCCTTCTAGTAGTAACCGAGTGAGGAGGCAAAATGGCCCTACAGCGCCACAAGATTCTAGGTTCGGCCGCCCCCCCCCGGGCTTCCTCTGC
Source organism: Bruguiera parviflora (assembly GCA_019804595.1). NCBI lineage: Eukaryota > Viridiplantae > Streptophyta > Magnoliopsida > Malpighiales > Rhizophoraceae > Bruguiera > Bruguiera parviflora. The sequence continues at coordinate 171,947 of CM034058.1, read as the reverse complement.
GCCTCCTGGCTTTGTTTGTCTAAATATCATTCTCTGATGACGGTGGCAACGCTGAATTCCGTCGACGTTCAATAAAATCGTAGACTTACTGCCAAAAATAATCACCGCCGCCACAAAAAGCCACCCTTTTCAAAGGCTTAAAAAAAACCAGAGAGAGTCTAATTTGTACCAAAAAGAGCAAAGAAAGACGCCCCGAGTTATAATGATGCGGCCTTCTTCACTATTTTATGGTCGTGCCTATGATCTTTTACAGTTTTTTTTTTTTTTTTTTTTTTTTTTTATGGTCGTGCCTGTGTTTTATTCACGGCTTGAATTGTGGGCTAAGGATTGAGTGAGTTACTTTCAACCATCCCTTTTTTTAAAAAAAAAAAGTGTTAAGTCCGGTTCTAAATTGCTTCTCGGTCGATGGATCATTTAATGTGGACCTAGGAAAGGAAAAGAGGAGAGCCCAAACAGTGATATACCTCTCCAGAGCGATGAGAGGATAAAGAAGGAAAAGTACATTTAACCACTCAACAACATCTATGATGGACAGAGCTCAAATTGCAATTATCTGATCCGAATCTACCATTATCAAACAAAAACCAAAACCAAAACCAAAACCCAAAAAAGGGTCTAAACCAACCCTAGCGGCCTTGAACGGGTGCATATAGCTCACACATAGTAGACCGCAACGATACATTTATGGATCAAAACTTAACGGGAGTAAATGAGCACATTCGTGATACACGCATCTCTAAGGGTCCTCCTTTTTTTTTTTTTTTTCCTTCGATCCAAACCCTAGGCCTCACTTCAAATTTTATATTTGGTGGTCACGAATATTTGAACTAACTGTTATGGTTCCTAGTCATCCAATTATCTAGAATAAGTGCATCTATAATCTATGTCGAGTATGCTAACCAACAGAACCTATTAATGGGCGGGACAGACTCATTAGTCTTCAAAATGAATCATAGAACCACAACGTCGTTAAGAATTAAATGCCTTCGTGCTTTATGGTTATGGATATGCTACCACGTCGCCAAATATTTGCAAAGTTCAAATCTCTGCCCTGGCGCACCATTGCTTGCAGCTCGCTACCGCTTCTTTGCTTTTACCACAAGCTTCACGACAGTGGGCTGAGTTCATGGCTCCGGCAGTAGCCTCCGGACTGATATGCGGAGAAGGGTCGAGCATTCTTCTCGCTGCCATTCTTACTTTAGCTCAAACAAAACCAACCCTCTGCATGCAATTTATGAAGACCTAGAGACTAGTCAGAACTTACGTTCGGAGCGACATGCTAATAGATGGGATAATTTTAGATTCCGGTGATTCCACCGTCCACACAAGTTGCGTAAGAGCTTACCTGTACACTAATGGAGACGTGCTACGCCACTTTTCAATGCTTTCACATACCATTTCAACTTTCGGAATCCATTTCGCTTGATTTCATTGCTTAGGCCGGATGAACAAGGAGCCCAATTGAACTGAACATCTTACATGAAAAGAGGAATCCCAATTCCTTTCTACTTGCACCGGATTAAATAAAATAATAATAATAATAGAACCAATAATAATAATAATAATAGAACCGCAATGGAAATAACAGCTTATTTGATTTAGGAACGAGTGAAATCTCCTGGAATCGTTTCCCATAACCGATCAAGGAACTCCCTTCGCCCACGTCTCTCCTCCTCGCAATAAGACGCTCGCACTAGAACTTCTAAAAGGTTAAGAACAGAACCAGCACATGGCACATAACACTTTTAACCGTGAATCCTCACCCGATTATGGTGGCATCCTTATTCAACTCTGTTGTTGTTGCGCAGCTTGTACATGGGAATTGATCAGAAGAATAGAATGCGCAGAGATCATGTTTCCGTTACAATTAAAAAAAAAAAAAAAAAAACGCGGTTAAGAGAAAAAACTGAATCCCGACTCTGATCCTCTATATTAGAACCTGAAAGCCCGGACAAAGTAACTTTTCATAAGCCTTACCGTACAAAAGAAATGTACAAACGATTGGTAATGCAAAGAAAATTTAACCAACTTTATGCTCTCCCAAAAAAATCTACAATATACAAAACCATAACTCATTTGACCCAACTCAATGCATCAAATAATAAATCTCGATACAAGCTCTGCATGTCAAGCATGTCAAGAAAATAACCATAATCATCCTGTTATAATACCAGCTAGGACTTCACTCTTCCCTCGTGCATAGGTCGTGTAAACTAGACGGATTGCATCAAGCCATCCATCTAAGGATTCCCATGAGTCAGCAACCTGCAGCATCAATGAGAAGATAATTAATGGCTTTTTTTGAAAAATAAAAAAATAAAAAATAAAAAACCGTGCTTCCACCTCCAATATGCATCGGATAAAACACTCATCAACTGTTCGAATGGTGCAGTGCATCACAGGAAGATTTAAAATGAACTTCTAGAAATCTTGAAAATTGATGCTCACCAAGAAAATGGGCCCGTGAATTGTATCAATGCATAGGCCTGCACCAGGTGGCAGAGTTAGATCAGCACATGCTGATACAGATACAATATCTGGAACATCAACTTTGATAAGCCTCTTGTCACTGCTTGTGACATCTCCTGGTCTACTTGACAGACTCTGGGGCACTTGTTTTTGCTCTGATATGCTAGCCTGCTCAGGAAGTCTCAAACAATCATAACAAAGGATAAAAGAAGAAAAAGAGTTGGAAAGAAAAATTAGTATCTATGAAAAGAAATTTCCAGTTAAATCTCATACCCATACATGTAATTGTCAATGCTTTAACTACCTGTCAATGATTTAACCATCTGAGAAAATTACTTTACTAAGAAGCTGCCAGGAATTAATGACACCTTTTTCCATCCATCTCTAGACCAATCTCATACCACCAAATTGTTGAACCAAAAAAAAAAAAAAAGACAAACAATGTCTAGGCCTTGATCATCTACGTATCTCTTGTTTCATCATACAACATGCTTTAGGGTGCATTCACAGATAGATTTTCCTGTAGAAGGATCTCTCATGGCAAATTTCCTACTGAATAAAGAAAGGGTGTCCTAGTGCACAAGATTGGCTAATTGTCAGATCTATGGAAGGATCAAATGCATGCACAGACATAGCCCCTAGTTTTCACAGAGGCTATTCCACAATCGAAACTGTGACCTCCAGGTCATAATAAAGTAACCTTATCATTACACCAAGGCTCACCCTTCAAATTTCCTTCTGAATAATTTTTGTATAATACGCAACAACATTTTATTGACTCCTCCCAAGAGACAAATGCAGAATTTATATTTTAAAGAAATAAAACCACGATTTTTCCTTTTAAATAGGTTTAAAGTTGGGAGGATAACATAGATCCATCTTGCACATCTGGTCCACAAACTGAGAGAAATCATATTCTACCTGTTGAAGGCCTTCATGATTCAAAACAAACTGAGATCTCTTCCAATCACTATGAGGAGCAATTGGCTCCCCAGCTGGTGGTGCAGTTAGATATCCGACTTTAAGATATGGTAATGGCAACTGCCAAACATTGGGTCACATAAGATTTTTCATACAAAACAAAATTGTAGAATCAAGCATGTATGAAACTACAAGTATTCATTTTATTGCATATGTTGAATGAACTATACTTAATCAAGAGAAATTGAAGTCCAATTTAATTATCTGCTACAGAAAATTTTTAAGAAAGCAATTTAGGGTGAAGACACAAAGGTTGGTCAATGATGCAATGCAAATCACAGAGAAGCAAAAGATAACCAACCTAGAAAAATTCAAGGTTCCTAACAAAAAGATATATGAGGAATTTCACAGGGATTACAAGCCATGTGATTCCTAAAGATACCACAAGCTTCAAAAAAAATCTAAGGACCGATATTGGTAGACCACCAGTGATTCCTAAAGAAATAAGAAATTCAGGAGGGAAGAAGCCAACGATATTGGTAAAAATATATGCAAAACTGACCATGGAACGAACAAGCCTCAAGGCACTGCTGTATACCTGCATGTAAAATGTCAATTAATAATTCTGCTGACTCATTAGTGATATAATCTTTTAGCCATGCATTCAGTGATATATTGATGACAATCAAAGTTAAATTGGTTACAAATTACACCATAGACTTGCAAAAGAAAGTCAGAAAATTAAATATGTTGGCCTTAATCCAATTGTACAACAATTGACTTTGACGAAAATTTGAAATACTCACAGTGTAATTTGGTTTCAGAGCATGGGCTGCTGCGATGTAGATAGCAGACTGGCTATACAACTCATTTGGAGAAACATCTTTAGGATTGGTTGCCCCCCCAGTTCTTAAGGTGTCTTCTGCTAGCCCATACTGAAAATCAGAATCATGATGTTTTGTAAGGCAATAAATTTATCTTAAAAAAAAAAAAAAGGCAAGAACACAAATATTATATGGTCAACAAAGTTTCATGACATTCAAATACAGATGGAAAATAGGAAACTGACCAAAACAGTTCCTAGGTTGTAAATGGCTCGATGAAAATCAAATTGTAACTGTATTGCTGCACGAAACTGCATGGCAACATATCAGATATCAAATTATTTTGAGGCTTCTTTCATACTTATCCAAGATACTTTGATGTCTCCAGATAACTTTTGTACCTTACTAATTGCAGTTTTCACAATTGTTTGCTTTTCTCGAGCTGGAACAATTGAGCTGAGTTCCTAAATTTTAAAATAACATAGAATTGAACTATACTGTCCAACAAAAGCGTTTAAACCGAATTAAAGTAAGCCATTCACAGAAGCAAAAGCTCTGTGAAAGTTGGCTCACAACTTAACTAAAGATTACAGAAAAAGAACTTGGTGAAAGATTTGTGAAAAAAAGGATCAGTATAGCTGGAATGAGGAGAAATTTATGTTTAAACACAATACCTGCAGTGCAAGCCCCCAGTTGTTAAGTGCCTGCAATAAGTTTTGCATGGGATTAGATCTAATAAAAGATAAAAAGAATAGACAGTTCAGTTTTAGGATTCAGATGAAATAAAAAAAACCAAGAATTTCAACTGACACACCTGAGGACTATTCCAGTTAAGCTGGACAGCTTTTTCATAGTTTTTGGTTGCCTGCAAAATCAGAATGCCTTAAACTTTACTTCTGTGACAGTACATCTCTATGGGAGCACCGGTCATTTATGACCTGACAAGGTGACTACACATTCTGTCAAGAATGAGTTACTAAAAAAATTTGTTCAACCTGTTTCCATAGTTCTTCTGCCTCCTTTGTACGGCCACGCATCTTTGCACGATCAGAGATTGCAATTGCCCAGTTGTAGAAGGCCTGTCAAGCAATCTTAACATATAAATTATATGTTCCTGGGTGGTTAATAGTGCTCAGACTTGGTAGGCAATAGTCCTTTAGACATAATTTAGCACAAATATGCATGCATACATCATGAAGAGAGGGGCAAAGATGGGTAGCCTCGCCATATTTCTTACAAGCCTCCTCAAGCAAAGCATCTTTAGAAGGTGAAGTAGAATCTGGGCTAACATTGTCTGCACTTTCCTGCCATCAAATCATAAATTGTCAACCTCTAGAAAGTATGGGAATCATTGAAAAATGATTCATTGAACTCTTTTAAAATAAATTGTCACACATGAGGAAAACAACATTGAAGTAACCTTAGCTTTGTAGAACCAAAAGACTGAATATTTCATACCTGAAGAACCAATGCCCAATTGTATAGCGCATCATAGTCTTCAGGGTTTCTTTCTATTGCACTAGCATACCTATAAAATTGAGCAGTATCTATGATTTTGTCGAAGAGAACTCTATACAGCTTAAAATATCAAAAGGTATTCCCAGCACAGTAGCACTCACACGGCCCTTTACTGATTTTTTTTTATTGGCAGGGTAAGTCAAGTGGTTAAATTGGAGTAAAGTCAGCTTGATTTTCTTTTTATAGCTTTTCAACACACTGCCGCGACTATTTTGAGAGGAGGGGCAGATAACCAAATTGAAATATTAAAATGCAGAGGGAAATCCCAGCCAACATGTCAGTATGAAGTAGGAACTAAAGAAAATGTAAAACAGTACCTCTTGGCAGCAAATGTAAGAATTCGTTGACGCGATCGACCCTCTTCATCAACACCAGAGACACTACTGATCAATTCCATCGCTGCATTATCCTGCTCTACTTGCAAACTATCTTGACTGAAACATTTTAAAAGCATAAAAAGAAAATGTGAGTGTATATGCCAAAAAAAGAGGAAAAAAAAGAAAAGCAAAAAATCCCAGACTATTAAGAAGTTACATAACAAGAATTTAAAGTTGTCATCGCAGGGAACAAGAATGGATCATTTTAAAACCAGAGCTGGACAATTCTTCAGGAAAAAGTTAAGACCACGCCACATCAAATTCTCATCAACCTCCAACATAGAAAACTAACCATTAGATACAGCCAAGCCTTACCGTCAAAAAAGCAAGACAGATTCATTATGGACCTCACGCAAAAGCACACTACTGTTAGATTCATTTAGCTTACTCTAATATAAGTTTACTGAAAAGTCATGCGGTCAAGTGGCATGCCGGCCCAAAAATCATAATGTCAGGTAGTGGTGTGAATCCAAATGATGGAGATTATGACGATGATTTCTAGACAAAATATCTAGAGACTACAAATTCTGCAAGTTCAAAATGGCCAATACTCATGTCCACTGGAAAAGACTTAAAACAATTTACCAAAAATTATGTACGGGATTTGCGTTTCAACAGATAAAAATGGAAAAAAAGAAAAGAAAAGTCGATATTCAACTGAAATTCACAGATCTAAAAGAAGATCCGGAGACTCGCACAGGAAATCCAGCAATTTTCTTCACCGACGTAGATCACGTGCGAATCATAACACTGTGCATTTCTTCAAGTAACAATTTAACCGAATCGAATGGGAGGAGAGTTATGAATATTTTTAGAAGAAGAAAAAAGGAAGAGAGCAGTAAACCTGTAAGGAGTGCCAGCATCTTCTCCTTCCTCGCTTTTCAACTCACTAAGCAATTCTCTCATCGTGAAAGTTCGGTTGCCTTGCTCTTTGGGATGCGCCTTTTCGTCGTTGGATCGAAACTCCTGCACTCTGTTTAACTGGATCGCCGCTTCCCCCTTTGCAGGCTCCTCCTCCACCCTGCGATCTTCATCGCTCGCAGCTGCTGCTCGCCGTGGTTCTATTTCCGGAACCGGTTCCGGTTCTGGCTCGGGTGGTGGCGCTGATACCGCTCCTGGTTCTGGTTCTGGTTCGGCTCCGTTTTGCAATTCGGAAGTCTCGGGGCTTGGAGACATTGTGGTTTCTCGACAGGTAACTGGAAAAGAAACACAGAGTGAATGGATGTGAATCAAGATTTCCAATACCGGGATTGATTCGATCTGTCACTCCTCGGCCACGGCCACCCGAAGGCTCGAACGAACCAGGGGGGAAAGCTAAAGGAGACGGAAAGCGAAACAAAACGGAAGGGTCAGGGTCTTTGTGATTGCGCTGCGATTTCTATCAAGCCCATCGCTGGTAGTAAGGCCTGAAATGTTCGTGGGGCCCAAAAGCCGTGGGTCATCAATCCGACTCACCGTGGGACAGCCCAATTATGGCCACCCGTCGTCCGCTTTCTACCGTTGTCTTAGTAGGATATCGTTTTCGATAGAGGAAGCACTATTTTGATAATTTTGAATCGATCCAAGATAACGCGAGGGGCCGACACATCGTCCCAGAATGTTGCAACCGATTAGCCGAGTTTGCAGCTCCCTTATCACTTATCGGCTCATTGCCATTGTTTAGATTCCTGGGATGTATGAGAGGAATTTGGGGCAACTTTACGTTTACAGATACTGCCTAACACGTAGTACGTATATCGAGAGACTCTTGTGCGTATGATGATAATGCACCTATGCCACCTACCTCTCGTTTAGTCGTTCTTGAGCCCAGCGTGCTGGCACAGCGGCATTCACAATTTCATAATTGGTCCCATACACACAGACTGTCTCAAGCTGAAGGAAAATGTTTAATACACAACCTAAAAAGTCCCTCCGTTGACAGGGGGATCCCCGAATATTGCCATGCGACTGAAAAACAAAAAATGTAGAATGAGTACAATCACCACGAGACACAAAGCCTACAGAGCATTTTCCTAAATCTTGTCGTGTAGACTGACCACCAAGTCATGTGCATCATCAAGAAGCCTCCACACATCCAATTGGCTGATCATGCTGTTGCACTCTTTGATGATCTCATCAGCACTGCTATACTTCTCAATGATCAGTTTCCTCCTCTGCAAAACACAAGCTGCTATGGCGTACAGCAATAAATCATCGGTAGGAGGGGCTCTTAGTCTTATCCTCCCCCAAGTGGACTTGGCAACACCTGCCCGTATTGCTGCCTGGTCTGCCCACATCACCTCCCAGAGGCATAGTGTTTGCTCAAGGCTCAACTCCCTGCTGAAAAGAACTACTACCATCCTGTAGACAAAGAAGCAATCCTCTGCTTGAAGTTTCTCCAGATGCCGGTAAAGATGGATATCCTTGCACTTAATTATCTTGGAGACAACGTCCAGTTGCCTCCGGATTCCCACTTCATCAAGCCGGAAATTATGCCGAGCCTTCTTCATGAAGCCTACGAAGCACCAGAAGGCTTCATAATCCTCTTCCATCACCGCAATAATAGGAGAGAGTAAATCGCTCATTCCTTGACAATAACCAATCTCGGGATCAAGTATGGCATAGGCCTCCAGAATAGCAACCAATCGAGCAGCATGGAAAATCCTGCATGATTCCAAGTGATCATAATCCTTCAAGCCAACACTCATCGCTAATTGTTGTGCCTTTACCTCTGATACTGCAGCCTGAGATGGTGAGTGCTTTATCCATTCAGCACTTGCCCGTATAGCATCAACCCGCATGATTTTCTGCCATGTGGCAAAATCTTCCTCTTTGTAGCATTTGGACTCACTGTCCGTGTCATAAGGACTGGGATTTTCCTGAGCAGGCATGATGAAATCATTTTCATCAATAATCTCAGTCCCAAGGAAAGATCCTACATTCTCGAGCTCTTCAGAGGAGTCAGAATCAGTTGATTCTGACTCGCCAGTTGAGTCATCTTCACATGTTACCACCCTTTTATCACCGTCACCTTCCGACACTGAGCCAGAGCATTGAATGTGATCATCTATGGCTAGGCCATCTCCATCTAGGGAAGGTGATCTTCTGGCAATATCATTATCTTCAAAACCAGGAGAACTTGCAACCTGATTCAAATCACCAGTTTCCTCATCGCAGCTAATCCCAACCCATTCGTTTAACTTAAAGCTTTTGTCATTGCATTTGAGATTTTTAAGGCAGTGTTTCCTCAGATTCTCATATTCTTTTCTGCATTGAAAACAAAGACAACTATCTAGACAAGGGAAGGACAGAAAATAGAATAAATAATTTCGAAGCATAAAAGGTTAAATGGATATTAATGACTATTATCTCATTGCTGATAGGATCATCATACCTATTTTGAGCTTGGACACAATGTCTTTCTTCCTTGGAACTATTCAAATCATAGCTGTTTAAATAAAATAAGAGTCACTACAGAGTCTATTGCTAATGGGTCATTGCCCTGATGGAACATCAAGGAACACAAATAAAAGGGAAAAATGTTCAGAAGGAAACAGTATAAAGATAAAATAACCAATAAATAGCGAGTGGATTGTTCAAAACAGAAAACTGATGAGATTCCACAAAAGCAGCTCATATGGCAGTGATAACGGTCATTGGTTCATTGTTCTTAGCAACAATGAATGTAATAAATCTAGAAAATGAGACACACGGTTAAGTGAATAATGAAATTTGCAGATCTCTTGACACATTAAAGTTGAGTGCACCAAAAAAATGGGACCCCTCTAGGCCTACAAGATTGAAAAGACTAGGAAGACAAAAGAATAGATCATGAAAGAGGACCCCCACACATGACAGATGATTTTAGAGTCCATCAACAAAGTCTGATGAAAATCAAAGGGCATACAGCTTTCATAATTAAGCAATCTAGATGTATGACACTTGGACGTCAGTGGTATGCAATAAAATGATTTGGAGTCTTACACTCCTAGGAGAAATGGCCAAACCTCGGCTCTAATGCTTGGATCAACACCCTGCATTGAAGTTAAGAAGGATGAACAATCCATCAGCACTGAGAGATATTGACTAAGAAAGTCGGTAGAAACATATGCTCTAACACACTTTTTCTTTATCCAATGGCATGCTGTAACACAAAATAATTAATGCCAATAAATAAGTCAGTTGCATACTCCTCTGCGGGCTTTCCTCAGAAACTTAATTCCACCATCACAAAGTTTTCCATAAGGCGTAAATAAACTCTTCCATTGTTTCGGTTGAAGGGCGTGTTTTCTTCTACTGCGGGACCATGGTGATTTAAGACCACCCCTGGAAAGTGAAAGGAATAATATAAGTACAAAATATTTCATTAGAAATAAAACACATGCAGAACTTCTAAACTGCAATCTACAAGATGGATAAATAGAGAATCATTTATGGAACTTAATACTTACCTTTGTTCCCATTTTGTCTCAAAAGATGCAAATAAATAGATTAAGCGAAAAGAGAAAAAAGACTATAAAGACCAGTTTTATTAACTTTCTATATGGGCCTTCTCATTTCCACAAAATGTATGAAGAGATATGAAGGTACAGCAAATGCATACTCAACAACACCACACACAAAAATACATGCACCATCTATAAAGGAGAAGCAAAAAGACAAAAAAAAAAAAAAAAAAAAGAAACAACAAATGCTAATTTGGCTAGCTTCACAGAGAGTGAAACTGCAAATAATTATAAGAGAAGGTAGGACAAAATTTCAAACAAGACGCCTGGAATCAACAGGGAGGCAATGGGGGCTTTCATGAACTAAATAAGCAAGGAACATAGAGCCAGATTTTCAGCTTGGAGCAAAAGAATTCCAGTCCATTTCAACAGACAAAGAAACAATCAAACTACTAACAAAAAGATATTAGGTGCTATTTCTTAGAATTGTTTTTCCTCTAGGGTGCAGAACTGGAGTTAAAGGAATGTTATGAAGTGGACTATCAACACTCGAACCATTGCATTTCTATGGAAGGATACAGAATTACAACAGAAAAATCCTAGGAAGAACAAAAAATTCCACCAAAACAAAAATTGAAAACATAAGTGCAGATAATCTACTAATCATGCACAAAAGGCCAACGAGTGCAAAGAGAGCCTAAAAACCCGAGGCTAAAAACAAGGAAAGCGGTAACAAGGTTCTGAACATTTGCACTACCAGAGAGAAGAAGATAGCAAGACAAAGGCCCAAGGGGGTGTTTCATTGGCAACGTCTGAATGAAGATGCCCATAAAGTGTCGTATCAAATAATAATAATAATAATAATACAAGAAAAATAGAGTATAAATAAGTGGAGAATTTTATCCGATCTTCAGATCGGATCTAAGATTCAACGTGTACATTACAATTCGGATGCTAAGCTTTTAAATTACGAGGTATTAAGGAAATTCTCATATCCACAAAATTTGCTCAGGATATCGAATGAAATGGAACAGGAAATTATAAAAGCTTACAATGAGAGAAAGGCAAAGAGGAAAAGGGTTATAGAAGTGGAAACTCGCCGTTTAGTAGAAACTGAAGAAGGAGAAGATGACGATGATGAGGAGGAGGATGCGACTAATAATAGAACCGATCGCAAATGAATCCACGACAAGGGTGACGACGCCGGTGTTGGTGTTGGTGACGGTGACGGTGATATTGACGACGAATTAGACGGCGAAGAAGATGATGTACTTCGCCTTAAGGCTTTCATTAACGCGTTATGTTCCGTCAACATCTAACCTAATCTCTACAAATCAGCTACGAATGTTTTCACTGCGCGTTTCTTCGGGCGACGACGACGACGATGGCGAGATTGAAAAGGGGATTTGAAAATTCGGAGCCTTTTTTTTTTGGGAGGGGGGTTCACCAGAGAAAATTAGAAGAGGGAGGCGAGCAAGGGGACAACGGCCACGGTCGTCACGGCGAAGGCTGTGTCGACAATGGAGGAACCGGCGAAAGCAAAGCGTCGTCTGGCACCTCCGCCGACGAACGAACCATTGCTACTGCCGATTCCGCTGCTACCTTGGGCGAACAAGATCCATGTTCCGACACCGCCGCTCGTAACAACACCAGCACTAGTCTAGTGGCGCCGCTGCAGCCACAATTTGCGGAGGAGGAGGAGGAGGAGGAGGAGACGAGCATCAACGAAAGAGGGGGACAATGGAATGACGGAAATGCCCTCGAGACGCTCGTGTGTTTGTTCCTTGTTGTGTCTGTGTTAGCTTATTCTCTGCTTCAACAGCGCCACCGAAGCGAGAGAATAACCCCTCTCTCGAGTCTTCTTCCTTTTTTTTTTTTAATTTTTTTTCTTTTTATAAGTTATATTTATAAAGCCCCCAAGGTCTCTGGGTTTCTTTGCGTCTCTCTTTGAGCGCTCTCGCCCTCTCCCTCTCTCTCCCTCTCTCTCTCTCTCTCTCCCTCAGTCTCTCTCTTTCCACGAAAGGGAAGGGCAGCAAGTACCGGTTGCCATCGACAACCAAAATATATTGCTGTTTAATTTAATTTATTCTAATTTTCATGTCTCTGTGTGTCTTTCTGTACTGGAGAGATGACCAAATTATACTTTTTGATGGTCGCTGACTTTGGGCTTAGCGCAGGCCCAGTATCAGATTTCAGTGGTAGCTCCCCCCTCCCCCTCCCTTTTTTTTTTTCTTTTTCTTTTTCTGCACTCTTTTCATTGTCCCGCGGCAGGAACAAAAAAAAGAGAGGGAAAAAAAAAGATAAAAAGAAAAAAGAGTGTTTCTTCAGAGGCACGAGAGGTTGGCTCTGGTTGGTAAACACTACAATTATCATTACTCGAGGGAAATGTGGTCATAGGATAAAGTGGTAACGTTTGGTTTAGCAATCGCGCAACTGAAATCATTAGCAATGAACGAGGGGACTCAATTACCGAGAGGATGTCTAATTTGTTTTGTGTTTCAAGCTCAGATTCACCT
>CM034058.1:23915-151073 GCA_019804595.1 Bruguiera parviflora | reverse complement strand
AAAAAAAATAAAAAAATCAAAGAATGTTGAATCTCAATTTATTAATATTTTAAAATTTAAGTTAAAGAAAAATATAATCACGTTTAAATGTAAATAAACAATTAATAAGAATTCCAAGAATAATATTAATAATTAAATAGAGCACTAAATAGAGACTCCTCGTAAGAATAATCTAAATTGAGTATATAAGTGGAAGACGGAACGAATACCCCGTTTATCTTCTAAAGGCGGCATTTTTCCACCAAAGCGGACCAAAAATAGTAGGCGCACTACAGAGACTATTGTTCGGGCGAAAGACCTATCCAACGGTCCGCAAGAATCCCACTGCCCAGTGCAAAGGAATGTCCGTACCAAGTGGAAGCTAGTGTCGCGTGGCACGTGTCCACCGCTGAGGCCAGGTTCTGGCAAAGGTATCACGTTATGTGGTTCTCCTTGCGGCCACGCGCAAGGCTTTGGAGTTCCCTTCCTTCTTGGAGGGTCCTAATCATCCCCCACGATGAAGCAAGTTTTTGCGATTTGGAAAAATCTCTTTGGATTGGGACGGTTCCAAGCTTAAGGTTCGGCAGCGAGCTGAAGAAAGCTAAGGATGCTTATGCTTTTTTTTTCTTTTTCCTTTTTTTTTTTTTTGTGTAATACTCTTTCTTTCCCATCTTCTCTTGAAATAGTTTACATTATTTTTGTAAACTGAAAAACTATTAGAAATTACACGCTTCATCCTATATATTAAAAAATGTATTATAAAAAACAGATAATATTATTTATAATATTATATCAATTAAAATTCTCTGTTATACATTTATAAATAATATTTATTTATTTATATTACTCCTTTTTTTTTTTTTTTGGGTCATATATGGATGTTATGAAGACAAGGATACTCAACACACATAAATTCATTCTTTATCTCCTTCTATCCTCCCTCTCTCTCTCTCTCTCTCTCTCTCTCTCTATGTATGTATCTATATATATATACCTTCATACCTCGCCCTCGCCGCCATCTTCATATCTTATCTCCTTCTCAATCACCCTCCCCTCCCCCTCTCCTTCGCCAACTGCGCCTGTTCATCCTCCTTGCTTCGATATTCATCATGAACGAGATCAAAACCCCCCATGGCTTTCTTCCGGCTGGCAGCATGAAGCGAGCCGGGCGTGACGATCATTTGGACGGTGACGATCTCATTGTGGCGAAGAAATCGATGTTGTCCCAGGCCTTGTCTTGGGACGATCCCGCGGCCGCGTTAGCTGCTGCACGCCACGAGTTCGGTGAACACGGCGGTGTCAACATGTCCATTGAGGCATCCGCCACCTTCACCGTCATGGAGCCCGACACCATGCGCCGCATGTTCGCTGGCGAGCTCGGCCCTGACCGTGACTTCTTTGTCTATAGCCGTCATTTCAATCCTACGGTACTCAATCTTGGCCGTCAGATGGCCAGCCTTGAAGGAACTGAGGCCGCCTACTGCACCGCTAGCGGTAAAACACCCAATATTTCTTTTATGTGTATTGTTTCTCTCTTTTCCCCAATTGCCAATTCCATTTTTCGTTTTTTGTTTTTTGTTTTCTTTCAAATTTGATGAACCAGAAATACAAGGGCTTCAGATTTTAGGCAAATAAATGCGAGGAAATTGAAGAAAAATGCTTTAAATAAATATATTAATTGTTTGCTTTTTTTTATTTTTATTTTTTTTGTCCCTTTCCCTTAGGCATGTCTGCGATATCGTCGGTGTTACTGCAGCTCTGCAGCAGCGGGGCACACGTGGTAGCATCGAGGACCCTCTACGGTGGGACTCACGCCCTGCTAACACATTTCCTGCCGAGGGCCTGCAACACTGAGACGACGTTTGTGGACATTGTTGATCTGGAGGCCGTGAAAAACGCATTAGTGGAAGGAAGGACAAGGGTCTTGTATTTTGAGTCCATGTCCAACCCAACACTCACCGTCGCCAACATCCCCGAACTGAGCAGAATCGCCCATGAAAAAGGGGTCACGGTGGTCGTCGACAATACTTTCGCCCCGATGGTACTTTCCCCGGCACGGCTCGGGGCCGATGTGGTTGTGCATAGCATCTCCAAGTTTATCAGCGGCGGCGCTGATATAATTGCAGGTATATGATGTACTCTTACAAAACTCTGTGTCGTGTAATTGAGGATATGTTGTGATTAATTTTGCGACAATCAGGTTAATCTTCGGACCATTTGGTTTCTGGGATGTGGTTAGGTTAAATCACACTCTTTATAAACGATTAGGGCACGTGACTAGTTAGATGAGCTTTGCGTTCTGCTTTTTCCCATTTGTGAATATTATGATGTCACGTGCAACTCCCAGAAAATCTCAATGCCAACTTTAGCTGTCAGTTGTAGTGTCTACGTGGCTTAAATTTTTCGATACGTTCGGGGGGATCTGTGTTCTTCACCGTTTGGATCTCCCATGTGAATTCTGAGTTTTTATCCCAGTTCTTTTCTCCCTCACCCACATCTGCATGTGAGGTTGTTTGGTTGTTCGTAAATAACCTTATCGGGTGCACTTAATTTGATAAGGGGTTGGATTCCAAAAAGACTAAAAGAAATGGAACTGAACTTATGCAATTTAGTATTTTCAAGAGATTTTCTAGAAAATAAGTCTGGATCCGAATTCGAGCTGGATCCGCTTATGGAAACTGTGTTTTAATTAATGTGGTGGAATATGCACCGCACCCGGGAATCTCATGTATTTCTAAACTAAACTAACGAACGTGCGTGTGCTCCCAGGGGCTGTTTGTGGTCCTGCCAGCTTAGTGAACTCCATGATGGATCTTCAGCAAGGGGCCCTAATGCTTCTAGGTCCCACAATGAATGCCAAGGTAGCGTTTGAATTGTCACAGAGAATCCCCCACTTGAGCTTGAGAATGAAGGAACACTGCCACCGTGCCATGGCTTATGCCACCAGAATGAAGAAACTGGGCCTCAAAGTCATTTACCCAGGCCTAGAAGACCACTCCCAGCACGAGCTGCTGAAGTCCATGGCCAACAAGGATTACGGGTTTGGTGGGCTTGTTTGCGTCGACATGGAAACCGAGGAAAAGGCTAACCGTTTGATGAATCACCTGCAAAACGCCACCCAATTTGGGTTCATGGCAGTGAGCTTGGGGTACTTCGAGACCCTCATGTCCTGCTCTGGGAGCAGCACAAGCAGCGAATTGAATGCGGAGGAGAAGGCACTCGCTGGCATTTCTCCTGGATTGGTGAGGATGTCTGTTGGATTCGTCGGCACCTTGGAGCAGAAATGGAGCCAATTTGAAAAAGCGCTATCCAGGATGCAGGACTCCGGCTTCCTCTACAGGAACTGAGCTGTCTAGTCTAGTCTAGTCTGCTGCCGTAGTTCTCTGTCTGTTAAAAAATGTAGATATAAAATTAGATAAATATCCAAATAAATAAAAATGGTGGTTCCTACCCAC
The DNA here is from genome assembly GCA_019804595.1 of Bruguiera parviflora. Classification (NCBI taxonomy): domain Eukaryota; kingdom Viridiplantae; phylum Streptophyta; class Magnoliopsida; order Malpighiales; family Rhizophoraceae; genus Bruguiera; species Bruguiera parviflora. The sequence continues at coordinate 147,639 of CM034058.1, read as the reverse complement.
CGGTGTTTTGTATGGTATGCTGGATGCTATGTCCTGGAAAGCTGCAGATGGTCCTGTTTGCCTAAAACTTCACTTTTTTTTCTTTCTGTTTTCTTCCTTGGGTGCGCCAAATGTTGGGTGGCCGTGCACTTGTTCATTTATACCCTGGCCTCCGGCCGTTGGCATTCGTCTGGTCCGCTGGGCTGGAGGCGCGTAACAAAAATCTCTACTGGACTCGGGCTTGGACCGCTTATGATGATTTCTGCTACCGAAACAAGAACAAGTAGTTTCTCTCTCGCACAGCGGAGGACGGAAAAGGAATAATCGAACCCTAAATTTATTAATAATTTTTTAAACAAAGAACCCTAAATTTAGTATACATCTTATATTCTGAAAATGGCATTTAATTAATGACAGTTTAGATCATAATGCGGGACATCTAAGGCAATGATGGGATCGAGCTCCATCGCCGTGCCAATGCTGGGTACCGGCTTATTAATTGTTAGATTCATTTTGGTCCCATGGAATAAGATAGGACATTCAAAGGGCTTCAGTCCCAATTTGTAGCCCACTGAGTATTGGTCTGGTGGGTTCCAGGCCTATAATTTCTTTGGTTTTTCGTTTTTTTTTTTTTGGGTATCAACGGACCGGAAAGAGCAAGCTGATTCGAGTGGGTTACTACAAACAGCAGATCACGGGCCCCCCGGTTTTCATGGACTTGCATTTATAAGTGTAATTCCCCCGATCTGGGGTGCAGCTATTTGGGTTAACCCTCCTATTTAAGCAACTTGGACAATGGGACACACGTGTAAACTAAGAAAGCGTGTTTCGGAGACAAGTTCGCAGCTTTTGTCCAAAGCTCTCTCTCTCTCTCTCTCTCTCTCTCTCTCTCTCTCTCTCTCTCTCTCTCTTTTTAATGAACATGGTTTTTGGCTTCCAGCTCTGATATAGCACTTTAAATAAAGCTTGTAACAGTTTCCAACAGCTACTCCATTTGTTTTCTTTATCATATTAATGTAAACGAAAATCAATGTGTCGTGGCATGATTGTTTTAAATTCCAAGTTTCAGAAGAACCACCCACGTAAGTTTTGGTTCTCATTTCTGCGTTGTTTTGTTTACAGGGAATCTTCTTTTCCCAATCAATGCCTACTTCGAAGTTGGGCGCCTCAAATTGTTGCACAGAAGGGGGAGTTTTTTTCCACCTTCTCACTTTTCAACCACTCTTGCACATTTTCTTAAGCTCATTTGCTTGCGCCAGACTTTCCTTTCCTTTCCATTTTTTGTTTTTCCCTTTTCGTTAACTTTGGTTTTGCAAGTACAAGAGTGAGCGCTCAATAAAAAAAATGGTTTACATGGTAGAATGGAATCGAGTAATGATCATTATGAAAATCTCAACTTTCTCGCTAAAAATCAGTAAATTTACAATTAAAATATCATAATGTGCAACAAATAAGGTAGAATGTATAACAAGTTATAAAAACTTCCAATAACATCTATGTTGCGTATTTTTGGTTCCTAGTCGTACATTTTTTTGTCTTAATTATAAATTCAGTTATTTGGGGGGGGGTAGGAGAAGAAATTTTAAAATCAAAATCGTATCCTTTTTATTGGGTAAGACTACAATTTGATTGATTTATGACCAATTCTTCAGGCAATAAACTTTTTCCGTCATGGTATTGGCAGTAACACAAGTAACGTTTGGGGCGCGGCCTGTTGTTGGTTGTGAGAACAATGAGATCGCAGCGGCTTTCATTCACATCAATTCGTCCGAAGTGATGAGAGTAAGTGTTTTGAATTGTTGGAGTTTTGGTACGTTGCTACTAATTATGGTACATTTATACTATTTCTCTGCGGAAAAAAAGGAGACAACGCCGTTAATGTTTTTGGTGGGAATTAGGAAAGGACAAACATCTAGGTAGAGCGAGAGAGGGAGAGAGGGGGGGGGAAAATGCTTGTAGGTTTTCACGTGCGTTATGGAATTTAAACCGATTAAACTTATATGATTTATGGTTTACTTACGGGGATGCACATGATTAGCGGGAACTTGGACTAGACTTGGATGGGAAATGACAGTCAAGTAAGTCGGATCTGATTTTTCTGTGAGAAGTGAATTGTCATACATCATTTTAATAGGAAAATTGGTGTTCTCAAAAGAAATTTGTGAACCCGGACAAAAACAAAAAGGGAAATTTGTAAGCAGAGAAGAATTCGAGAGACAAATGAAACACATAGGATTCCAAATTCCAATCACATGCCATCCTTGTTGTTATTATAAGGATAACTATTTGGAGGATTTGAAGTCAATCTAATGGAATCATTCTAGATATGTGTTGTACTACAACTACTACTACAACTAATAATAATAATAATAATAATAATAATAATAAGAAAAGATCCAACCATTTAATAGTTTTTAGTATTTTCCTCTACTTAATATTCATAATGCTTTGGAAGCCTTCAAGTTAATTTTGGTTTAAAACCAGAATAAACGAGTTATCTTTGATCAGAAAAAGGAATTCGATCGGAGTTATGTTATCTTTGCCAGAGCAGAGTCCAGTTTCTTAAACCTCAAGCATTAAAATCCACGCTGACTTAAGTAAATGGCGCTTTGAACAGCCACAAAGACATGTGCTTCTATTTATTGAGGTATTGCTTTTGACATGTGATATGTCAACCTTCAGTTGTCACAGCAGAAAAATCCCAGTACCTCTTTTTTTTTTTTCCCCCGAAATTTCGATTGAGCAACCAAATTTCTCGATTTTCAGCCAATCTAACAGAGAGGATTTTAACTAATATCGAGTTCCCGAACGTGAAAAGGTTTTGATTAACTTTAAAGCTCCTCCATTTCATTTCCCTTGTGACAATTTTTTTTTTCCTTTTTTTCAAAATAAAAAAATAAAAAGAAGGAGAAGAAGAAGAAGAAGAAGAAGAAGAAGAAAAATTACATCGGAATTGAAGACAGAAAAGATATGTGCTGTTGACATGTGGACCCCGAGGTCTATTTAATGAAATCTGGAGGGGGGGGGGGAGGGCCAGGTTGCTAAGGGTGGAGGTGAGAGCAGCAGAATTTGATTGAAGCAGTAAGCTGACGACTTACCTTTTTTTCACGTCCCTCTGTGACCCTCATCCTGTGTCTGTCGTCATCTGGAATCCCCCCGCGAGCTTAGATATAAACAGATTGAATCTGTATCACCCCACGCTCAACGAGGCTTCCCTTCTTTGCGTTTAGTTGCGCTGTTTCGTAGGGTACCAAAATTCACCCCATTTGCTGATGGAATTGATAATAACCTGCTTATATTGACCGCTCGGTAGAAATATTTTGGCTTAAAAGGTAAACAGCATTGCATGGTAATTTTTTTTTTTTAATAATTTTCTGTCAAAAAATTTATCTGTTATATAATAAAAATAATCTTATTTATTTTTATATTTTTTTTTCAAAATTAAAATTTAAAATCTCTAAACAGGGATCTAAATTCATAGTAAAATTTTTTAATTAGTCAATGATGGGCTGTTTGTCCGACGTTTAGCTCCTACCAACCAAAAAAAAAGAAAAGAAAGGAAAAAGAAAAAGAATAGAAGAAGAAAGAATCGCGATATATTAAATTGTGCAAAAGAATAATGCTAAGATCCTAAAACTTTTACCAAGGAGCACCTTCTTAACATTTTCTCTCATTAATATTTTCACAACTGACATAAGTTTCTGACGCCAATAATTTTAGAAAGCACCTTCCTTTTTATAATTTCTATTTACAACCATGAACATTTCCGAGAATTATAATTGCAACACATCATGTATGTTAAGAGGTATAAAAATCCTTGCCTTAGAGTTGGAACAACAGTTTTGGTAGTGACTTAAAAATATAAAATATAAAAAATGACGAGAATGATAATAACACCACCCTTACGATAAACATAATTTTCCTTTACTAAAAAATTTTTATTAAGTGAAATGATATGTTTTATAATTGCTAAATCTTATACTAAGGCATAGTCATGAATTTAGGTAGCCAAAGCTCGCATTTGAAATGAACATCTATTGATAGATAAATCATATGCGAAGAAACAAAACAAAACAAAACCGAAAAAAGAAAAAAGAAAAACTCCAGATCTTGATTACCCCAACATATAGAATGAATGCAGTCCGGGGACGCCACAGTAAAAAACTTTGGAGAACAGAATTGAATTGAGTAAATTTTCTATCTCTGAATATTAGTTTTCCACATTATCGTTGTTGTTGTACCATATAATTTTGGTCCATCGGAAAGTAACTATTTGCATATAGTTTGGGGTGGGTGAATTAGGTCAACTAATTCGTGGCTCATCTGGGGTTCGTGTCGACTGATCGTGGGGTTGATGACTGTGGTAAGATCAGATTCATAGGTAACAACATCAATATTCACGGGTCGACTAAAATGGTATTAAACTCGCAGTTAGGGTTTGAGCACAGTCGCACTAGAGAATTAAAGATCAGTGCATTCTGACTATGATTAGTGCATTCATCACAAGATAAAAGAGAGAGAGAGAGAGAGAGAGAGAGATTATTAGTAAATTGCCAGAAAAAGCAAACGGAGGAAAAGAAAATTATGATTGGGGGAGGGGGGGTTGATTAGGTCATGATGATAAACAAGAATGAACATCGCGGAAGACATGGGAACAGATAATAACTATAGTTAACAAAAAAAAAAAAAAAAAAAAAACAAAGGGAGAAAAAAGAGGGGTTTGAGTCAATGTGTCTGATCTATCTCTCTATATATTGCATGGTGAAGGACGCGGAGATACACGAGAGAGCGATAAAAGCGAGGGAGGAGGGGTCGTGTTCATTTCTGCAGAGCCGAAGAGACCCAGATGTAGGGTCAGGAGGCCTCTGCAACTTTTTATTACTTTCTTTGTCCTTTTTCACCCTCCATCTTTGCTACTCCTCCTCTTCCTATAGCCGTTTTTTTTCTCAAAAAAAAAAAAAATCTCTTTCTTTTCCTTTCGAAAGTCTTCCCAGATATTCATATTTCGCTATGATCAATAAGCTTTCTTCATCTCTTTCTCTCCCAAAATCTTCTTGGGCTGCTTGATGGGGTTCTTGAAAAGAGAACGCAAAAAAGAAATACGTACGGGAAGCTAATACCTTTTGAGGGGAATGTTGTCTGGCTCGAGGTCACTAACTGGTCTCTCTAGATCTATGCTTTAATCTATTCTATTACTTTATAGATAGACAGAGTCAGCCCGCAGAGATCATTGATCATCTGTTTAGTGACGTCGGACCAGGCTTCATTCCCCCCAACTGTTGCTTTCTCTCACACTGATCTCTGTCACTCACGTTCCTCGCTTCATCTTGTCCTTGATCTAAGACAGGTGAGTTGTTTTGCTAGTTTTACTTTGATTTTGTGTCTTCGCGCATGTTTCTGCTTAATTTTGGATGTTTTTGCACATAGGTTTTTTTGGTCATTTATGAAATCAAGTTTGTTGGCCATTTTAGCAGATTGGCGTAATGATGAGAACCGCTTTTCTGCCCCTTTCTCTGACTGAAAAGGGAAAGAAAACATAATCATTACGCTATCATTGTTTTTTTTAATCCCAAAATTTTTATCGATCCAGGATGTTATGTTTCTTTGTCAGCTCAGATTCATCGTTTGGACCAAGTTTTCATGATGCCTTCAAAGAATCTTCTCTGTCCGTTTCCGCTCCTGCCTGATATGGGTTCCTTTTCCACTTCTACGTCAACAAGACTGGGTTTTCACGCTCATCCAATTTTCCCACAAGTAACACAGAAGAAAAACTACCCTTCTCCTTTTTTCCTTTTTTTTTTTTTTTTTTTTTTGTAAGTCTCCCTTAACGTTTAACTGTCCTGTACTATTTTTTTTGGAATAACCAGTGTACTAATTATCAGACTTATTGGGTCTAGATCATTCGGGGATGTGTAATGCGCTGTTATGAGCTTAACGATTAAGGAATTGTTTTGTCTCGTGAAAGCATTTATGTTGGCATCAGTTGGCTCTGTAATTTCGTAACGTCTCTTCCAAGTTCGCTTTGTTGTGAGTGGTAGTGGGTGAATTGTTGGAGACGTTTTTGCTTTGCTATTGCTTTGATCTTTATCATCTTGGTGCTTTTACGTTAAGAGGAGCTTGGATCTGAGCAGGCTGTTCAGTCAACTCATGACATGTCCTGTGTATGGCTGATCTATGAAGAACTTGAGTTTAAGCTCAGCACCATATATATATATATATATATATAGTTACTAGTTAATTTATATATTGTGTAATGGGGTTCTATATTCATCTCTAAGCGTGTTGCTACTGTTTCCTTGTCCTATTCTGTGTCATGTGAACTAGATTATATTTGCTATTTATGATGCTTGAATGCTATTATCGGCTTTTATCAAGTCTGTGCTGCACATCTTCAGTTCCATTGCTTAAGTGGAGATTCGGGTACAGTCTTTCAAGTTTCGAGCAAACAAGGTTGCACGGGAGCTTGCCTGGGCTGCATCTTAGTGCTAATCAGAAGCTGAAAAGAAAATAAAAATAACCCTTATTTTAGTGGGAATAGAATTGCAGATGCATTGTCCCGGCCACCAATGCCCTCAATTATTTGAAATGGAAGCATGAAACCCTATATTGTAATTTACATTATCTCTTTTGATTCACAAGTTTTAATGTATTGTGTTTCTGGATCTGATCGTGGATGGTTCCACTTTGGAAAAGAGAGTGATGGGATGGACTGATTAACTGAATTGATTACTTTGGCCTGGACTTGCTGCCCTGTATTTGCATACCCTCACTTGCAGGTACACCCTTGCTCTCCTATTCTTCTGAAAATTTTTAATTCCTTTACGCGAAAGAGAAAATATAATAATATGCAAAACCGCATCTGGGAAAAGATCTTTGAGCTCTCATATCGTATCATCCCCTTATGGGTATTCTTTGACGCAGAAGTTAATTTTTGGAAACATTTTTATTTTCCCATTTTAAGTGTTGGATCTCGTTCTGTTAACGTGCAGCGATCAAAACATTAACCATGACGTGTTCTTAATTTGTTTTAATAAGACTCAGCGTTCTTCATAGGTTTCATTGAAGAAGTGAATGTACGTAACTCGACTAAACCAGGTGGCTTTTGGTTTTCTTTCTTTAATACTCGTTTTCCTCGCTAAGCTAAAAACTGTGTGCTATATTTGGAAAGAAAGCTGTTTCTTGGTGGAGTTCCTCAGGGAAGGAAAGAGACACTGTACATAGGTAAACAGACGAAGGAAACAGTTGACCGAAAAGGTGAAAAGGAGAAGCGTCACCCAGAGGACAACCGTGATGGGTCTTTTTTGATTGTTCCTTTGTGTTGTGTTTGTGTGCTGTGGAGTGCTAATGCTATGCCTTTCTCCTTTGTGTCATCGATTTCTGAATCTGAACCATACGCAACACTGAATGCCTTTATTAATGCTCTGAACTCTCTCTCTCTCTCTCTCTCTCTCTCTCTCTCTCTCTCTCTCTCACACACACACACACACACACACACACACACACACACACTATTTACTATTATATAGTTTGGTCAACATCAGCATTGACGCCGCGGATTCCTCTCGACCCTGGCTCTGATAAATGTGGACTATGATGTATCTATTATATAGCAGAACTGTATGTTGTTAGGCCCCATATTAATTGTTTGTATTTTGTATTTTGAAGAACTTGTTAAGAATCTAGTGCGGATATATGTCAGCTTAAGTGTTGCAACCTCCTTCCCTTCCCCACACCCCAATGCTCACTTCCAAGTTCCAACAACAAACCGTGGTGGCTCCAAGTTGCCTCTATATCTACTCTAACAAAATCCAAACCTGCAATCTCTGAATTCCAAGTTCAGTGTCTGTAGTGTTTTGCGTTGATTTATTTATGAAAAATCTTCATTTCCCATTATTTCAAAATGGAGGTCCATCATGTTGGCAATCACGGGTCGATTTTACTGCTCTATTCTTCAATATTCAAGAACCTAAATAATGTTAAGAAAGCTTTTATTTTGGTACAATTATTTGGTTCATAGCATTTGTGTAATAACTTCGATGCACTTAGAAAAGAGGGGGCTTCGCTTTAAAAAAACATCTGTTCTTTGTCCCCAAGCAACAGCATGAAGCATAAATCTGGCGAGCCACATACGGTTGAGTCAATTCCCTGAGTTGGTGGCCCGAGAACCCGCCTGAAAAGACAGGCAAATTTGTCGGAAGCCCGAACCCGAGAAGAAATCGGACTCTACTGCATGTTTTTCTGCCCGTGGAACCAGCCCCGTCAACTACGAACACAGAAAAGACATTCCAGCATTACTGGATTGAATAGCTCGGCATATCATTGAAATTCGAAACTACGACAGGAGAGTTTGGAAAGTCGAAAATGAAAACAAAAATTATTGGGCCGGGGCTAGGTTTTGCTAACTAGACTTCTTCAGCTTTCCACAATGTATCTGTTTTACAAATCCTACTTTTCGGTAAGACTTTGGAAGATCGATGGTCATGGCAAATTAGTTACTGCAGAAGCAAATGATATGCTTAATAGTTAACCAGCCGTCCTTCAGGTTTTAGAAATTTAGACTGATGGCACTCTGTGTCTTTTTGCCGGACGTTGTCGGTATGTTATTAAAGAGGTCATCTTCCTCTCCCTCTCCACCTAAGCTCAGTAGAGGATTATTGGAAGAGAATTTAAATGCAATACCCATCACTTTGTTTTTTTTTCCTTAAAACAATATGTGTCTTGCTAGAAAAATTAATGATGCCGAATGCATTGCGATTCACGATCATGGAAATGTTTCCCAAATTAAAGAACATGATTCTGGAAACAGTGAAACGACGTCCGCATCTATACTGGCGAATTGGATTCATGATTAAATTAAGGAATTGAGGAAGGAATGAGGTGGAGGATTGTTACGTAACAACCCACGAATTATTAAGTGGCTTCCGTATACTAAAAGACGTTCGCAATTTTTGATACATAATATAAGTAGAAAGAAAGATACTTTTTAACCAACAAATCAAAACAGCGTCCAAACAGAACATGCACCCATATAATTGCAGGGAAATGGTCACCGTACGAATGAAGTCGACTCAACTTCAATACAAAAGTCTATGGCTACATATTCAATTAGGGGATGAGAATTGGGAAATTAAATATTTTGGATTTATGAAGAGTGAATACAGGAGGTGCGCGAACAAATTTTGGATTTCTTTTCTGTTTCCGATTTCCATACACAATTTTGTTAAGGGAGGGGTAAAAATAAAAAAATAATAAAAATAAAACGGTGGGCAAAACCCAACTGAGGAAATGGAGAAGATGACCACTGAACACTACTGGGTCAACTAGTTCTTGCAATCTGCGGCCCTTGGGCCACGGGAGGAGTTGTGATCGGTAATTACGAAGGTTTCGAGTGAGAGAGGGTTTTCCATAAGAGAACTGTTCGAATGGGGGCTTTTGAATGGACCCAAAAGTGAGCCCAAAACCCCCCTCCCCCAAACAACATCCCCATCCCCACCACCCAAGACAAAAACAAATAATAATAATGATGATAATAATAATAATTATTATTATTTAAAAAAAAAAAAGAAGAAGAAGAAGAAGAAGGCCCAAGCAGAAAGGATTACTGAAGAGAGGGGGGGGGATTCACGGGATACCCCCACAGCATCGCAGAGAGACAGCCTATAAATGACTTGGAGCCCAATGTCTGCCGGTCAAACTAGTGCAGAATTATTTCTTTATATGTTTAGTATTTTGAAGGAGTTTTTGTCATAAACTTAGTAATTTACGAGGTTATCGCTACAATAAATTACATTAGTGAGTGATGAGAACTATTTTGATGAATTATTTACTGTGCACGTCAAATTAGTGAGTTGTGTATGTTGAAATCTTCGTCGATGCGAAGCCTATAAAAGACTTATAGGAGCAAATGAAACCAATATGTGATATTTTTCTCTCGGACGTTGTTTCTTTGCCTCGCGGAAATTTGGGCTTTGTGGGTTCCTTAGTCGAATACGCAATCAATTAAAAGTGTGACGTGAAACAAAGTCTACAGGAAAAAAGAACGTAAGCAAGGAGGACGAGCGAGGAGAATTGGGTGGGCCCGGATGGGGACGGCCGGGGTTCCCCACACCAGCCCGCCCCCCCCCACACGCCAGGGAAAGCGGATTGCTCCGTCCAAAAAATAAAATAATTAATAGATAAAATTCCAAAAGCCGCCCTGAAGAATCACGTGTGTGTCTGTGTGTGTGTCCCCATGATTTGTCCGTGTTCCCCGATGCGTCGATGTTGCGTACTCCTCTTGCTCTCATATCCCCAGCACCGCCGCCACTCCCGCATGTACGATCATCGTATCCACGTCTCCGCGCAAATTGCAAATTGCATACCGTGTGCACGCCCACACCCACACAAAAATCCTTATTTAGAGCGACTGCGTCATCTTATTCGATGGTTACGAAATGCCAAACAAGTGTCCATACTCTCTGTCCCAGAAATTCAAAATCACTGTAGATTGTACGATCGCATGCGGCCGACCGTATGACCGACCATTCATTTAAGCATCAAATTCACAAAGCCTAACATCGGCCAAAGTAGCTCCTCATCCATCTTATTTCTGTATTCTTTTTACCGAAATATTACGACAACTATTTTACCGAATCTTGCCATTGAATCATGTGCACGCACGCATTTTGTAATATTACTCATGCATGCATCCCATCCATCCGCCGGAACAAACAAAATAAATAAATAAATAAACTCAGCATAACCATTTTCCTCGAATTGAATTCAGAGCTTCTGACGCACCATCCCTTACAATTGACACGCTGTTTGAAAATTTTCTCTTGTGGACAATGCTTCCCCATTTCATACATCTTGTCGATGTGTTTAAGCACTGTTCCTTCTTCTTGTTTTTTTCTTTTTGTTTTTTTTTTCTTTTTTGTTTTTTTTCTCCCCAAAACTTTTGAAACCTATTGTGTCATGCATGCTGGTTTTCTTTTGGTTTTGATAAGGCCATCTCTTATCTACTGTTTCAAATATAAATCTCTGGCATTCTCGTCATCCGGTGTTTCAAATTCAGCAATTTTAATATAAATATCTTAATTATTAAATATGAGGGTGTCCCATGCATATTTTGACTACATTGAATTCTTTTTCTTTATGATGACAATGTACACCTAGCATTTTCCTGGATTACACAGTGTGTACTGATTTTTTTTCTTTTTTTTGTTTTTCAATAATGCATTGCTTTTTTAAATAAAGAGAAATTTCTGCTTCTCCGACCCCATCTTTAAGATTGTAGGGGATCAAATTGGTCTAGAAGCTTGACAATGTAATTTTAATTTCTTCGTTCAGGTGGGAATGGACATTGTACATTTTCAATATTGGTGGAGGATAATGCCAATTCATTCAGGATTTAGTCAATTTAGATGATATATAAAGTAAGAACAAAAGACAAACTGTTTCCTCATGTATGTTGACCAATTCATTGTGAAGAAATTAGTCGTCATAGTTTCATGATTGCTCCTTCCATTTGTCCATTTCTTCCCCCGAGACAAATCATTTGAAAGTTCGAATCAAAATATGGAATTTGAGATTTCACAATATTAATTGGCTCTTGGGTTTGGGATAGAGACTTTCCAAATTTAAAAGAAAGAAAGGAAGATGAAAATCATGCCGATTCTCTTGACCCTGACAACCCACCCGAACGTCCAGTTTGCTGCACCCACCACGCCTCTTGATCTTCCCTCGAAGATTTGAATTTTGGGTGCAATCCAGCAATTGATTTGGAGGGGAAGATTAAGGGCTGGGGCCGGGTCGAGCTCTTTGGCTCATTAATCTCTTTTTACGTGGATATATAGTCTTCTTTTTTTTTTTCATAACCCAAAATAATTAAAGTAAATATAAATATCCTTTTCGCCTGAAAAAAACCTTGGAGAGCCGATCTTAAGAAAGAGAAAAAAAAGCTGCTGAAAGAGAGAGAGAGAGAGAGAAAAAGAGCGATGCTGCAGAAAGAAAAAGAGAAAATAAAAAATAATATTCTTTGATCTTATATTTAAAAAAATATTAATATTCAATCAAACTAAAACTTAGATAATTAATAAAAGATTTAATTTTTATTTTTAAATAGTAAAGACTAGGTTTTAAGTACAGTAAATCCTGTTTCTCTTTAGTTTTTATAGGTTTATATTATAGGTAAAAAAGATATATATGTAGTTTTAATCAACCATATAATCAAAGAATTGTTTGTGATCTGATCAAGTTGATTTTTAATCAATAGTTAGAGGACATATATATCTTTTTTATGCACGGTTGAATAGGGTTTTTGTGAATTGTAAGGGTATGTTTTCCATTCGAACTAAAGCCTCTCAATTCTGTTACCTTTATGCTTTTGCATTTCTAGCAACATTTTGCCCTCTCATCTATGGTAGAGTTGGTAAACTGTGTGGATGATTATTGACCTATGGTCCAATTGACCTAAACTTTGGACAGCTGGTAGGGGACATTTGGGAGTTCATCTTGATCGGTTGGATTATTACCTTAAGATTTATTTGTTGAGTTGTAATGGACAACATATAGTTGGCCTGTCTTACTCAACTCATTAGTTTCTCGTTTAATCTAAATTGAATTTTGTTTAATTTTTTTTGTATAATTGAGGTTACATACCTCTATTATGCTCACTTGAATATAGTAGAGTTGACCTCTGGTTCGGAATGTCTTATGATTTTTTTTTTCCTTTTGATTTGAAGGGGTTTTCCACATAAAATTAGCATGTTCTCTTACATGATTTTTTTGCATTGTCATTTTTATTATTCAATCATCTCCTTACAGGTTCAAGTAGTAGAAGTTTTTTGGGCCATTTATACTCCATTGCCCCAATCTTCCATCAGAGTGGTATTGGAGCTAAGAGTAAAATGAAAGATCTCTTATTTGTAAAGAAATTGCATTTACCTGTATTTATTACTATAAAACCTGAGTTTAAGATTGATGAAAAATGTGAATTTGAGCATAAACAGGTTTATGATTTTATACATAAATTTGTTAATGATAATATTTATAATCACATTTGCAATGAGACATATGTCTGAACATTGTGGAGCAAACTTAAGAGTTTCTATGGTTCAAAATCTGGTAATAACAAATTGTTCTTGTTAAAGACAATGATGCAATTAAGATATAATGAAAGGGCTTCAGTTGCTAACCACTTAAATAAGTTTCAGGGTCTTATTGATTAGCTATTAGGCATGGGCATTAAGTTTGATGACGAGATTCTTGAGTTATGGTTATTTGTTATCTTACCTGATTCTTAGGAGACTTTTCAAATCTTTCTTGCTAATTCTACCTCTAATGGTGTTTTATCATTAGAACTTATAAAGGGTGATGTGTTGAATGAGGAGATAAAAAGAAAATCTCAAGGTTCATTATCATTTAAATCAGATGTTTTAATTACTAAAAATAGGAAAAAAAGTCAAAAAAAGAAAATGGTAAAAAGGGTAGAAGTTAGAGTAAGAGCAAGTTAAGATCTAAGTACAAAAATGTCTAGTGTCATTATTGCAGTAAGATAAATTATATTTAGAAAAAGTACTATAAGTGGAAGAAAGAAAATAAAGATGACAATGATAAATGTGAGAAGAAGAACGTGAGTAATGATCATGTTGCTACTACATCCATTTTTGGTACTAGTGACCTTATTATTGTTTATGATAAGGACGTAGTTAATCTAATATCTCATGAGATTGATTGGATCATAAATAGTGGTTCTTCTCTTCATGTGACTTTAAGAATAGAATTCTTCACAATGTATATTCCTAGTGATTTTAGAGTTTTGAAGATGGGTAATAACGGCTTCATAAAAGTCATTATCATTAGTGATGTTTACTTAAAGACCAACAATAGAGCACAATTGATATTAAGGACGTTAAATATGTCTCTAATATCCATTTGAATTTGATTTCAATAAGAAAGTTAGATGATAAAGGTTTTTGCAGTACCTTCAATGAGGGCTAATGAAAGCTTACCAAAGGCTCCCTAGTTATGGCATGAGGTAAGAAATGTTTTAGTTTATATCTCATGCAAATTGTTATCTTCAAAGATATTATAAATACAATAAAAAATGATAATTCCATTAAATTATGGTATGAATGACTTAGTCACATTAGTGAAAAGGGGATGAATTGTTTGGTAAGAAAGAACCAACTTCTAAACATAAAGAGTATAGTTTTAAAGAAATGTCATCATTATTTTGCTGAGAAACAAAATAGAATTACATTTAAGAATCACTTGTCTTTAAGGAATCAGAGTTGTTTAAATTGGTATATTTTGATTTTTGTGGTCCTTTAAAGGTACATTCATTTGGTGGTATTTTTTATTTTGTAACTTTTATTGATGATCACTTAAAGAAACTTTAGGTTTATGCTTTGAAGACTAAAGATCAAATCTTTGATGTATTTAAATAAGTTCATACCTTTATTGAGAGACATACTAATAAGAAACTGAAATGTGTTCGTATTGATAATAGTGGTGAGTACAATGGTACATTTGATGAATACTGCAGAAAGTATGAAATCAGACACTAGAGGACACCTCCCAAGACACTACAGTTGAATGGTTTAGTAGAAGGGATGATAGAATGCTGATTAAAAGGGTTAGATGTCTTCTCTTAGAAGCAAAGTTACCTAGATCCTTTTAAGGTGAAACGTTAAATATAGTGACATATATAATTAATTTGTCTCCTAGCGTTCCATTATAAGGTGATATTTCAGACAGAATTTGGTTTGGTAAAAAAGTCTCCTATGACCATTTACACGTCTTTGGTTATAAGGTTTTTGTCAATGTCCCTAACGATGAAAGAGGGAAGTTATAAGTGAAGACCTAACAATGTATCTTTCTTGGTTATGGTGAGGATGACTTTAAGTACCGTTTATATGATCCGATTGAGAAAAAACTTGTAAAGAGTAGAGATATTGTGTTCATTGAGGATTAAGATATTGAAAACATTGAGAAGTTAACTTCTCAAGTTAATGATAATCCTATAGATATTGTTCTATTTCCTTAAATATCTCCAAATGATCTAGTTGATGTTTGTAGTGATGTTCAAGAACATGATAAGAATGTTCAACGAGATCATAATATGTAGGGTACAGGTGATATTGATACTCCCATAAAAGATCATCCACACACACCTCCACCTTTATTTGAGCCATAAAGGTCTAATAGAATTCCGGTGTCTTCTACTTGATAATCTCCTTATGGGTTTGTGATGCTGACTGATAGGAGAAAATCTGAGTGCTATAAATAAGCAATTAAAAGTGAGCATAGGCAGCATTAGATATATGTCATAACAAATAAGATGTTTATATAATAACTTTATTTATGAAATAGTAAAGTTACCTAAAAGTAAGAGAGTTTTGAAAAATTAGTAGATTTACAAAATAAATTAAGAAGAAAATACTTCATATCCGCGATATAAAGCAAAACTGGCTATTAAGGGATTTATTCAGAAATAAGGTGTCGACTTTGAAGTGATCTTTTTATTGGTGGTGAAAATATTTTCTATTTAAATTGTTTTAAGTTTGGCTACTAGTTATGACTTAGAGATTGAGTAGGTGGATGTGAAAATAACTTTTCTCCACGGTGACTTGGAAGAAGAAATTTATATAGAACAACTACAGGGTTTTGAGATGAAAGGAAAAAAGGATTGTGTGTACAGGTTAAAGAAAAGCTTATATGTCTTGAAACAAACTCTAAGACAATAGTATAAGAAGTTTGAATCTATTATTGGAGAGCAAGGCTATAAAAAGACTACTTCTGATCATTGTACTTTTGTTTAAAGATTTACTGATAATAATTTCATCATTTTATCATTATATGTTGATGATATGTTTATTGTTGGTCGTAATGCTTCTAAAATTGACAAGTTGAAGTAAAAGTTAAGCAAGTCCTTTACCACAAAGGACTTAGGATTAGCAAAGAAGATTTACAGTATGTTAATCACTCAAGATAGGAAAAAGAAAAGATTATACTTGTCCCAAAAGTAATACATTGAAAAGGTATTTCAAAATTTTAACATAAATAAGACTAGAGTAGTGGGTACTTCTCTTGTTACACACTTTAAATTATTTATTAACCAATGTTCTTTTACATAGAAAGGGAATGAAGATATGTAAAGAGTTCTTTTTGCATTTTACATTAGTTATGGGTAGTTTGAAGTATGTAATGGTGTGCACGAGACCTAATATAACTCATGCAGTTGGCATAATTATTCGGTTCCTTTCATATTCCAGTAAAGAGCATTAGAATGCAATAAAGTGGACAATGAGATATTTGTGAGATTTTACTGATTTGAAATTTTGTTTTAAAAGTGATAAGTCTACTATTACTAGATTCATATATTTGAATATAACAAGTAACATTGACTCTGAAAAATCTACTTCAAGTTATGTAATTACTCTCATAGGGGTGCAATGACTTGGTAATCTAGATTATAAAAGTATGTTGTATTATCCATTACAGAGGTAATAGCAGCAAGAGATATTTAAAAGTTCATCTTGAACAGTTAGATTATTACCTTAAAGTCTACTTATTAAGTTATAATTAATAACACATGATTGACCTATCTTACTTAACTCATTGGTCTCTTATTTAATCTAAATTGAATTTTATTTGATTTATTTAATATAATTAAAATTGTATATTTTTATTATATTTACTTGATTATAATAAAATTAACTTTTATCTTGAAATGTATCATGATTTTTTTTTCTTTTGATGTAAGGGATTTTTCATATAAAATTAGTATATTTTCTTACATAATTTACTTTTATTATTATTTTTATTATTCAATTATTTTTTTACAAATTCAAGTAAATTTGAGAAGTTTCCTAAACTTACACTCTAGTACGCTTCTTCCACGACGAGGAAAAAAGAACCGCAAGAAAAAGAAATGAAAAATAATCAACTTTATTTTTAGTATTTGAAATGTGAAAAGAACGAAGGAAAAGAAAAATCAAAATTAAAATTAAAAAAAAAAAAGAGAGAGAAAAGGATAGAATTACAACAATACTCTTTATCTTTACATCAAGAAAATAAAAATGGGATAAAAAATGGATTACTGGGCTCACGCTCTAGTGAGCAAAGACAAGAAAGATTAATGTTAGAGACACTAGAAGTTATGCTAAAATTTTTCTCTGCTTATTGACGTCTTGTTAGGTGGTAGTGCTTGTACAACACAAAAGTGAATTCAACCTCATTATATTTAGTAGATATTTGACATAATTATGAAATAAATATTAATTTACTATAATTATTAGTTATAATATTTATTTCACTTATAATCCCATTAGCATTGTTCAGGTCAAATGCTAAGAAACTCCCATGCTTAGCACCAGCATCATTATTAAAGGATATACCACTAATCTTTTGGCTTGACGGTAAATGCAAACTTTATATATATATATAGAATAAGCACATAGGTGAATCTGTCATCATAATTCAAGATTTGTTTAAAAATAAAGAAAATATATATTTTAATTTATTTTTTTAAGTGAATCAAAATAATTTAATATTTAAAAAATATAATAACAATAATAATTAATATTTTATGTCACGAATTATTTGAACTCATGTAAAAAAGTGAATAATAAAATACAATAATTTTGTTGCGTAAGAATTAATTTCTTTTATTTGTCCTTAAAAATTTATTTATTAAGAAAAAAGAGAGAAAAAATGACTTGCACAATGAGAATTTTTTTGATTTTTCTCTGACGGGAAAGCATGGCCTAACAAAATAAATATTTATTTGGGGCTGTGAGGTTACAAAATAATGAAACCCTTAATTTTTATTTATTATTTTATAAAAAAAATTGAGGCCAAAATTGAGGCAAGGAATTGACGGTGCTGAATTATGTTATTATGGAGTAATCACAGGTCATAAATAGAACAAAGAAAATGGAGTCAGCAAAAACCAAAAGCTTCGCTCGAATTTCAAAGTTGCTGTACCGGGGGGGGGGATTGAATTGTCTGCATGTCGCGCGTGGGAAATATGCCTTTTTTTTTTTTTTTTTTTGAGCGAAGCAGTGACATATAATTGAAAGAGGGCAGAAGGGGAGTCCCGTTACACACACGTGATCAGCGTGGGGCAAACATCCTTAGGTGGTAACATGAGAGTCTGATGGGCCCCAATGACTTGGCGCAGCGGCACTAAATGGAGCGAGCGAGTTGGCGAATAGATTGGAGTGAAGGCCAGACCGAATAAACAGCGGTTCAAATTTCTTACATCGCTTGTAGTGTAAGAGTCTCTTTCTTCTCTTCTTCCCTAACGGGGGTCGTCAGTATAAAACTGGAATTAAACTCGCTCGAGGAAGAATGTCATCGGCATCCTCGTCTTCACTCATGTCATTCTGTACCCGGGAGACCGCGCCTGCACTTCAGCAAAGTCTCCAATTCATCCTTCAAACACGGCCCGAATGGTGGGTCTACTCCATCTTCTGGCATGCCTCCAAAGATGCCAGTGGCCGCATGGTTTTCTCCTGGGAAGACGGGCACTTCCGCGGCACCAAAGACTTTGCAGCCAAAGGCAGTGACGTTTGTCGCAGGGTAATTAGTCATCCCGCCTTGGGCCTCGATCGACAGAGACTCTGTGAGGAGATCATGGACGTCGACGTGGAAAGATTTGTTCAAGGTGGCGATGTTTCTGCTGATCAGTGCGAATGGTTCTACGTGTTATCTGTGACGCGATCATTCGTTTCTGGATGTGGGATTCTCGGCCGGGCTTTCAGCTCCGGCGCTTTCCTTTGGCTCGCCGCCGTTGATAGAGATATGCAACCGCATGAGTGCGACAGGGTCAACGAGGCTCGCATGTACGGAATTCGGACGATAGTTTTTGTTTCTACTTCACGCGGGGTCCTGGAACTCGGTTCCACAGATGTAATCGAGGAAGATCGGGGGCTGGTGGAACAAGCAAAGCTGCTCTTTGATGCAGACGCCACCATTTCCGGCTCAAAGAACATTCTTGTCCATGATGACTCTCAACACCCATTTCCGCAGGATCCATACCGGAAAACTTCTTTTCTCGATGTCGGTGTGCTTTCCAGTTTTGGAAATAACGAACGGGCCTCTCCAGAGAAACAAAGCGAATTGAACATAAAGAAAGAAGCAGAAGTCCCCGTGCCAGGCCTTTCGTCTTCTGAATCGGGGCCTTCTGACTCAGTTGGAAGTTTCGCAGTTGAAATAAGAGAGAATGTTGAGTCAAAGAAGAGAGCACGGATGCCAGTAAGTGGCCAAGAATGGCCTCCAAATCATGTAGATGCTGAGAGACAGCGAAGGCAGAGACTCAATCAACGCTTCTATGCACTCCGGTCCGTAGTTCCCAAGGTGTCGAAGATGGACAAAGCATCTTTACTAGCAGATGCAGTCGTTTACATCAAGGAGCTCAAGGCCAACATTGATGAATTGAACGTCAAACTACGAGCAGTGCCCCATAGTAATCATCCCAAGACAGATGTTAAAAAAGTTTATGGATCAAGCTGTGGAGCCAAGTCCAAGACAACGAACGTTGACGTGAAGATATTGGGATCGGAGGCTATGATCAGGGTCCAGTCTCCGGATGTCGATTACCCGGCTGCAAGATTAATGGATGCACTTAGGGACCTCGAGTTTCAGGTCCATCACGCGAGCGTGTCTAACGTCAAGGAGATGGTGCTTCAAGATGTTGTTGTTACTGCTCGTGATGGATTGGCTGATGAGGAGGTCATGAGGACTGCTATCCTTCAAAGGATCGATTAAGAGCTCAGCTTAATTAATTGCTATCCAACAAATAACCTTTATGGTGATGCACCGATGGCGACTCTGTACACACACACACACACACACACATCAAAGGGAAATTTGTTGAAGGATTGCGTAACTTCGGTCTTGCTTTTCAAGGAACCCTAAGACACTTGTTCTAAGATGAAGTGAAGTCCATCTTATGTGGAAGAACAAATGTTTGTAACATTACGTATTTTGCTTTGGTTTTTATTTCTTTTCTTCTTCTTCTTCTTCTTCTTCTTCTTCTTCTTCTTCTTCTTCTTCTTCTTCTTCTTCTTGTGTTTTTTTTTTTAATGTCCTGTGTCTGTATTTAGTCCCTGCCATTCTCTTAGGGCCGCCGTTGACTAAAAGCGGTAGCTAGTTTTTGATTCCAGAAAAAATATTAGCGGTGTCATTGAAGAGGTTGTTCCCTTGGAATCTGAATCCATGGAGTTATGTTTGTGTTGATCTAGCATTCCTCTTTTCATGACCACCAAGGATCGTAAGAAGTAATTAAAAAGAATAAAAATCCATTCTCGGGGACGCCTGAATAGTTGATTTTATGAGTTTGCACCGAACATAATTGAGTTTTACTTCATAACCTTAGATTTTCGAGAAGAACAGTGGACGAGAAGGATTGCGGCTTCATGAGACAAGGAGGCCGCGACTTTTTCTTTTTTTTTTTTTTCTATAATTAATCATTTGTTCTAGCTTTGGCGTTAGATTAGAGTCCGAAGTCAGACTCAATTGGCTGTGTTTATTAAACGTGTGGCTTATTATACATTTTATTCAAAATTAGTTCTTTGAGTTATGTTCATGTCTTCCCCCCCCCCTGAACTTTGCTTATGTTTGTTAAATTACGCGTTATGTTAAACCTGCCATGGTCTATTCTTCTGTCATCCATCAAAACCTTTAATAGTGACAGTAGAACTGAAAATCAATTGAAAGAAGGGCAGATGCATTCTGCTTAGTCGCTATCAGTTCGTCCCCGTCATTGTATCAATGTCAAATGAAATTTGTTTGAGCATTGAAAAGATGTGGTGTTTATCTTAACGTGTTAATTGTACAATAAGATTACGTGTCAAAGCAAGTGACTCAGTATAACGTGTTGTTATGAAAGTTTAAGGTCTAATGAAAATAAAATGATTACTTTAAATTACGTATTTAATATTATATTTTTAAAATAAAATTTAATTTATTATAATATAATCAAATTATAATAAATATTTTTATAAAAAAACAAATATATATCTTACTATTTTTTATATTATCAAAATCAAATTTTTAAATATTTTTTCCGTATTATTTAAAATTATTTTATTAAAAATATATTTTATATATTTTTTCTATTTAATAAAAAAGGACTATATATATATATATATAGAGAGAGAGAGAGAGAGAGAGAGTAGTTTAAAAATTATTTAGTCAAAAAAATTTCTTTTAATATTAATAAATATAAAATTTTTAATTTATTTTTTACTTAAAATATCTTTTTATAATCACTAGATAAATATAAAAAAAATTCTAATTTTCATTTAAAGAATATTCTAACATAATGTGCCCTGATTCCCTTATGTAGAAATGAGAGAGACTACAATATACATAGAATTTTCGACCAAAATTTCTCATTTACATTTTATTATTATTATTATTATTATTATTATTATTATTATTATTATTTTGGTTCAGTATTTGTATTTCGATCAGGGTGGACTAACGCAAGGGAGCGTGCTATTTTTGAAATCTTTTGGAAGAGCTAAACGGACCCTGTGCTCGTTAGGCGTTCTCGTCTTTTTCTCTTTTTGGGTCTATTATGCATAAGACCCATGTGGTATTCGGCCTTCGTCTCATCGCTCTGGCTCTGTACGACAAATGTACGAGCACTAGTTTGGACTGCAAGCCAGGCAGAAGCCTGTAACCAGGGCTTGGATCAGATGTCATTTTGGTCCTGTATTCTCCCTGGAAAGCTTCAGCGAGCGAACTGGGTCTGATATGACCCAACAAATGACACAAAATAACACTGCATAATTTAATTTGAAATGATCCGAGCAATCCAGAGCTCAAAACCAATCCACTTAAAAGTAATGTAGAACTCGCCTCTTAAAAAAGAGATTTTTTTTTTTTTTTTTTGTAGAACTCATCACCGAAGAATAAAAAGTAAAAAGTAAGAAAAAAAAAAGAAGAAGTTATTTAGAACTCAATTTTACTTGATTTTAAGAGTGACCTCAAACTTCAACAACACGAAAAGGCCGCGACCCAAAATAATCCAATCTAACTCCGTCCGGTCCGGAACCCGCCGGATGGACCCATGTGTCGCCGCCCGCGTTTTGATGGAACACACATGCGCCCAATGAATTAGTCAAAGAGAAAAAAATGAACTTCTGAGCGAACAATTGCGGAAAATCCGGGGTCAAAGGAGCTCGATGATTTTTCTGCTTGCAAAGATTCAAACTACTCTAGTGCTGCGGTAGGAATTTATGATCAGCTTTCGGTCGGTCTCGCTTGTCTCCCAAAAAAAAAAAGAAAAAGAAAAAAAAAACAAAGAAAGAAAAAAAGAAGTTTGGTGGTAGCCAATTGGTAACACACCGAGCATGCTAATTGATCATAGCAAAGCATATTTTGTAAGTTTCTCTCTTAGACAGCACTGAAAAAACAAGTTGGGCTAATAATTAAGCAACAAGATAGGATTTTAATTAGACACGCGACTTGGGGAGAGACTCATTAGGCTGGAGAGTAACTAATAAATTAATCTTACAGCTATTAGCAATACTTAAATTAGGTTGTTTATTGCATGATTACTTGGAATGCAAGACGTGTGGGCAAGAACCGCATATGCACACACACACACACACACACACACACACACATAGATATAGACAACAGCAACCTTTTTAACTGCACGTAAGGGCAGGACACGATTTCTCTTTATCCCTTCTTCATGCCCCCGTGCCAGTTTGAGTTGTAGTATTGCATAATTAGCATATATGGATCTGGAAGAAAATTGTCGGCAGTTAAGTCAGTCAAAGTTGGGTGATATGCAGGCCCAACGACATTGGCTTTTCTTCATTACGTGCTGTGGATGCATAAGAGTGAAACCTATTGTGAAAGTTACAGAACTAACGCGCAAGAACCTACCGTACAAGGGATTTGGTTGTCACAGATCTTTACCATTCCGAGTAATTATTTTAAATAAGGGCCCAAATTAATTTCAGACAACGATCTTAGTTCTTCGCCTGATTGTATAGGTGACGAAAATGTTATGTTGAGTCAGGTGTATAAACTTTATTAATACTTAACGCCCTCTTTTTTTTTTTTTCTTGGAGATAGCTAGACTTTCGTTTTTAGTGTTGAATTTAATTAATATTTATTATTGATTAAGAATTAGTATTTAGGTAAAAATTAAATAATTAAGTCTCAATAATTTTAAAATATTAATGAGTTAATGTTTGAGTAAAAGTTAGATTAATTGAGTCTAATTTAATAAAATTTTGATATTTAAATGAAAAATAAAATTTAATATTTATATTAATTGTGTGTATATAATAATAATAATAATAATAGTAATAGTAATAGTAATAGTAATTATTATTATTATTATTATATAGTATTTTTAAATTAATAAAACTAAAAATTACATATAATTGTATATCAAAATTAATTATATATTAGAATTAATTGAATTTTACAATAAAGTTTAACAGTAATGTCGGATGTAATTGAATATAACACGTAAGAGTTTGAGATTAGCAGAAGCATTGAATTCGGATTGCACACTCCACGAGTTTTCCCTACCTCGCAATTATTGCAGTCAAGGAGCCTGGCTCCGTCATCCAAATGAAACTCAATTCAATCGCGGCCGGACATGATCGCCCGTGACGACATGGAAAGAAGGGAAAGGTATCAAATTAGCTGGTTTGTGTGGCAGTACATTGAATATAAGCACCAAGTCCAACTACCTAATGTAGGAGTCGATGGGAAATAATAATGGGCCTGCGGGACAGCTATTGGCGCGCTGCATACTTGTATTAATAATAATGGGTCTGCTCTACATTTAATGGGTCTCTAATAGCCGGCCCCCAAACTAATACAGTAGGAACTCAATGCCAGTACGTGTGAAATTAAAACCGAACCCTCCCCCTTTTTTTGTGGGGGGGGGGGTTCCCATAGAATCGTTTGTCTGCTTGGTCAGATATGTTCCCTCTTAATTAACATTTGAATGTCTGGTTCTTCGAGATTGGAGCATAAGCAGTTGTTAGTGTTGTTTCATTCATTGTCCACACTAGAATAGGATTTTTTTTTTTGTTCCCCTTGGCAGAGGAAAAAACGACGTCATATTTATCACCAACTAAGTTAGTCGGAGGTTGATGAAAAGCCAGAGAAGCTACTAAAAATTAAAAGATGGTAGCAAGAGGCAAGAGTAGAAATTTTATTGTCGATGAGAATTCTCCGTACACAGAATTTCGTCGATCCACTTGACTTTAATTTATTAGTTCAACCGACTCTATTAAGGTAATGTATCCAATTCATCATACAATTTCCTCACAAAACGGGGTGAAAGACATGAACTCTGGAGGTCGTAAATTCCAGCCCCAAAAATGGCCTCCAGACTATACGGTGTAGAGTCTCGCGTGTTGAAAACACTTTATTTATTTATTTTTATAATGCCACAGATCCGATTGGAATAGAAACAATTTGACACAAAAAAAAAAAAGAACAAATTTCATTTATTACGATGATTAATTATACTCAAGCATTTCACACTTAAAAGTTACCTGCCAATCTTTGGTATGACAGGATATACGTATAAGGTGTGATGATTTGTGGAGAAGGCACGCATGGAAAATAAGGAGTGTCAGTAACTTGATGATCTTCTCCAAATTTCCTCAAGTTCCCTAGCAAAATCCTTTTGCCGGCCAACTACAATTGTAATATGATCTTTGCTCTCAATCACCCTGACACGGGCGCGGGGGATTCGTTTCTTGACATTGTGGCTGCATTCAACTGGTATGACCTCATCATCTTTGCCATGGAAGATATTGACATCACATGTTAGGCGGTCACGGACGGCGTCCAGGTACCCATCAAGCTTGCTAGCGGTGCCAAAAATGATGTTGTGCAAAGTGTGCCATGCGGATGTGTGGGTATGGCAAAAGAACCCTTCAATCAAGAATGTCCTGATCCTGCATGCAAACTTGCATTTATGTCAATAAGGTCGGTCGATATACGTCTCTGTCACAATTCTCAAAGCATGGATGGCAATGCAGAAGCAGCCTGATATTGAGCACAGGCCAAGCGGAGACAGCGGAGAGGAATAAATGTAAAGCCATATTCCCTTCTGTCCCTATCGCTCCTGACTTCAGTTTGACCAGAAGTTGACGGACATGAACTTCCGGGGTAGCTTTCAAAGTGATTAACACGCCATCAATGCATAATTTTTAAGTTTCCTTCTCATCTCCCCCATAAATTAACTGTGTTTTCTTGGATTCATTGGTGCCCCTTGATTCTACTAGGATTGTTTGCTTCTCATAAATCTACTCGCCAATAATGTTTGGTGGGTAGTTTAGAAATTAAGAGCAAAACATAAACAGAGAAAATGACAACAATAATAATAGCAAATGTATGGGAGGTGTCGATAGTTCGAGGACACTAAAGTCAGAGCAAATTGGCTGAGGAGGTAGAGATAGATTGGTTCACCTGTTTCTAGTGAGCAGTTTGGTAAGAAAATCCCAGAGCCGGTGGTTCTTGCTTACGAGCAGGCAGAGGGTCCGGTTGATGTGCTCATACCAGCACACAATCGACGCGCCAAACGCCATGAATGGCCACACGCGCCTTGGTGCTATTTTTCTCATTACGTATTGTGTTCCTCGC
Organism: Bruguiera parviflora; assembly: GCA_019804595.1. Taxonomy (NCBI): domain Eukaryota; kingdom Viridiplantae; phylum Streptophyta; class Magnoliopsida; order Malpighiales; family Rhizophoraceae; genus Bruguiera; species Bruguiera parviflora. The sequence continues at coordinate 122,034 of CM034058.1, read as the reverse complement.
ACACCCTTGGGTACTGAATAATATGGCTGTCACGCGTACAATATCGATCTTATTAATTTTGCTAATGCGTGACGTACATACCCAAACAAACAAAAGAAATATATATATATATATAGACCTAGATTCTAGATGGTTTCTGGTTGAATCTTCTAGTCATAAACTGTTTCTCTAAAGTAAAGTCAGCGTTTAATACGATGGGTGCCTATCTTAGCATTGTGTCTTTCCTCCTCTTTTTTTTTTTTTTTTTTTTTTTTGCAAGAAAAAAAAAACACACGCACACGCGCGCGCGCGCCCAATTGTAAGGCAGAGAAGTAATGAAAATATTTTGTATAATTAAAAAAAGAAGTAAATTCATGAAATATATATATTAATTATATCAACTCGTATTTATTATTTTTACATTCGTATATTTTTTAAAAAATAATAATAAAAAAATTGTTTTCTCATCGTCACGTGATGCTAGCCCATACATAGCAGTTAACGCCACCGGGAGGAGGAGGTGTTCCGATAAATTAACTAAAATATACATTTATCAAACTGATTTGGAGAGGTGGAGGTCTCAAGTCATAATTAAAAGCATTTGAGAAGAGAAAAAAAGTGACTTCTTAAAGCATTAAAAAAATAAATAAATAAAAAAACTTGAAGAAGAAGGAAGGAGGAGAAAATGCAACTTACAGGCGCAAGGAGGGTAAGGGACTTGACTGATCCAGGGTGTTTTACGGCAAGTGCTAGGGCCAAAATGCAGCCCAAAGAATGAGCCACGATGTGAAAGGATTCAACTTTGTAGGGTTCGAGCACGGACCTTTCAATCATGTCCAAATGATCCCTCAGGGTATAGAGGGAGTCACTTGGCTTTGGACTCCTCCCAAACCCTAACAAATCAATTGCAAATAATCGGTAGGCGGATTTGGCAGCTTTTGAGAAGTTCGGAAACAAGGTTTCGGTCCAAAATGCCGAAGACGAAATGAACCCATGAATGAATACAACGTCTTCTTTTGCCACAGCTTGTTCTGTCACATTCACAACAAAATTTTAAATTAAGGTGAGATTCAGTTCCTCTATCGTACAGAACTAGTTATATTTATATGCGCCCATGTAAAAAAAAAAAAAAAAATGTTTGTTACCATTTGGTCCTTCAACTCTAACAAAGAGAGTATCTTTGCTGGACGTGGTCCAAGAAGTGCAAACTTCACAATCGCAATCAGACCATCTCGGGATGGGATGTGATCGCTGACCTCCAATCTTTCCTTGAAGCATTTCAACAATGGGGGAGTTAGCACTTAATGTCGATCTTGGAGTCCCCTTCATGATCTTGTCGCAAGGTTGCACAATGGTCTTGTCCACCTTGATTCGCTTGAGTTCATTCGCGGTCAGTTTTGAAACCTCAGACAGTAGGGAAGGGCGAGTAAAAAGGGTGTCTGATATCTCCTCCAGCTCCAGCTTGCTAGAGCTAAGGGAAACAACCTTGGACTCGCCTTGCTCGGAGAACAATATCTTGCCACTGTTACTGATGATGGCTTCCTCTTTAGCCCGGGTGCAGTAGCAAGGTCTCCATTCGGCTTCCAGTAAGAAATCCGCTAGCTTGTAGAGAAAACATAAGGTTGCATCAAGAAGATCGAGAAAACAAAAGACAATGAAGCTCACTGCCTCGTGTATGGCTCTTCCTGTTAATGCGACAACCATTTGGGTTTTTCGCATTGCAGTGAGGCTGATGGTGCGAGAACTGAAACACACGAACACGAAAGGCATCAACACCCGCATGAAATAGAGGAATTTGACCCCACAAGAGACAAAGAAAGGGATCGATCGAGGGAGAGAGAGAGAGAGAGTCAAGGAATTTGGTTATGGCTTCATGCTTAACTTAGAAAGCATAGATTCGCCATTGCAATTATATAGGAATTAGCTGCACTTCTCTGTATCCACTAATAGGGAAGGAAAGACAAGCTACTGAGGGATATATAGGATCCGTCGTCTGGCTCCGGCGGACTACCTAGAATGGTCACCTTGACCCCTCTCCCGAAATATTGTTCCTTATGATTGCCAACCAAACAGCTGGACATATATCAAAGCGTGCAGAATTGCTTCTCTTGAATCTAACTGGGAATAGGCCAAGACAGAGACAGCACACTGCAGTCTATAGGTACAGGCGCGAGAGAGAGAAGATAAAAGATTACAGATAAATGAATTGATGGTTCCATTAAACATCGTTTGTTGGGCCAAGGAAAAAGTTTGGTGGTAGTTGAACCCCCCCAGCCCAAATCGAAGAATAAACGAATTCTCCTGAGCAAATACGTTTCACAATGCTTTATTTATTATTATTATTATTATTTTCTTCCGAAGAAAGTCTCTAATATTTGCACGCCATTTTCCTCTTCAAGAAAAGGGGAAAGAGAGAAGCGACTGTTTCATGCACATTAGGAAAATATTCCCTCACTGAATTAAGCGTGACCATGGAATCTGCCGTCCCTAGACCTCGAGCCGCCTTGCGTTTCCACATTATATCCTCACCCCCGTGAATGGTTCGTACCGTAAAAAACCTTAATTCTTACGCGAGCTTACAATTTATCGAACCCGAAAATTGGTTCTTGCCCAAATAGTCTTTGGACCACCCATTATTTATCAATCACAAAAGCCGAAGGATAGACCGGCTAAGATTGAACGTTTTTACAATATTGAGCAGTACAGCACTACGCAAGTAAGATTCAAGGTAGACCCATTCCCAAACGAACCGCTCAAAGATGTTAACTGCTTTGTCAGGGCCATGGAATCTGTGACATTATATTATAGTGTTATGTCATTGGCAAGTACAGAAAAAATTCATTTTATGTAAGCCGATCCACTGATATTGTAATTGTTATCTTCAATGAGATGGGAACGCTTAAGATATTTCCAGTCTTCCTGGTTATGTCTTTGCATGTAATGCCCTGTCTTTCTTTCACTTCATTCTTGTTCGGCGACTCTCTGGTTGATGTAGGAAATAATAACTACTTGTTCACCCTCTCGAAGGCCGATTGTCCTCCCTACGGTATCGATTTCAGGGCTTCTGGTGGGCTGCCTACTGGCAGATTCACCAATGGTCGCACCGTATCAGATATTATAGGTAATCAATTCCATTCTGAATATAAGCCATAAGTGCCCTCGAAAAATGTCCATAACCCAAAAACTTCCAAGGTCCTTTTGGCATGCAATTGTACCCTTATCGTTTGACCTTGGCATAGGCTCTCCTAACACTAGTAATGTGTTCAATTTGAATTCTCCCAGCTCCAGTTGTATGGGGTTTCATATGTTAGATTTTGCTCGAAATCTCGTGTTTCCTCAATGAATGTAAGCACCTTTTAGTGGTATGGTTAGTAGCGAATTGAATTGGCCGGCTGATGCAAAATTCTGCATTCTCATATTCTTGGATATGGCATATCAAATAAGTTAGGAGGTTCATAACATGCCTAATGGTCCTGGAATGCCTAATCAATGAACCGTTGAAGTTACTGTCTGTGCATGCTTAATAATATTGATTTGATGGCAGTTAGCTAGTTAACTTTTCTTCTCATTGATTTTCTTTCGTAAATGTTGCAATCAGGCCAGGAACTTGGAGCTAAATCGTTTCTGCCACCTTATCTGGCACCAAACACTCAGGTTACCGCAATTTTCAGAGGAATAAACTATGCTTCGGGAGCCTCAGGAATTTTAAACGAGACAGGATTATTATTTGTAAGCAAATTACATATTGAAGGTTCAAAATAGAAAATCAATTCAATTTAACCTCAACAGCAGACAACAAATGTTTAAAGTTGGTCTGACTATTGGATTTTCCCCAGATTGGGAGAGTAACGATGTGGGAGCAAGTAAACTATTTTGAGCAAAGCAGAAGCTACATGGTGAAAGAGCTGGGAGAGAATGGTACCAGCAAATTCTTAAAGAATTCAATCTTCTCGCTAACCATAGGTTCCAATGATATCCTAAACTATGTGCAACCAGGGATACCATTTTTTGGAGCAGCCAAGGTTTCCCCAGCTGTACTCCAAGATGCTATGGTTTCAAACCTAACTCTACAGCTTAAGGTTAGCACGCTTTAATTAGGAACCTGTCTAGCACTATGTCGTTCACATTTTGATATATAATAAGCTTTTTGTGGCTGGTGGTAATATACTTCTGTTCCATTTTCATTAATTTTATTAGGATGAAGCAGACATATGAAATGACGGGTAATGCTTTTTGACTGTCATTCTCAAGAAAATGCAGTGACCCTCTAGGTGATAAATTGGCTTAAAATTGGAAATCTCGTTCTTGGCCCATTGTAATTTGAATTAAAACTTGGTCACTAGTTGCTAATTATGGTTTTTTCGGTGCAATATGAAGCGACTCCACGAGTTAGGAGCCAGAAAATTCATTGTAATGGGTGTCGGGCCACTTGGATGCATCCCTTTTGTTCGTGCACTCAATTTAGTGCCGAGTGGACAATGCTCTGCGGAGATAAACCAGTTAATTCAAGGCTACAACAAGAAACTGAACGAAACGCTCGAGGTCTTAAATCAGGAGACGGGACCAGAATCTGTCTTTGTTTATGTAAATTCTTATGATGTTTTCCTCGGGATCATCGTAAATTATCATCAACATGGTTAGTCGAAAACTTGAAGTATTTATGCTTGATTTCCACATTTCTGAATAATTCTATCTAAGCTAGCTAATTTGGTTATCAGTTTAATTACGGAGGACTACTAACTGATTTTTGGGTGTCCAGGATTTGAGGATGCAAACGAACCGTGTTGCGGGGGATACTTACCACCATTTGTCTGCTTTAAGGGTCCTAACGCCCACATGAGCTCTGTTTTGTGCAATGATCGATCCAAGTATGTGTTCTGGGATGCATTCCACCCTACAGAAGCTGCAAATGTCATCATTGCAAAAAGGTTTCTTGACGATGAAAACACTAGCTTTCCCATAAACCTGCGGAAGCTTTACAGCCAGAATTCCTAGTTAACTGCCTGATTAGTGTCGAAATAATCAATGCATATCATGTATGTTCTCGTTGAACTTCAGTAAGCGCTGCCAGAGATATATCATTTCTGTCATCCCCAGCAAACTTATTCCCATATAATATAAATATATATAATGTTGCTGACATTTCAAAATTAAACCAATGCCATCCATCTGGGTCTTAATTCTTCGACCCCAACTCTTTGTGCCATCAGGATCTTACATTTCCAAGGACCGATGCAAATGAAAAAAAGTCGAAAAGTTACTTCATCTGTGTTACTTCCGCATTTGTAAAAATAAATAATGAGGTGGAAATTAGTTCCGATTGAAACTGCAGTCAGAGACGAGTTGTTGAGGACAGAGGCTGTAGCTAGGTTTGGTTCGCATGGCCTCTACTTTAAAAGATGTGCCCTTTTGTTAAATTGTTACTGGACCAGAAGAAAGGGGAAGTAAACGAGGGAGCAATATGGAAGAGACCAGAGAGAGAGAAAGCGGGGGGGGGGGGCATGAGGCGTGTCCTTGCAGAAATGAGAGAAAAACTCTACAAAGAACAATCTCCTGTGTCGGAAGCAAAGAAAGAGACATGGGGCAAGTGAGGGTGATGATGATCAGTAACCAAGAAATTCCATGAATGTAGCCATTCCTTAAAAGTCCGTCACCTGCAATGCTACTAGTAGTAGCCCCGGCTGGAAACTTTAGGGGAACCCATTTTATAATCCACAAGTCAACATCAACACCAACAGAAACAGAATAACAAGCTTTCTCATTCTCTACACCTCCCTCCCTCTGCTCGCAAGGTCGCCGCCTTTTTACGGGATCAGGCCTTCTTCGCACCTGCCATGGACTCTGAGTTAGAAATAGCTCGAGCCCAGATCATGGAATTGAAAGATGAGCTTGACTACGAACGCAAGGCACGGAAGAAGGCGGAGACTTTGAACAGATGATTGACTAGAGAACTTGCTGGGGAGATGCGAGGGAGAGAAGCACTTGAGGGAGTGTCGTAAAGAGCTTGCCAGAGAAATTTCGCCCGAGAAATCGGAAATCGGACTCATGAAGAGAGAAATGGAGGAGGAAAGAAAGACGATAAGAATGGCCGATGGGTTCACAGCGGAGAGAGTCCAAATGAAGCTCGCTGAGGCTAAGATTCTCTTCGAAGGGAAGTTGCCAGAATTGGAGGGTTCTAAGGAGATTGAAGTTATTCGCAATTCAATCTTTGGACGTGGAACGGAAGATGCAAGAAAATCACAAAAATAAGGAAGACACGGATGAAGCACCTGAAATTGCGACAGCTTCTAAAGCTGCTGCGGCTTATCTGTCAAGTAAGTTTAGCTGCAAGCTGGTTCAGCGTGGAAGATCCTGCGATGAGAATAGCGGGGGCTGATTCGAGGAGGGCTGTTCTGAGTGAAAAGTCATCGATGAACGAACCCTTGTTCGTTGAATTCCCGAGAGTTGTTCGAGCAATCGGATCGGAAAATAGGCATTCGGCTACAAAGCTTGAGTGACAAAAGGCTCAGCTAAAAATTCTGCTGAAACAAAAAATGCCCTTACGATCCAACAACAATATTATTAGTTAAAACATACGCATATAGTTCAGTTTTGCCGTTTCTCTCCCTTCGTGTGATTAATTTTGTCCTCTCTTTATTGTGTAATTATTTGTCACTGCAATGTTGATTTATTACTGTTCTGCGGTTGGGCTATTGTCCAGCATCTCATAAATTTTGTTTTCTTGGAAGATCGTAAGAAGGGAGAAAACATGTCCTGGGGTTACCGTGTATTATGTATCTATGAGTTTTGTTTAATGCTGATGGGTTTGAAATCTAGAAGTATTGCTTTGGATCCGTGCAGTGTACTGTACAGTATTCATTCCACGATCTGTCAAAAGGCTCGTCTTTTGGATTGTGACATCTGCACATCAACTGCTATGACTTTTATTTAAAATTGTTGACCTTTCTTATTTGAACCGCACTTTTTACCAGTTTAGACGACAACATGTTAAAATTTTAGGTTCTACAGGGCTTTAATTCTTTTCAGTGGACTGGGGCACTTCTCCTCTGCCATCAAATTGTGTTCATTTAAACGAAATGGTAAGAGTGATTGATCTATATATATGCACACACCGGCAATTGGTGTTGAGAGCATTGGTGGCAGTTACAAATAACACAATCACTTGGGAGCTGAGGCTTCTGAAATTAGTAGCATTATTATGCTATAAGTCAAAAACAAAAATTTGAAACCACAATCTAAAATAGAACCCCTGAGCCTGAGGCCATTAATAATGTAACATTTGAAGATATGTAGACGACATGTTTTCCAACTTTTTTCATTTTTTTAGGGGAAAGATGGTTTTTAAGCTTGTAGAGCGGAGGAAGGCAAGGGAAAGAGAAGCAAGTGCAGTTGCTAAACTGGCTCGTTGACGCATCCGTTGGCAGTTGCCCAAGTATCCAAATTCCAAGATGGGGAACATCTCAAACATTGGCCCAACTAAGGAGGGGTTTCCCCTTGGCTACTAGCCCAAAACAAACACCCTTTACCAAAACCTAAAAGATTAAAAAAAAGGGTGGGGGGAACAAAATTGAAATTATGTGCGTGCGTCACCTCAGGGGCCAAGAAAGAAAGGCCGGAGGAGTAGGTCGGTCCAAAATTCGACTGTTTTTGATGTGATGCTATCTTCATGTCTTAATTAGCAAGAAAAACATTTAAGTGGGAAACCAACCTCGACCCAACAAAAAAAAAACAGCAGGCCTTGAATACTTCGTCGCCGGAATTTATGCAGGTTTACAGCCAATTAGACTTTAGATTTTGTGCCAACAGGTAAAAGAGATGGTTTCTGTTCGTGCTGTATCTGTGTGTGAAGGGCACGATACGAATGAATGTTGTGAGCCCAGGAAGCACAGATTAACAAAAGAGAGAGAGAGAGAGAGAGAGAGAGAGAAAACGCCTTGGCTAAAAATGGCGGCACCGCTACGTCTTAGCTCTATCGTGTTTTTAAACTGGTCAGTGGAGCCTGCTTTCTGAATTCGGACTTCAGATGTGTAGATCCTTCCTTCGTCATCCTGCTTTTTAAAACAGATCAAGAGAAGGAAGGAAGGCAACGGTAAGTGTCGCTAGAAGGTCCTTCTTTTTTTTTTTAATCTTTGTTTGTGTATTGGCTACTTCTTCTTCTTTTTTTTTCTCTCTCTCTAATCAAATTCAAATTGACTGACAAATTATTGCCACTAAGGAATTGCATGAGAGAGGCTTTTTGGTTCTGTGTACCATGTTGTTTAGTTGACTTACAAAGTCCCCATCTTTTCTACTTGTCAAAGTAATTCGTGAGACCTTAAATTCTGATGGTTCATTTCTCAATCCTTTTACGCAGGGATTATGAGCACGTCAAGTTGTTAATCATGCACACCCATTTTGCCAGATGATCCGTTCAACCCGAAAAAAAGGAAAGGAAAGAAGAAAAAAAAAAAAAAAAGGCCATTTCAATTCACAACTCTATAATATATGCCGTGTCTGTCAAAGTTGGTGTCGACAATGTCTCCTTGACAAGTTGTGGCAACCAATAATAAATGAATGCGGGCTGGTAGGGACTTTGGAAGTACCAGAATACATCACATTATAATTTAAGCCAGCAAAGAGGAAATTCTTGCCCCACATGTCATCCACAAATGTTTAACCTGCTTATTTTAACCACCTCAAATCGGCCGTTGAACAAGGAGATATTTCTCCGCCGAAGCTCTCGGCGTAAAATGAAGGACAGTAAGACTGCTGCTCCGTTCCAAAATGGCCACAATGACAGCTCTTGAAGCTGGGGCTTCTCAGGTTCTGGCTAAAACCGCCGCAGCCAATTGCACTCAGTGGCTCAGGAGCTGGGTATGATAGGCTTTTCTTTGCTGCCCCACCGCGATCTCTCTCAGGCGTTGATGGCCTCTGCCTTGGCGCACTCTGTGGTCTGATGCGAGCCTTTGCAGACTCAGTGGCTGCCATGTAATTTGGCAATATTGTAGTGTTGGAGGCGCCACCACCTGCACTTCCATTGTTAGTGGAATATCGAGAAGAGGGGCTTGGGGTATGTGCTGCCGAGTAGCACTTTTCTTCCTTTTGGAGTCGTGGGCTCGCAGAACGCACTTGAAGTGGTTTTGTTTTGCAAGGAGAGGGGGTTATTGGTGATTGATGTAGAGAGAAATTGTTATGTGCTCTGTGGAGAGGAGAAGCAACAGAAGGTGGGATGGGCTGGTTTTGTTGGTGATTTAGACATTGTGATCTTCGTGCAGATGGAGTTGAACAAATCTGAGGCATAATTAATGTGTCAATTTCTATGGTCTTCATGGTGTCTCTTCTATCAGTTGATGCTCTGCTACTGCTCTCCCACTGCTTTGTGGCCATCCAACGATCAAGCCATCTTGTTTTTACCTCTAGCTCCTTTTCATCCCCCGCAGACGGGTTCCTTCGAGATCTCCACATCTTAATTGATTATAAAGATTTTCAAGAGATTAGCTCCTTTTTTTTTCCAAAAAATTATTTAGAAAAAAAGAAACGCACACACAGACAAATTGAGACAGGGAACTCACCTGGCTAGAGAAGGCATAAGCCAGGGCTTTTTCACGTTTCAGGGCAGCTTCACTTCTACTTTGCACCATTGCCTCAACCTCCTCACTCTTTTGAGGACGGTCATCCCAATCATCGATAGTGGAGCTTACATCTCTAGACTGCAACATAAAAGGCCATTAATACCGAAGCAGGGCAGCTCCTTGTACGGTGGAAAGATTGATTTGATGTTTTTCCAGGGTCATTTCGGTATACTTACTATAGACTTTCTTTCACGGATATCCTGAAAATATCTTGATTCCCATAAGCCATTGGTTTCGGCAAACATGGACTTTCTGCTCCCTTCAATGGAAAGCCATGCACGTTGATCGCGAATCCGATCCTGTACTCGAACCAGAGCTTGCATGCATTTTAGTGTTAGCTTCGCTTGCTTTCTGACATTGTGTCCTCTGACCAAAGCTTGAAGTTTCACTAGCCCTCTAAGTGCACGCAGAGCTCTTCTTGCCTACAATTAATCATTAAATGGTTTCAGGATTAGCAAAGTATTAATAATCGTCAGGAAGGAAAGAGAACAGCATATATAACCGTTTGTTACTTAACTAGGTAGCCTCTGAAAGCGGTTTGAATGACCATGGCAGCCCAGTTTTCTCTTGCGAAACTGGGAGTCCTAGTGAACCTTACAATGTCCGCAGCTGCTTTGGCTGTTACTGCGGCAGCTTCAGCTGCTGCTGCTGCCAGTGCAATCGCATGCCTTTGCTCAGCACCAAAAACAGCATTCACGGGTGGGGAAGAGGCCTTTGCTTCACATTGCTGGACTTGAACATGGTTATTATTGGGCTTTCTGAAAAGCCATCTTCTTTTCTCCCTCTTCTGCGCATACAAGCCCAAAATCCCAGCTCCAACAAATCAATTATACTATTGAACTGGATTGTGTTACACGTTCATAAAATATATAGACAGCAAAGTTACGAGTTATATCACTGCAGATGATAGTGTTTGTTTCTGTTAGTTATTACCTTTTCTTCCTCTTCTTGCTCGTGTTCTTCATCTCTCCTCTTGCTGCACTTTTTCTCGTGCTCCTTAGTCGAAGACCCGAATGCTCTTTTCACTAGTGTCAACCACCACATGCTGCTCTTGTTTCCCATAAAGAGTCACAATAGTAGTTTGTCGCGCTACATCAAGACTGCCGCATGAGAGAAAGTGGAAGAGGTCGAATTAATAGTATGCATGCTGTCATAGATTCCGCCACAATTATTCATTTACTTTGACTGTAAGAAGATATATAAAATCACACGAGACACAGAGAGAGAGGAAGGGGAGGGCGGGAGGGAGGGAGGGAGGGAGGGGTTGAATGAATGCGACATGTACTACTGTGAGTGCGGAATCTAAAAGGAGTACGAGCTCCAATATATGTGCTAAGGCGGAGGTGTTTACTAGTGGCATAGGATAAAAACTAATGGAGGGTGTCAGGCCCTGTCAATAGCTTTATGAATTATTTTTTGTCGGTACAAGCTTTATGAATTATAAGATTGCATGGCAGAATATACAAGACATGAGCTAGAGAGTTTCAATTAACAGTACAGAAGAATCCAAAGTCCATTACATGAGAAAAAACATCAACAGCTGGGCTTTTTGATTGAGTAATATGCCCTTCAAAGTTCCCCCACTCTCCCTTTCTCTTTAAATAACAACTGACGACCCCGCCATTGCCATCACGTGTTTTGAGCAGCTAGTGGACGAGTAGGAGAGAGAGAAGGAGAGGGAGAGGGAGAGAGAAAAGAGTTTGGTTGTAATGTCAAGATGTTTGTGTAGCTAGGAAACACCTCGAAGACCACCAAATCATATCAGCCAAAGCCAACTCCTACTGTCTTCTGCACAGTGATACATCATAGGATGATATATGATATTATTGAAGGGTCCAAGCCCAAGGAAGTAAAGGAGAGAAAGGAATCCTTGCTTTCGGGAAAAGAGGAAAGGGTGTGTGTGTGTGTGTGTGGCTCCATTTCCCGGTGGACTGGTCAAACTGATGACCTAGTGCTGGTCTACTGTCCTTTCCCTTCCCGAAATGTTATTCGTCTGGACTACACAGTCTAAAAGACAAATTATACTTTGTAATCTTGGTGGGCATTGGCCCAGTTATAGCCAATTTCCAGCCCCACAAGCACCCAGAAGGGTTGCTCTTTAAGTTGTCCCGTTTCTTGAAATAAATTCTTGAAAAACTCATTTATTTGGTAGGTTTGCGTCAACAAGTTGGTTAGTTGGTAAAGCATAGTGTCGTTCTGTAAGATTATTGTAGGATCAAATCTCGGCCATACTCAAAGAGAGTATGCTTATTTGGCTCAAACAGAGTGGATGCTCGAGGATGCGTATGAGATGGTACTGATGACTATCTATTTCCCTTCCAGAGTTCGCTGCATCAAAAAGACCCGAGAAACAAAAAAATAAAAAATAAAAAAAAAAAACACTCGCATTTGTAAAATTTCTATAGAGCTAACAAGAGAGAGATGACATAGAAATAATCTTGCTTTAGTTTTTTAATCTTATTGATTAGGATGTAAGAGAATTACATGAATAAATGAAATCTCTTGATTTTTCTCCAAAAAACAAAAAAAAAACAAAAAAGAAGAAGAAGAAAAACCGTGCCTATAGCTATAGAGATGATTCGCCCGAAAATCTTTCCAAGAAGATAAAAGCATGTCAAATATTATGTTGTCTAATTTGTTTTTCCTAATGTAAAACACTAAATTAACAAAATAAAATTGAGTAATAATTACCAATAAATAGTTTGTATTTTATAAATAAAATTTTATATATATTTTAGTCATATATTAATTATATAATATATTTTTTTATAGTATAAATTAAAATTATATTATTAATATAAAATATAATTATTTTTTTAAAAAATTAATTTTAATTAATAAATAATCGATAAAGAGATTATAATTGACAAAAATTAAATAATTGATAGAGAGATTGTAACTAACAAATATCGAGTAATTAGTAAAGAGATTGTAACTAATGAAAATTGAACAATTGGTAGCAAGATTGTAGTTAAATTAGAGTACATTATCGTTTCCTTTAATAACCCCCGCAAGCTGATATGGTATAACACACAATAAGCTTTGATTATAAAAGTTAGAAACAAGCTGTGGAGAGCCCTTTAGGAAAGATATTGGTAAGTTGATTTACAGTATAGATGTACCGAATATGTAATTGATTTTTGATAATCTATTTTCAAATAAAGTAATAATTAATTTTCATGTATTTTTTTCAAGTATAAAAGATAAGATTCCTTATTAGATAGATGGTAGAGATGTTGTCAGGCTAAAAAATTAAAGGATCTTGTTAAGAGACACCAAGATCATGTAAAAAAGCCCCAATTCAAATGAATTTAGTAGTTGTATCACTTACCCTTTTGAATCAACCTCTTTGTTAGACAAGTAAGCATCCATTACTTATGGGAACTCCGTAAGATAAGATTGAAGCCAAGGAATATGCCTAAGCTACCAATTGATCATTTAGTGTTATGGTCTCCAGCCTAACCTACATATGAAAAGGCATAAAGATAGAAATTGCTATTGCAGGTAAAAAGGATGTCATGGTGTTGTGTACCATGAGTAAAGCATAATATGTATTTGACAAATTAGCAATAGACCTCTATGGGTGCATATATAAACTAACAAGCAATGTTGATAGTAAGGTAAGTTAGGTTGAGTGAAAGTAAGATATTGTGATGCTCTTACAATGCTATAATAAAGTGTCAAATCTAAGAATAGCTTACCATAATGGATAAATGGAATATCTAAAACGATGGCATAAGGTGTAATGTTAAGCTTTGTATCCTACATTTTTACCTATGCAAAAAGATTCGTTTCATATTTTATTTAGTGAATAAGAAGACCATCTGAAGTGTGTTATAATTCAATCTCAAGGAAATAATTGAGTTCACCCAAACCTTTGATAATAAATTTCTTTTGCAGAGTCTCTAAAAGAGTAGATAATAGTACTATAAGGGATCATGTAAGAATTATATTGTCGACATAGATAAGTAAGAAGATACGATATTGTGTTATATGTAGTATAAATAATGATAAGTCAATTAAAGAAGTTACAAAATCAATAGAGATTAGAAAATTATTAAGATATTAATACTAGACATGGGGTACTTGTTTTAGACTATAGAGAGATTATTTTAGATGATAAACATGATGGGAATGGTATAAATTAACGAAACCAAATGGTTAATTTATGAATATTTCTTCGGTTAGATGATCATAGAGAAACACATTCTTAACATTGAGTTGTCAAATTGGTACAAGGTTTCATGTCTGATTTTTCAAAAGTGCAGTGTATTCGTTGGCCATAGCTACTAGCCAATTTAGATCTTTTACCGTCTAACTATAATAAGATGGTATATATGAAATTACCACTGAAGTTGTAAGTGTATAAGTGTGATCCTTTTATATATGGTAAGGGGAAATTATGTCATCTTAAAGTACGACTACTATAAGGTAGGTTAATAATGCCTATTATGGGGGCGAGCCTATAGATTGTGGAATGGTGGTTTGTTAGAGAGTTTTAGTGACAACAAAGGGCACTATAAAATGTAGTTAGAGAGACATAAAGTAATAAGTGGCTGGATTACTTTGCATAGGTGTCGATATATGAGATGTATTAATTCTTGACTCATGCAAATGTGAATTATTATATTTCAAATGTATTGGTAAAGAAATATAAAGGGTTAAGTTTAATAAAGTTGGTATACATTTGATTGTATAATAATGATAGAAGTAGCAAATAGAAAAATAATTTCATTAAAAATTGCATCTATCATTTTATAAGATTGTCATTATTATAGAGAATAACATTGATAGCCTTTGACACCTAAAGGATATCTTAAGAAAATACACTGATATAACCTATACTTCAGTTTATGTTTGGTATAAGGTTGTAGGTTTAGGTACACAACAGAGTTAAAAACTCGAAGATGCTCAATAGGTGGTATAGTAGAAAAAAGTACTTCCTAGCTACACTATTGCAAAATTAAAGTAAGTAGTTAGTTGATAATATAAATTGCATTTTTAATAGTAAAATCCCAAAAGTGATAGGGAATAGACATATGGTGTATCATTGTCAAACATATTTCAACCATATATCTATATTTATACTCAACCAAACCATTTTAAAGGGCCAAGTGAGAATAGGATATCCATTTATAAATGTTAAACTCCTACAACAATTTATTAAAAAATGCAAAAAGAAATTCTCTATCATAATCAGTTTGAATAATTTTGACTTAAATATTGAGTTAATTTTCAAAAAAATTATGAAAATATGTACAAATTAATCACAAGAATTAAACATATAAAACCAAAAAAAATTAGAATAATCATTGATAAAGTAAACATAATATTTATTATTTTAGTGAGATGCCATTAGAGTTAGCTCCCAAATGTCAAAACAAATTAATTTTAAAAAAGTTGTGAACCAATAAAAAGTGGGAGGATGACTCTAGCTAAATGCATATGTCAAGTAAGTTGATTGTATACCTAATTACTTGTTGAATATGTAAGAAATAATTGAATATGTAGTATGGCCTAAACATGGTACCAACAAACAAGAAAACTAAATTGAGATAGGTAATAAGTTAAAAGAGAAAACTTGGACTGACTTAATAGTTGATAGAGTCCTTAATTAAGATTTCCTTAGAAAAGAATTTTACTTGTGTGATGACACTTTATAAAAAAATAATTAGATAAGAAAATAAAATCACAATTATTTTCTTGTAAAAATTAATGAACTAAAAATAAAATTTTCTTTGTAAAAAGAATAACTAAGATATTAGAAAGACAAAAATTTTGAAAAATAAAAGTATTTGTATGTATTATTAAGAGGTTAGACCCATTACTTATAGTAATATATTGGTTACTTATGTAAGATCGAAGAAAGGACAATTAAGATAAATTGTTTATAAAGCGGTGTATAGCACTAGAATTTAAATAACATAGGTTTAAAAATATTGATAATGGTAATGGAATTTCAATAATACGAAACTGTGATACTAAGTCTAAAGATTATGGTGAAAGTCTACGATCACAATACATATTAGCTTAGTGACCAAAACGATTGCAAAGTTGACATCAAGCATTGTCTTTTCTTTGATTTCTACTGTTACTTGCATTTAATAAGTAATTTGGGATTAAATTTTGTAGGGCAAAGTGTTGTCCACTTTACAAAATCTGTTGCCCAGGTCATGGTAACCTATTCGTATAAAGAAGAAAATGTTGTCATAATTTATTCGTTCTGTATGCTATTTGCTAGAAGATAGGATAATGGGTGAATCTGATTGATTTAATATTTATAATTTTGCAAAAAATGGCTTTATATTATACAAAATAATAAATTAATAAAATAAAATTAAGTGACAATTTCTAGTAAGTATTTTATATCTTATTGATAAGATTTTGTATATGCTTTGACTATACATCGATACATTGATTATGTAGTGCGTTATCTTTTCATATTACAAGTTAGGGGCATAATCATGATCTTTTATTTTTAAAAAAAATTAATCTTAATTAATAAATATTCAATAAATATAAAAATTAAATAATTAATGATAAAATTATAAGTAATGAAAATTAAATAATTAGTGATAGAATAATTAATAGTAAAATTATAGTTAAATTAAGATACATTATTGTTCTCTTTAATACCTAAAATTTTCAAAATAAAGTTTGTCCCAAAAAAAAAAAAAGTAAACAACATATTATTCAATGTCATCACAGTACAAGATCGAAATTGGATCCACTCGACGTAGTCCTTAAAAAAAGGAGGACAAAAGAAAACAAAAAAAAAAAGCACGAATCTAGTGACTAACGCAGAGCCCGTGAATTGGGAAAATCTCGGATAGGCCTTTTTAACATCGTAAGGGTTGGGTTGGGCCATGCCCTTTCTGGAAGCTGCTTGCTTTTAAAAATGGACACTGGATTGGAGTGGTCGACACAATAGACTAACCCACAAAAGTACGGGATCCCCAAAAATTTAAAATAAAAAAAAAAAAACACCATAATCATTCTCCACGCGGCGCGCGTATCTCGTCCGGGCTTCGAGTTTCCAAAGCCATTTGAATTGAAACTTTTAGCGCTCGAAAGCGGCCCCCACCAGCCAAACTTCTCGCTAGTCCGTAGGGAGTCGCCCCTCCCCTCCCCACCCCCCCCACACCCCCAACCCCCGCGCCCCCAACATAATTTCAAAATTAAACGACACGAAAAAGTAAAAGTGTTAATAATAATAATAATAATAGAGGCGGCCCGACCTCCCTCGAAAATTGAAATTGAATAAGAGGACCCTCCTCCTCCTCCTCCTCCTCCTCCTATCAATCCATTTCCTTTTGTTGCATTCTACAACTCAACCCGTTTATTGCATTCTACCATTTCAACCACCACCGACTTCTTTCTTGTTTTATTTCCATCCCACACTGAACTAGTGATATCCTTCCAAATCCCAACTCCCACTATACCGTACTAATTGTGTTCACCAACGCATGTTTACGGTTCAATTGATCGAACTAAAAATTATTCTTGAATCAAAACTTTTTAATTATGTAAAGTTGAAAATCATTTTTAAACTAAAACTTGTAATTTGATTTTAATTAAAAAATTTAAGACTCTAATCTAAATGTTTCGAAAAAACTTATTAATATTTATTTGTCACTAATAATTATGCGTATTAGTAACATTTTCTATTATTAAGATAAAAAATTATATATATATATATATATATATATATATCATTTAATTGGATTTAGTTAATTATAATTTTTTTAAATAAAAATAAAAATTAATTTGAAACTTGTAATTTAATTTTTATCCGATTCCATTAATTAAAATTTTGGTTCGGTACGTTAACCGAAACTTATGGTCTTTTTAAGACACGCTAGTGTTTGCTTGTTGTCCAGTGTCTAAGTTTAGCCTCTCTAGGTCCTGTGGCTTTCTGTCCCCACCCACTCGCCCGCTCATCTTCTTCGAGGAGAAGGCTTTCGGTCACACACACACACACACACACACTCTCTCTCTCTCTCTCTCTCTCTCTCTCTCTCTGTTCCGAACTTGCCTTTGCCTTTGGCTGTCTGTTGTCTCTGTTCAGATTTCAAGAAGGGGAGGGGCGGGAGGGGGGCTCAGCCAGAGGCGATGGGTTGCGTATCTTCCAATTTGCTGGGCAACGAGGACGAGTTCGCTCAAGTCGGCAGCTCCGCACTGGGTCACCACATTGTCTCACTCACTTCTACCACCTATGGTCTCCTCAATCTCGATCCTCCACCACCCCCGCAGTCACCTCAGTCCACCGTCACCAGCCCACCGACGCCACCCGCTCGCTTCACCCTCGGCTCCATCTTCTCCACCCCTCTCTCTCTCTCTGAGACGAAGTCCCTTCTCTGGTCTGATCCCAGGCCCCTCCGTTCTGACCCCCACCACCCCCCTCCCGAAATCATCAATTCTTGGGAGCTCATGTCCGGTCTTGACACTGATAGTTTCCGCTTCTCTCCCATCTTCAAGAAACACCACACCCCAACAACTCCTCTGCCTGCTCCTACTATTATTCCTAACAAAGAAAACTCCAATCCCAATTTTCCCGTCAAGCTACTGAAAGGCGCCTCCTTTTCCGATGTCACGACTGGACCCGATGATGCACTGAAGCCTTCGAAGGACAATCCGCCCTCGCTGGACAAGTTCCAGAATCTGTGTCCGCCAAATGGGGAGAACAGAGTTGTGATCTACACGACGACGCTTCGAGGAATAAGGAAGACATTCGAGGCATGCAATGTCGTTCGCGCGGCAATTGAAGGCTTTGGGGTTGCGATCTGCGAGAGGGACGTGTCTATGGATCGTGGGTTTAGAGAGGAGCTGAGGGATTTGATTAAAGGGAAAGACAGGGAGGAGATGGTTCCCCCTAGGTTGTTTGTTAAGGGAAGGTATATAGGTGGGGCTGAGGAGGTGTTGAGGATTGTGGAGGAGGGTTGGATGGGTGAGCTTCTTGATGGGTTGCCTAAAAAGAAAGCAGGGGATGTTTGTGAAGGCTGCGGGGACGCCAGGTTCTTGCCCTGTTTTTCATGCAGTGGAAGCTCTAAGATGGTGATGGCGGTGAAGGCTGCTGATGATGATGATGCTGATGTGGGGCAGAGGCAACACAGGATTGTGGCGGTCAGATGTCCTGATTGTAATGAAAATGGGCTTGTGCTTTGCCCCGTTTGTAGCTGATACTTCTATTCTATGTTAGAGTACCTCTCCTTTTCTAGTTGGTTGGGTTTATATAATTCCAGAGTCATTTCTTTCCATTTTCATTATCACAAGTAAGTTACCTCAATTTACTTGTTTGAATTTGAGCTGAAATGACATTATGCTGGATTTAATTTTGTAGTAAACATTTGAGGATTAATGTATTGAAGCCCTCATATGTTATGCGCACAACACTGCAAGCTCAACTTCCTTGTGGTTAAATGCTTTTTAGGCGTCAGTGCTACTGCTAATATCTTATGCTGAGTTCTTCATCGTGGGTCTACCATGCCTGTACTCGATCATATTGCCAACGCATAAAATATGTCCTTCATTATGTGTTTTATCCACCCATTCCTACTTTGCTACTCCTGAGTCGGCGCTTGGCAATTAGAGAGGATCTAGGGTAGGATTTGCCCCTCTGGCCCGAGAATGGTGAGGTAAAGACTTGTGTTGTGCCCATGCTGTTTGACTAAAAAGGAAAGAATGCATGTAAAAAAGGTGCTTGTTGCCCTCAATATTCTGCCATGCCATGGCTTGAAAAGCTGATGATTATTCTTAAGTGTTTTCTGCTGTGGCTTTATACAGGTCTAGGCTTCCATGTGATTGTTATATTTCCCGCTTGTGGACCGGCTAGATGGTATTGATTCTGTTGCCTTGCAATGTGCCCATGGGCATCCTTGTTATTTTTCTTCCTAATTCTGGCCTTCAATTCTTATCTTTGCATTTAATTTTCCAGTTGCTTGTTCTGTCATAATATGGTGCATGGAGTTGATTGTTACTTGAAAAACTTGAACTTTTGAGCCCATTCATGTGGTTGCTTAACTTTCTTGCAAGCCAACCGCACACTTCACGGCTAAACTCACTCTCATTACTTGTGGCCTGTATATTCTTTTGAATCAATATTGTTCTGCAATTAGTTGCATAAATGCAACTGAAGGAGTGGGTATAAGACTTTTGCCTAAATCTTATTGAAGTAGTGCATATGAGACTTCTCCATATCAATGGGTAACCCATCAGTGCAGGCTAAGTCAGCGACCAGTATGCCTCTGGCTAGTATGCATAGGTGGTGTTAGAAGAATGTAGTATTCTAGTTTGGTAAATACGACCAGCCACTGTAGTTTGAGTTTTTGGTAGCGCATGGGAAAGGAAAAGTCATCAATTCAGATATAAGTGAAGACAACTCAAAGTTTGGTTGCCACTTTCTATTTGGAGACACGATGCATGGCAAATGCGTTATAGACACAATGGTCACATTTGGGATTGTTCTGATGGCTCTGTGCCTATGGTTCACTCTGGCAAGTGGAATCTTAATGAACAGTTGGGTTTCCTCTATTTTTAGTATCGGTATACTCACTTGCGATTAAGCTGGAGATTGAATGTAACTAATCAGTGCGGTGACTAATCTTCCAGAAAATGTTTTTGAGAAACTTGCGCAGACGGGGCAGCTAAATTAAGTCCACATGGCAACGAGTTACTTCTCATCAACTTCTGTTTCTTTTCTTCCTTTTGTTGATGTCGGTTGATGTCAAACCTCCGTAATTCAGAAAGTATATACAAAATGAGGATCTTTGAGGTTGATTACACAGCTTAGTCATATAAACGTATTGGGTGCGGGGATAGCGATAGTGACTAAAGTTGGTTTTTATTTATTACCGTCCCGATGGCTTGAAAAGAAGTGAGGTCGTTAGTCTTGTTCTTCTCAAAGATAGTGCAAGAATCTTAAAAGAATCGATGATTATACTATGGAGAATTGCATAAACTAGAACACACCTGAGCCACTGATTTGTAAAGTTGTCTTTGTTTTAGCTTTTGGAATTGGAGAACATCCGCTGCCTAGTTGAAACCTCATTTCTAGGGAAGCTTCTGCAGAGTCCCAGAAGCTCTTGAGTGCACATTTCAATGCGGGTATATTGGAATGTAAAGAAGAAAATTGAGTGGAGTCTATATTTTATTGAAAATACTATTAACATATTAAGACTTTTGGCTAATAAAATTCATTAATTCCATGCGATACATTTCAGAAGTATTCGTGTGTTGTATAGTAACTTTGCCCACGAACGATAAAACCAACTGGTATTGACGGTGATGTAGAGGTTAGAGTGCTGTTATCAAAGGGTTTGTCTGTTGACGAGATATGGGCAGATACGGCATTGCAAAACACTTGAATTTGTGTGTCTCGAAACGATGGACATCAGAGCCTGTCCACTCAATCGCGCAACCGTGGCTTGGTGGCCGTTTTCATGTTTAAATTGTTGCTCAATCTGTTCCTCGAAAAATTTTCAACTTGAATTGGAATGTGATGACTGCCCCACTCTGTCGGGTCCCACAGTCAAGGTCATTTCCTCTCATATTTTATTACCGTCATTGATTTTTTTTTTCTTTTCTTTTTTTTTGGGAAAATGAGACGTCCCTCGGCCGATTACGAGAGAGAGTGTCGAAAACAAATTCTGGGTATAGGGTATCAGGATGGACTCGGCGTTAAGAGGGCTGTTGCTGGCCCAGTTTGAAGCTATTCCTTCCCGTTGGGCCGTAGCTCATGGATCGCTCTAATAGGGTGCAGGGAAATAAGTCAATGCATGAATTGATTGACCTCTACACAAACGTCCCACCACCCCCGGCACTCACAACGAAGATACGGGCACGCGGGCATGAAACCCTCAATTTTGACGGTAGGAGTTGCGCAAGAAGAATTTACAGAGTGAAGACCATTAGCGACACAACACAGCAAACTCGGCAAACCCATAAATTGTAAATAAATAAATAGTCTCGCGTTATTGACTTTACAGTCTCCTATATTCTCTGCTAGTTTTTTTTTTTTTTAATTTTTTTCTTTTTTGGTGCACCTCTCCCAGAGTCCATATCATAAACAATAGTAATACCAATAGGTCAAGTCGACTGCCAGATACCAGTGCATTTCTAGGCGTTTGATTTTACGTTAAGAAAAAAAATATTGGGGGACAGTTGATGACGCACACTCGAATTAAAAAAAGCAAGTCAACCACGACGCAACCATCCTGTCTTACATAAAACGGCTGCTCTCCGGGTTTTAAGGCCCCCGGAAGACACTCCACCAGCCATTTCAAAAGTCAAAACTACAAGCGGGTCAAACTTAAAAGCCATCCTTATTCTTCTTGCACAAGGAGTCGCCTCTGTTCGTTTGTTATATTATCTCCCCCCCCTCCCCTTCCTTTTTTTTTTTTTTTTAAAAAGGTTTAACCGTTTGGGAATGGTTTTTTTGGGGGGGGGGGGGAGCGGGGGTAGCCAGTCAGTCAACCGCCGCGAGAAAAGCCCTTACAAATAAAGCAATAGATCAGGCACACATACCCCGAAAAAGAAAAATCGACTCCATGCACACATTAGAACTCACAAGACTGGTCCATGGAGATTTCGAGGGTCTCAACTATCAGAAATTTCAGCAGGTTTCATTTTCGGATTGGGGAGATCCCCAGTCCATACGGAGCAAATACATCAAATCTTCCAAAGCCTCAATTTTCAATCCCAACTCCGTATATGTACGGCTCCGATAACCAAAAGACGGCTCCTACGACATAGAGCAAAAGGTCTCGGGCAGAGGGATCAATGTCCACATACAATAAACAGAGCAGCCATATGGGAAAACATCTTTACACGGTTGTGTGCATCTATCTAAACATATATAAACTGACTAAATCAGTCCAGACTACCAAGACGCTTCAATGCATGGCAAGACGGGGAGCACGTGGCCGTACAGGGGTCTTTGATGGGCTTACCCTGAACATGGAATGGAAACCCAAACATTAACTGAAAGCTTCGGGTCATTGTCAGAAATAATTGATCAAAATCCTCCAGGTGATTTAATAGCTTGCAATCTCACCTTATCGGCAAAGAACCCAGTACAACGCCACTGCAGTTGAGAGCAGCAATTGCACTTTCGGCCTGGAGGCAATAACTATGTCATGGATAAACTCCAATACATGCAGAATAGGATCTGATACCAAGGATAAGCACAAACTAGGCAGACATGTCATTAACAAAATCTAAACCTTGCCTTTAGCCGGACAACTTCTCTTAAAATATTTCCAAGCAACCACATGGAGGGGGCACACATGTGCCGCTCAACAATTTATAGCCACATTAATCTATGTAGCTTTTCTTAAACACATGCATGTTCATAACATGATGCACACACCTAAAAATAAGAAAAAATCTTCTCTTTGCCTGTTTCAGCAAAAGCACTTTTAACTATGCTAAACAGTGCAGTGTCCCATATTTGTCCTACATCACAGGACTAACATGAAGACTTACTGTTGTTGTGGGGGGGAGGGGGTGGTGGGGTTGTTGTTGCAAGAGTCTTACAGTAATGCAACAGGGAGGCCTTTTCCCTCTACCATATGTTGGACTGTTAGGTGAAAAGTATTTGACTTGGCCATTCTAGGTGAAAACTGTATCATTATGCATATAATCATTACTGAGTAGGCATGGCACACTGAAGCCCATGTTCTGTGGGCCACAGGTGAGTAAGTTCAAGTGAAAGATGAGGAGCCCAGAGTGAAAACTTTACCTAAGATGTGGTTTTGTATGCAGTAGCACAGGCAATTTCAATTAACAGCATCAAATGTAAATTAGCACAACCTATATTAAAAATACTGCATGACTGCTCCCCTCCAAAAATTAAAGAGCATGTGCTGATAACAATACCAAGTGTTTGACATAACTCTGACAATCGCTGTTTTGATAATTTATAATTTTTCCCAAGAGATCACAAGTTTTGGATTACAACCCACTGATACTCCAATTACCCTCAGGGTTTTACCCAGACAACTATATCACTATGATTTCTCCGGAAAAAAGGACCAGTGAATCTATTGTCTCTCACCTTACAAAAAGCAATTAAGCTAAGGATTATTGTACCTGAACCGTGAGGAGATTGTACGACAAGGTAAAAAGGCTTAGTAAAGAAAAGAAAATGCACAAGACCATCAATTCAAAAACAAGAGGGTAAAGGATCAGCAGACTTGCACAAGAAGGACTTCATAAAGGTAATTGCAGCTCATAAGATCTGGGATAAATTTAACTAACATATGATGAGTATGCTTCAGCTAAAAGTCAATGGTAAGATATGCTGTTAGATGAAGCCTTATAGACCAATCTAATGGCAAGACTCCTAAGAGTCCCTAATAAATAGAGTAGCTCAAAAGAATTTTCTCTTGTTGCCCTTAATGTCTTCGTAAGGTTTGATGCAGTTCCTGATCGTGAACTTCTTATTTAAGCTACAATCCATGTTGAGATGTCTGTATCCCTTTTGCTTCTTTGCCTTAAGAACTCCTAATTTTTGGAACTTTATATTTTTCTCTTCTGCACCAAAGAAACCGTATCCTAGCACATCATACTTTTTCCAGTTTTAACTTCCAAAACAGAACATGAAAGGCCGTGAGAGCAAGAAACAGAAGCAATCACCATGACAAACTCCACAAAAGCAATGCGAGTAGAATGATGGTAATCTCCAAGCAGCCTCAGGCGATAAACCTGCATTGACCAAGGCATCCCATAAATAGAACCATATCTAACATTTAACATAAAAAGAAAAGAACTTCCGTGTTCATGTCAGCAAAAATCACAGACCTCTCCACAGACAGATTCAAAAAAGAGTTTAATATCAGCTTGGGTGACCTGCAGAACACAAATAATATGGTAACCGGAATAAAATTCTGCACTCAACATCAGTCTCTATGATGAATAATTAAAATATTAACCTTCTTGTCAATATTTGTACAATAGATAGTTCTTGTGCACATCTCACGCTCATCGTCATTCTGAAATCCAGAGTACCAACTGATCAGCAGATTAAATAGTTTACTTTGAAAAGGCAAAAATCACCAAAATTTGGAATGAGTCAGTGGCAACTTGAGAAGAGTTTCATACCCTGGGCAAAAAAGTTGGGTTGACTGGTGCAATTGCTGTTTTGGATGGCAGCACCCTCACTGGATAATACCCAAGCATTGTCCCAGACAGATTCAACGCAGCCTGTGCACCTTCTGCAAGGAAAAACCACCAAGAGAGAATGTTATTATGGCCACCACAGATGCACATACATGTGCAGGCAAGGACACCAAGACCTTTAAGAAGCATGAAACAACAATCACCTTAAAACACATCCATACATCAAAAATCATAAAACAGACAAGAAGCGAGCATTAAATAGGTAAAGAAAATAGTTTAACATACCCTCATCAGTGAACTCAATGAAGGCAAAACGCAGTACAGAATTCGGGTCACCACATATGCGACAGTCAACAACCTTCACATAAGAAATGACTTTGCTGAGAAACATAATATTGATGAGAACAGTTCACTTAAGCAGCTACAACAGCATTACCTGTCCACAACCTATAAATAGGGCTGCCAGCTGCTCTTCGGTGACCTAATTCCAAGAACAAAACTTTAGTGCACATAGATGATAACAGAGAGAAGTAATAACAGTTACAAACAAGAACATATCAATTTATACTTGTTGATCAATGTCAGACACATAGACAGTCCTGCGAATGATCTCCTCCTGCTGAGCCATACTTGTTCTGCTGTTCATTCTCCGTCTCCCTTGACCATAGTTTTTCTTCTGAAAAAATAATCATGAACATCAATGGATACTAGGAATCATAAGCCTTCATAGTTGAATTTCAAATATCCACATGAGAGAAACAAATGAATAACAGCATCACTCAACTTGACCAAACAGGATGATACAACCCAGTATAATTAGTTTCTCATGTTTGGAAAAATCAACCAACACCTGATAACATACAGAGTACAGATATGTATCCACCTTTTTTTTGTGTGGTGGGGGGAGGGTTAGTTTTTTTTCGTTAAAAAAGAAAAAAAAAATTAGAATATTCACAGTTCAACAAATTGTGGAACACGGTCTACCATACAACACAACTTGGTCCTGGCTCAAGCGAGCTTGACAAGTTCTAAAAAACCACGGAACATAAGCCAACAATAAATTCAAAACCTTGTATGACAGAGAGTAGTAATTTTTATTCTATTGGTTTGATAATTCGGTCGAGAAACAAAGTAGCAATCTTTAGCAAAAGGAGAAAAATCAAGTAGAGAAGATGAACCATTCGAGGAGCGTTTCCATTAACGTGAGGGTTCCCGAAGCCAATGGCATGGAGCCCATTGAGTCTGTTGTTAATCTTGTTGTTAGCAAGTGATGGAGGAACAAACTCCTCGGCCATGGGGTTGAGCTTTGAGAACAAATCCTGTAACTCCCTCATATCCCTCTTGAAGCTTTTAGCCACATCCCCATTCCTCTGAAAATCGCCGTCACCACCATCGGAGCGCTGCTGATGATCATAGGGGTGGTGATGATCGTGATGAGGAAGAGGAGGATGGCCCACCTGAATCGGGACACCGTTGTCGAAGCGTGGCCGTACGAGGTGGTTGTGGTTGATGGACTGATCCTGATCGTTGGATGGCAAGGATGCTGCACTGGAATTTTGACTGGATGATAGGCTCGAATCCACACTCACCCCCATATCCGCACCAACGTTCTCGACAATCGCCATGATTTTTCCTCTCTTAGATACTCCAAATCAGCTTCTGAACTCGTCAATCAACTGACCAAGTCCATTCATGAAATAAATAAATAAAAAGAAAATTTACAGGTACAGTTAAATGAAAATGAAAAAGAAGATAAACAAAAAAGAACACTTTTTTTTTTTTTTTGGTTTTCCCTTTAATTTACCAAATCCCAAAGAAATGCAACCCCCCTTTTGCGCCCCCCCCCCCCAAAAAAAAAACAAAAGATAGGCCCGGAGAGAATGAAACCCAGAAATGATAACAACATAGGAAATAATAATATACTTATTTCACTAATAAAAAGGAAACGGAGAAGGAGGGGAGGGGGGAAACAAACAGAGTCGGAGAGAAAATAAAAGATATGTTGATGATGACGACGACGATGATTCACAAGTAAAATGTTTGCTTACAGTGGATATTGGGTCTTGATTGCAAAAAGACTACAAATTTCCCCGGGGTATTACTAGTGGGATTAGACACACAGAGGCAGAGTAGAGAGAGAGAGAGCGAGAGAGAGAGAGAGAGAGAGAGAAGAGGGTGCGCTCCTGTTCCGGGATCTGCTTCACATCGTCCTAGAAATGGCCACCGATTGACTGCTTGCTATGCTCTCCTATTCATCTCTCTCCTTCGCATTTGCTGTCGTCTATTATATATATATATATATATATATAAACGCAATGTGGATGCATATACTGCTACTGGGTCTGGTCAGGCCAACTTCATACACCCACCTTCTTTTCTAATTTATTTACCTCATTTTTCAATTTAATATTATCCTCCTAATTCTTATTGACTGCTGGTTTTTTTCTCTTGTTGTGTTAGCTAATAATAATAGTAAGAAGAATATATATATATATATATATATATATATATTATGAACCCGTTTTGCGCACGTGGCAGTTAATCACTGGGTTAGGTGGCAATTGGGAGAGAGTGCTGCTGTGCGCTATGGCGTGCTGCTATATTATATTGTTTTTGTTTTTCTTACTCTCTTTTTTTTTTTTTTTTCCTTCTTCGCTCGTTTCGTAATACATCTGCGGCACTCAGCTTCTCTCCTCGAATGAAAAGAATGTATAAGAAATCTTTAAATATGCTACTAATTTCCATTAAAAGAAAAAAAAAATGGATTGAATAACTCGGAGATGCCATTTTGGTTGAGTTATTTTTCTAATTGGAAAATTCTAAGCGTGCAAAAAAGTTGTGTATGCAAACAAATAATCGCAAAAACAATTCTATACTGTATATAAAATATTATATATTACATTAATTTCTTTTAAATATAATATAAAATATCTTATACATATAGTATAAAAATTATCTGTGATTGTTTATGCATATTACTTTCGTGCGTATCATCTTTCTGTATACTTAGTGATTTTCTTTCTGATTGTGGTCACGAATAATGTTAAACTTGCAATCCAAAGGTTAAGATTACGTGTTTATGGTATGCTACTCGGGCTTCTGGCGTTTGGCATCATACTTAATGACACTTGGATGCCATCGGTTGGTAAATTGAACTGATGGACACTGTTTTTCCCTTAATTTTTGCGGGTCGAGAGTGTACTGAGATCAGCTTTCATGTCAACTGCAGTTTAAGAATAATAATAATAATAAATAAATAAATAAAATTGGTTATTTGCCTTTTTTTGGTTTAAAGAGAGAAAAAAAAAAGGATTTGGTGTTTATATGACACGTGAATATATGATTTTTTTTATTATTTATTGATATATAATTTTGAACAAAGATTATATATGGCACGTGAATATATATAATCTCAACCAAATGATGAATCTGTTTTATTGAGATTTCTTAGAATTACAACTTGCAAATTGATTATAACTAAATTTTTATTTTTTATGAGAATTTGTTCAAGCTCTGAGTTGTTTGAAAATTCGGGGACTTGCATCGTGTAATTATTAGGTGAGATCAGGTTAAGGCTGGGATATTGGGATTATGTCAATTTTTAATAACGCAGAGGATTGCGCGAGATTTAATAACGGAGTTGAGAGCATCGCTCGAAGCCTTTTATCTCGGTGGTTAGGTGTTAACAATTTATTTATTTATTTATTTATTTATTTTTTTTTTTTTGTGAACAAGTAGCGTTCACAATTTAGTAGGCACACACCGCGGTGGAAACACAACGAGAGACCATTATTCTTCAACTCGGGCACATAATCTCAATCCATTAATAACTACGCAATGCGATAGAAATAACTGTACATTGAAAAGTTGAAAACTTTATACCCAAATAAAAAGTAAAAGAAAAAAAAAAACTTGTTTAATTATTTACCCGAATCAAGATATATTAAATTTGTATTCAAAATTTTAATTGCCGTTAAAAAATTTATATTTTAAATAAAATTTAATTTTTTTTAATAATCTACAAAATTTATACTTAACAAATAGTATTACAATTTAAAATTTACACTGTAAAATCATAATATTTTAATATACTAAAAATATAAAAATATATATCATCTTTTAATAATTTCTTAGCACAATAAAATTATTATATATAATAATTACAATTTACTTATACACAGGACTATTTTTTATTTTATTAAAAAATTTTCTTTTTCTTTTTTCAAAATATTATAAATAAGTACCAAATAATTCATTTTTTTAAAAACATTTGTAACAATTAATTTATTCACCGTGATAATAAAATACTCGGAAGCAAGTGGTTCTTCTTGCTACGGGCACGGGGCCTTTTTGGTTTTGGAGCCAAAATAAAAGTCCAAAAATCGCATATATTAAAGGTTAAAAAAATAAATATATATATAAATAAATAAATATATATATATATATATATATATATATATTTATTCATAATTTCTTTAATTATATTTATTTTATTTTTATTTTTATTTATAAAAAAGAAAGAATGTTTCGAGTTCAGCTCCGGCCACGGAGGAGGAGGAGGAGGTGGGCGGGGGGAGAAGGAGCCATTCTCGTCTCTTTTAGGACTTGGGCGGAGATGGACAGAAAGTCAAAAAGTTAGAAACAACAGATCCCATTCGATTTTAGTTACCAAAAGCCTCTTTCTATTTATGCATTTACTTCCCTTTCGATCAGAAGCGGACAAAATCTAATCACTCAGTTTCCCTCTCTCGGGTGGGATCGCATGGATTTCTTTTCCCCTCCCCTTCCAATTGTTATTATTATTATTACGATTGAGTAATTCAGAAAGCAGCGAATTGCAAAGGAAGGAAGGAAGGAAGGAAGCGGGCGGGCGGGCGGGCCCTTAAGTTCAACAGAAAGAAAGGACAGTTTCACCTTTAGGTAGGACGGACGGACGGACGGTTAGTTAGGTTATTAAACTTTTTCATTGATCGGCTTTCCCATCTCTCACGTGTTGTATTTGTAAGGCAGAGCCATGGAGGAGGGGTTGTTTACCTTAGAATCCGCCCACAATTTTATGAATTAGCTTTACTCTTGGGGGTTTACGATTAGGCTTTTATATATATATATATAGATATATATATAAATAAAAATATTTGTAATTGGCTTTTCGTTCATTCGGACCTAATTAGGGCGTACAAGGTCGAATTGAAGGGATGAAGGGGCGGTCGTACCGTCTTCAGAGCCACCACGCCGCCGCCCTCGCAGATGACTGGGTCGATGGCTCCTGGACTGTCGATTGCGTCTGCGGTGTCAATTTCGACGATGGGGAAGAGATGGTCAACTGTGATGACTGTGGCGTCTGGGTCCACACTCGTTGCTCCCGTTACGTCAAGGGAGATGAGCTCTTCACTTGTGATAAGTGCAAAAGCAGCAAGAACAACCATAGGAATGGCAGCGAGGAGACTGAGGTCGCTCAGTTGCTGGTTGAGTTGCCCACAAAAACTGCCAGATTGGAGAGTAGAAATGCGGCAAACGGTGCTGCCCACCGCCTGCTTGGTCTTTGGACAGATATTCCAATGGAGAAGAGGGTACATGTGCAGGGAATCCCGGGTGGTGATCCTTCTCTATTTAGTGGCATGTCATCAGTTTTTACTCCACAGCTTTGGAAATGCTCGGGGTATGTACCCAAGAAGTTTAATTTCCGGTATAGAGAGTTCCCATGCTTTGATGAGAAGGAAGAGGGCAATGCTGTGAATGAGGAAAAGAATCTGAATGCTGTTGATAAAGGTGACGATGTCTTGTTTCCATTTTCAAAGGAGAATGCTTTGGCAACCTCTGCTGCAGCTTTGATGGACATGAGAGGGAAAGATGAGCAGCCTAGCTGTGATACAAAGGTGCACTCAAAACAAATGAAGAAGAGGGAGGGTGAGGACGCAGAGGTCAGGCATCTGCAGGGTGGGGTGAAGATGGACAACGGCTTACTTTGGCCAATTGTAATTCAGTCTGACAAGCATAAGAGTGAAGAGCTGGAGATATCCAAAGATCAAAGTGGAAATAAGAAGTCTAGAACTGCAGACAAGGAGGTGGATTTAAAGAAGAAACGTTTACATGATACTAAATCAGGTGAATAATATACTTTGCAGTAGTTTGGTTGTCAGTCATCTTTCCATTTGTGCATGCTTTTCTTCAGTCCCCCCCATTACCTTTGTGAAATTACTCATATACCATGCAGAAAAATTGAGTAAGGGGTCACAACCTGTAGTTGTAGGCATGTTGACTCCAGTCTTTCTTCCTTGGTTTCATCCTTGTTATAGTGTTTACATCAACCAATGATGGAAAACCATTGGCATTTTATGAAGACAGAGATTTGGAGTCTTTCAGAAATGATAGTCAAAGTCCTAAGAACAAGAATCTAAGAGGAACCATTTTCCAAGTATGTGAATCTGATGGTTGCCTAGCACCAGGCGGTGGGGCTGAGAATCCCAAGGACAACTTAGCAGAGGTTGAGCACCCTTCAGGAGCTTTATCTGCGGGCATGCTCAGAAACATCTTTCTCACCAGTGCTGGTCCCAATGAAGGGAAGAGCAGCCATGAAGTTTTAACAGGGTTTAAGAATTCTCTGAAAGTTGATGTTGAAACTTCATCAGCCCTGGAACTTGATGTTGGGAGAATGTGTGTAAAACAAGAAGTATGCCTTTTTTCCTTTATCTCCAACTGTTGGATGGAATGGTATTTCTTTTCCGGTTCTTGTTGTGGTATTTGTTTTTCTCCTTGCACATTTGCATGTTAGGTTGCTTTTAAGCTAGTTACACTACATTGCATATTATGCATTAATTTATTCCCAGCCATTGAGAAATTCTTATTCTTTGAATGTATGGTAATGCTGCTATTCTGGTTGTTTGGTATAATTGCACAGTAATGGGGGTGATGATACATTTCTGGTATGACTTTAGGCTTCAGCCTCTGTTGGATTGACTTTGCTGCACTTCCTATAGGAGGATAACATGCCAAATGGTAACCTGGATGCTATGGTGGAAGGATCCATTGGAAATGACGCAAAGCCTCCCCACGCTGAGCTGGCTACTGTTACATTGGAAGTTGAAGACACCCAGATTAATGGAGATTGTGGCATGTTTCCAACTTTGCAGCCCAATATTAAAGAAGAAGTGGGTGATGCCAATTCTAGGGCAGTTTTGAATTGTCCATTATCTCTTACCGATGCAAAAGATGGTGCACAGACATCTTCTAACAGCATGGCTGAGAATTGTAAGCAGAATGATGCAATACTGAGTGGTTTGCCATTAAGTGTCCATAAGGCTCAGGAGACCTTAGAAGCAATTAATGATTGTCATGCAGAGAAAGTTCAGGAATCAACTGCCAAGACTTGTCAGCTTAAACAGGAATTGGGTGCTTCAGGAAATGCAATTCTGCTGCACAAATGTCCTTCAGAACTCAAACATGGTTTAGGGTTGGCTGAAGAACCATCAAAATCAAGTGGAACTCATTTGAGTTCCCCGGTATTATCCAGTGAGCATAAAACGGCTTTTGGAAAATCCTGTTCAAGTTCATGCACTGTCATAATTTCAAAATCATCTGTTTCTGACAGCTCTAGATCTGCAGATGCTGTGAATTCTAGTCCTGATACTAGGCAACAAGGCACAACTGAGTCTAATTCCAGTATCAAGGTGGACTGGGCTCCAAGTGATGTAGCCAGGGATGATGGCATGCATGAAACCTCCAGAAAAACAGCAAAAGGGCATCCGAAATCCTCTATGAATTCCACATCAGAGGCGCCAAATTCAAGCAAGATTGTGCCTACATCTGTTCGTAAGAGAGTTCCTCCATATTCAAAAGATTTCTTGCTTCACTCTTCTTGCAAATTGTCCTTAGTGCAGAATTCCTCCGAGACCGCTGGATTGCTACAAAATGATGGTGCCTTGCATGCAAAACATAAGACACTACCTTCAGGTTTACCCCTGAGAAGTGAGAAGTTTAACCAGGCCAACAGCCAGGCATCATCTAAGACAAATCACACCTTGTCAATGAATCCTTCTGCACCTGCTAATTCTCCTGCAGCATTAAGTGATGAAGAGGTACGAACAGAATCTCATATCTTCTTGTTGAATGTTGATTCTGTTTTGTTCCTTCAAGCTAGTATCTTATTGAGATGGTTTATTATTATTTTTTTTTCTTTGCAGCTCGCTTTGCTTTTACATCAAGAGCTCAATAGTTCTCCCAGAGTACCTCGTGTACCGCGGGTTCGCCATGCTGGTAGCTTACCCCAAATGGCTTCCCCAACCATGACAAACATGCTTATAAGGCACACATCTAGTTATGGGGCAAAGGATTCAGTATGCTTCAAATTCCTTACAAACTTTCACAAATAGGATGCTTAAATCTATTTTTATCTTTTAGTACTGTTTGTAGTGATATAACATTATTGGTAATATTTCAATCCAGTAATCTACCACTGCAATTTTCAGATGTCTAGAAGAAAAAACAGGGATACATTCAAAGATGGATTTTGCCGGTTTCATGAGCCTTACAATGAAGATAGGAAGACTGACAAACTGCCACCATCACCTGATCAGAAAAGACAAGATAAAGGATATACAGCTGATACATCATCTAAGAGAGAGGATATAGCATCTCCGACCTCAATACATTCTGTCAAGAGAAATATTCCTACCGCCTCCACATCAACTGCAAACAGTGGTCCTTCTTCCTCTACCGAGTTTAGCGACCATCGTATGTCTTCAGTGCATAGTTCACCAATGCATATGTCTGATGAGGAGACAGGCACCACTCAGGGTCCTGTTCATCGAACTTTACCAGGTAGCTGCCTGCCTAAGGAATTACAGTTACATGTTAATTTGGAAACAATAGAGGAAATTAAAAAGAAAAAGAGACAACAACAGCAATGTTCTTCTTTTTTGGTTCTTTCTTATTGTCCATCATATTATTATTATTAGTATTATTATTATTATTTTTTTTTCTGTTTATCATTCTGTAGGGTTAATCAATGAGATCATGAGCAAAGGCAAGTGCATGACGTACGAGGGACTTTGTAATGCTGTCTTGCCAGTATGATTGCTTCCATTGATTAAGTGGTTATCATTATATGTGTATTTGATTGAACTCAGAGTCTTGTGATATCCTTTTTGTAGCATTGGCACAATCTGAGAAAGCATAATGGAGAACGTTATGCATATTCAAGTCATTCTCAGGCCGTTCTTGATTGCCTGAGGAACCGGCATGAATGGGCCAGGTTGGTTGGTCGTGGTCCCAAGGTATGGACTTGGATTAGGTTTCTTCCATTATATTTTTGCCTTTTGCATTCAGTGATCGAACAATGCTATTATCAAAATTCTTCTATAATTTCCTGAATTTAAGTGGTTTTGGCATATGGGAGAAATGTGAACAAAATGGAAATAACATGAATGGCTAAACCTAATTGAGGAATTGTAAACAAAGAGACAAGATAGAAGACAAACAATGTGCATGCGCTCGGTGGATTCAGAGATGGCTTCTGTCCAGTGTGTAGGAATAGTAAGAGAGCGTAGGAATAGTAAGAGAGCTTTGAGCAGACGACATTTAATTGCTATTCTCCTGCCTGTCTAGCCATGAAATCTTCTTGGAACATGTCCCTACTGAAGAATGGGAACAATTGTGTGCTCTCTTCACCTTTTCAATTTCTGATGTGGAAGACATTCATCTGGGTAGAGAAAGGGTTTTGGGTAGTTTAAGAATAGCTAAAATGTTTGCACCTCCAGAAAATTTTATGGAAGTCCAGAGTGGCAACTGGTATATTCTTCATGTCAATGACAATATCCCACCAAAAAGAAAAAATAAAAAATAAATAAATATCTCCCTATTGACCCTAACCTCAGAAAGGAAAAGGAGAACTGAGGAAAATTAAGCGGTGATGACGGTATAAATCTGTTCTTCTGACTTGTTTACTGAAAGGAAGGATATAATAAGTTCTCTCTGATTCTTAGACTTCTTTACTTGGATCAGCTATTCATTTTGCTAGTCTGATTTATGCATCATGTTGATGATTACGTACAGACAAGTTCAAGCAAGAAAAGACAAAGTCTTGATGCTGAAGTGTTGGGAGATGATGACCATGGAGAGGGAAGAGGTCCGGAGGAGGGGGAAGCCCAAAGCCTTGAAGCACAAAGAGAAGAGTTCCCTAAGGGCAAG
This sequence comes from Bruguiera parviflora, assembly GCA_019804595.1. Taxonomy (NCBI): domain Eukaryota; kingdom Viridiplantae; phylum Streptophyta; class Magnoliopsida; order Malpighiales; family Rhizophoraceae; genus Bruguiera; species Bruguiera parviflora. The sequence continues at coordinate 87,142 of CM034058.1, read as the reverse complement.
CGGAAAGCAAGGAAGCGAAGGCGATTGGCACTACAGGGAAGAGGAATAAAGGATGTCAGGAAGAGAGGGAAGTCTCATTCACACCCGGATGACGACGATAGTGGTCCAATTTCTAATTTAAGTGAAGAGAGTTTATTTAGCAAGGATGAGATTCAGGGCAGTAGACGGGGCACAGTTGAAATCGCGGCTTCGGCCAGCTCAGATGAGGGAGGTACAATATAATCCTGTAATGGTTGGCCTGACCTCTTAGGTGGTTTTTTTTTATTTTTTATGGTTTATATTCTCCTGGGGTTATTGGTTAAAACTTTTATGTTTTGGAGGAGGCTTCTCGATCCTCTGTTGCGTAGCTGCCAATGCCATCGGTTGTGTGAAGAGAGCGACTTGACTTGAATGGCTAGGTGGGTGGGGCTTAATTGATGTTTGTGAGCAATTGGGCAGGTGGCGAACGGAAGATGAAGCGAAGTCTGATGTTAGTTATTTGCTAATGTAAAATATGTGATTTGTCCGAACGAAAAGCTACGGTGCTCTCTCTCTCTCTCTCTCTCTCTCTCTTTCTCTCTCTCTTTTCATTATATATATATATATATATATATATAAAACTGTAGATGCATTTGCCATATGAAAGTCGAGTCGACATCGAAGAAAGGAATAAAGCAGCGTATCGTGTGGGTGGCAATTGCTTGGTTAGGTGGGGGGAAAGAAGTTTCATCCATTGAATTTGAATGACCTATCGTATACGTATGTATGTTAAGTGCGAAAGTGAGAGGTTGCGGTTGGGAGATCTTGTGAATGCATTTAATTAATGAATTAAAAGTCCGAATGGGATACATCAAGATTATCTCTAGGTGATACAAGCGTACTTATGTACGCGCGTACGTACAATACATTACAACATTACATAACATGCATGCATACATACATTAAAATGAGAGTTTATTTTATTATTTTTTTTATAAAGGGGGGGGGTGTGTGCCCACTTTCTTGTGAAACATGGATGTCTAAGATGGTAATTCTACGCCGGGATGTTAACGAAGCCACTACTACTTCCACGTGGGCGTATAGGCTGGATACATTGCAATCCTTCCCAGCCGCTACCCTCTCTTCTTCTCTTCGTCTTCGGTATCGCCGAAAACCGTAATAAATTTCAGTTTATATCCATAATAATAAAAATAATAATACCGTACAAAAAACCATTCTCTCTCTCTCTGTCTCTCTCTCGCTCTCTCTCTCCGCCCAGGGGCTTGCCTGCAGACCACGTCTGGTTCGGGTTGGGTGGGGGTTATCTAATAGGCCAGCCAGCCAGCCAGCCAGCCAACCAGCCAGCCCTCTTTCACTCGGCCTTTGAATGTATCTGAGGGTAGGGTAGGGTTCCGTCCAATCCAGCAGCCTTTGGAATTCCCCTCCCCCCTCCTCCCCTTTTGTTTCTTTTTCTGCCCTCTTTTCAAAGTCGGAATTTCATCGGCCTCCGTCTCTCTCCGATCCCGCACTCCGAGATCTTTTACTTCACCAAAAATCAAATTTCTTTCTTTACATAGGGTTAAGGTTTGATTTGGATTTTTGAGATCTTGGGTTTGGGTTGGTCGGGTTGGTTCGGCCAGCTACTGATTGATTTCGATTTCCATTTCGATTTCGCAGTTTAAAAATATTACATAAGATTAGAGTGAGGGCGATGGCGATAGCGGATTCGGGTCATCTGATCGAGAATGGAAGCGGTTGTTTGCCCTGCACGCCCCATGACCAGAAAAAGATTGTCAAGGACCTCATGGATGATGCCGACCTTCACTTGAAAGAAGGCAACTTGTACTACGTCGTTTCCACCAGGTCTTCTTCCTCTCTCTCTCTCTCTCTCTCCCGTTTCAATACATGGATCGATTGCTGTTATTGTTTCTCCTGAATTGATTTTGGGTTGCATGCTGTCATTTATAAACTCCTCCCCCCCTTTTTTTGCCACGTTTTTTCTGCTTATTTAACCAACATTAGCAGAAAGCAAATTCTTTCATTCATTCAGTTGATTATTTTACGGTTCCTTGTTTTATGGCCAAACTGCTTTGTTGCCTGTGAAAAATACATGTGTGGTTTAACTGGTCCTGTCGACTGCTTGTTTAGGTGGTTCTCAAGATGGGAGAAATATGTTGATGAAGCGAGTTTGGATTCCCAAACCTTTGATATCGTTGCTTCAAGTATGGCAGATGCACCTGGTCCCATTGACAATTCTGATATAGTAATTGAAAATGGAAGTGGCACCGAGGCCGATGTTTTAGATCTTATTCCTAACTTATTAGAAGGAAAGGATTACGTTTTAGTTCCTCAAAAGGTTTGGGACAAGCTTGTCCAATGGTAACCCATCATTCCTTCTTTCATTCTCAATGCATATTTGTGCTTCTTTTCAAAGAAAAATTGTACTTTCTTGATTGAGACATATCACATCATGGATTAAGGGGAACAAACACAGACCCATGTTTCTTGTAGAATTATAACTACTTGAAAGTGGTGATTTGGAGGGAAGGAGTATCTCTTTACAATGTTCTTAGAGAGTTTTAGTGTTGAGTTGAGTCCTAGGATGAAATCCAAACTCTTACCTTTGAGAGACAACCCATAATCTAGAGAGAGTGAGAGAGAGAGACACAGAAAATTGTCAGGGTTCTAGCCTGGCAAGATAATATTTGGTATGTTAAGCTATATTTATTTCTCTGCTACTTATGTTTCTACATTCTGTTATTCTACATCTTCTAGGTACTCAGGAGGGCCAGCATTACCTAGAAAGATGATCCGGCAGGGTGTTTTTAACAAAATGCAGTTCAATGTGGAGGTTTATCTTCTCCGTCTTAAATTGATTGATCCGAGAGATCATAGTGAATTCACTATGAGGCTAAGCAAAAAGGTATTTATTCAAATTCCCTTTTATTTTCCTTTTGAGTTGTATGGGGTTGTGGGGCTTCTTTTTTCTCTTTTCACACATTTTCTTTACAATTTCTGCTTTTATGGTGCATTTACTTGATGTTCATGAGGATTTTTCTTTTTTCCTGATGGCCTGGGCCATGAAAAGTTGAGGGCTGAGTACTGCTTATCATGAAGCACCGATGGAAATCTTCTGTGAAGGCTGTGGACTTTAAAAGAGCTGAACTAAAAGAAAATGGGTTGCATGCAGATGTACATTTTATATGTAGTCGTTCTTGGGTTCTTGTGAGGTGTATGGGCTAAATAACTTTGAGAACAGTTCTCTTTTAGCCAGTTATTGAAGTAGCAATTTTAGGATGTCATAGAAAATAGAATTCCTTGAGCTTATAAGGTTCTAGGCCATGCAACTTCTCATCTGTTCTTCTGCTTCAGGCTTCTCTGCATGAGCTTTACAAGAGGGTCTGTGCTCTTAGAGGAATAGAGCAGGAAAAGGTGTGTATCATGCTGTTGCATATTATGTGTGGGTATACTTTTACTTCCCCTTATTTTTCTGTCTGCTGGAATTTCCTCTTCATTCCATCTGCATGAACAGACCTCTATATGGGACTACTTTAATAAGCACAAGCATGCAAAGTTGATTGCTTCAAACAAGACCCTGGAGGAGTCGAACCTACAGATGGACCAAGAGGTGCGTGTCATAACAATGCATATATTGTGGAAAATGTTTCAGCTATGCAATGGTCACATCTGTTGTTTTCCTGGTGCTTTGTGGTTGTAGATGAAAGTAGAAGCTACTTGAAATTCTCTACTGATGAAAGAAAATGCAGTTATCTTGATCTTCACCTATGATTAACACTGTAACTCTTCAAGTGATAGAGCTGCTATACTAACCTTATAAGCTCTTGAAAATTGTAATACTATCTTTTGTATTCTATTCTTTTAGTGTGGTTGATGCACTCTCTTCCTTTTTCAGATTCTTTTGGAGCCACAATCTGGTGGATCAAGTCCTTTATTTGGAAAAGATTCAACAGGAAATGAGCTAGCTTTGGTAGCTTTGGAACCTTCGCGGTCCTCTATGTCAATTGCAGGAGGCCCAACCATGTCAAATGGTCACTCATCTAGTTACAGCTTAAACTTGCGGCCAGGAAGTGCTCTAAGCTCCATGCCTGCAGATATAGATGACTCGTTGGGTACATATAATTCTGTTCGAAGAGGAGAGAGGGGTGGTTTGGCTGGATTGCAGAATCTGGGAAATACTTGCTTTATGAATAGTGCTATTCAGTGCTTGGTCCATACTCCTCCACTTGTTGAGTACTTTTTGCAAGATTACTCTGAAGAAATCAACACACTAAATCCTTTAGGAATGCGTGTAGGTGGCTTGTCTCTTTATTCCTTATTTTTGGTCATTCCAGACAACCCTCTCCAATATTCAATCTCTAACGTATGTTGTAGCTGTGTAGGGTGAACTAGCCATTGCATTTGGTGAATTGTTAAGAAAATTGTGGTCCTCGGGGCGGACTACAATTCCACCACGTGCATTCAAGGGAAAATTAGCGCTATTTGCTCCACAATTCAGTGGTTATAACCAGCATGATTCTCAAGTAAGTGTTCAAATGTTTCCCCTAGAATTTGTTTCTCCATAATGATATTGGTGTATTCGCCTTGTAGAATTTAAATTCTTCAATTGTCCTTAAAATACATGCAGCATAAACTTTTTATGATTCAATGCCATTTTCTCGGCTAAGTTATGTGGAAACATAAGCACAGATGTTGACTAAGTCTCTTGATGTATTGACTCATTGCAAATTTTTTGAGCAACTTAATGACATAGGAATACAGATGCAATATTTCACCATGTCAAACCCAGTCTGTAGATGGACAGCATGATGTTTGGATATCTTTCATTTGTTGTTTTGCTTAAAAGTTTTGACATATCTCTGTGTTGGATTCTCAGGAGACCCTTAGACATTTAATCTATCATCTTCATTGTTGAAGCTGACATTTTTTTGATGAACTTCTTCATTTCTAGGAACTTCTTGCTTTTTTGTTGGATGGGCTGCATGAAGATTTGAATCGTGTCAAGCATAAGCCTTATATTGAAATGAAAGATTGGAGTGGTCATCCTGATGAGGAAGTTGCAGATGAGTGTTGGAGAAATCACAAGGCTCGGAATGATTCAGTTATTGTCGATGTTTGCCAGGTAAGGAAGATGCTTATGTTTCTGTGTTGGTTGTTGAGATGCTGTATATTAAAATTTAGAAAGAAAAAAAAAAAAAGGCTTCCTAGAGCGGGATTCTCCCACATTGTGGGATTTGTAGAAAGGTCAAATGTATGCAACCTTATTCTTGTCTTCAGAAATAGGTTGTTTCTGTAATTCAAGCCTGTGACCTTCATGTCACAATGTGATGCTGCATATAAGCTTGTTAAATAAATACATTGCTGAAAATGTAAGGATCATGAGTTAGCTATACTCACTGGCCTTATTCTGTTCATCATCATTTGAATCATTAACTCAAGAATTGCCTGCTGGTACAATATTTGGATCAATTAAGAGAGCTTGGTTAGAAATGTGTTTGTTTGATTGCAGTTTAGTTTTGGGAAAAGCTGCTAATAGCTGGATTTCAATTTTTAACTTAATTAAGAAACCCAAGCTAAAGTTCTTGTTTTTCATTTACTAACAGTTTCAATATGGTGAACTGTAACTCTTCAGGGACAATATAAATCAACGCTAGTTTGCCCAGTTTGCAGCAAAATATCAATTACTTTTGATCCCTTTATGTACCTATCTGTGCCACTTCCTTCCACTGTCACACGATCGATGACAGTGACAGTGTTTTATGGGGATGGAAGCGGTCTTCCAATGCCATACACAGTGGCGGTGCTGAAACATGGTCATTGTAGAGATCTTATCCAAGCACTGGGCGCTGCATGCTGTTTGAAAAGTGGCGAAAGCCTTTTGCTGGCAGAAGTAAGCAGTTTTCATATTTAGGGTATTTATTTGTCATATTCATTTATAAAGGCTGAAATATGAGATATTTATTTGCCAGGTCTATGAACATAAAGTATACCGTCTGTTGGAAAATCCTTTTGAACCATTAGCTTCTATAAAGGATGAAGACCATGTGGTGGCATACCGGCTTTCTGAAAAGGGAGCAGGAAAAAGAAAACTAGAAATGGTTCACCGAGAAAAGTGAGTTCTTGAATTTCTCATCTGTATCAAAGAGACATGCAAAATCCTGTTTTTCTCTTAAAATGCTATAACACAGGACCCTTTGCACATTCTCATGATCTCACTTTTGGCTGTGCATAATCTGCAGTATATTTGTGGTAAATTATATAATAGTACTAGTGAAAACAAGCAAGCAAGCATGCATGCATGCATGCTTGTGCCTTGGCTGTTTGCCGTAGATGCTTGACTGGTTCACATGTTTGTTTCGATTTACTTCTCCTTTATTTCTTTGGATGAAGTTTCTCTAGTGGAGATATTGGATTTTACAGGTCTACCCCAGATTTTTTGAAGAGTGATGGTTGGAAGTATTTTGGAACACCTCTGGTTACTCTCTTGGATGAAGACTCACTAAGTGGAGCAGATATTGAAGTGGCTGTTTCCAAACTGCTTTCTCCTTTGAAAAGAACTAGATCTTCTACCATGGTCCTTAGTGGGAGTGAAAATGGTTTTCTTTCAGATGCTGATGGTGAAACATCTAATTGCTGCAATGGTGAATCTGAAACAAAAGACCAATCAATGGAAAACGTAGAACAGCAGGAAACATCTGGCCAGGAACTATTTTTCCAACTTGTTTTAACTGATGATCGGTATTTGACCTGCAAGCCAATTTTTAGGGATTCTGTTATCAAATCAGGAAATCGTATAAAGATTTTCTTGGAGTGGACTGAAAAAGAATATAAATACTATGATCCCAGCTATATAAAGGATCTCCCAGAGGTTTATCATAAGACTGTTTTCACTGCAAAGAAAACCAGGCAAGAAGCTGTCTCATTATTTTCATGCTTGGAGGCATTCTTGACGGAGGAACCTCTTGGGCCTGATGACATGTGGTGAGGGCACCCCCCCCCAAAAAAAAAACCCACCCAACCCTCTCTACCCTACTTTTATGTTATTTTCTACATTTTATTGAATTTGCAAGTAAAGTGTTTCATGTTTGGCTATATGCAAGCTAAACAAACTTTATTTTGATGCAGGTATTGCCCAAGTTGCAAAGAACATAGACAGGCCACAAAGAAGTTGGACTTGTGGACATTGCCAGAGATTCTCGTCTTTCACCTAAAACGGTTCTCATATAGCAGATACTTGAAGAACAAACTAGATACTTTTGTGGATTTTCTGATTCATAATCTTGATTTGGGCAAATTTGTGAAAGCGGGGGATGGAGAGTCTTATGTGTATGAGCTTTATGCTGTCAGTAACCATTATGGTGGTCTAGGTGGTGGGCATTATACAGCTTTTGCCAAGGTAAGTGAGTTATTATGATCTTACCTGATTGCCGATTTTGTATGGGAAGTTACTGTTAGGTTATGAAATGACATTCCTTTATATTAATGCCGTGGATAATTATTTGTTTTGCACTGCAATGTATTTTTTCTTAGGATGATGAGATTAATCTGGCAATTAGAAATCTGCTGCTGTTTGTCCTTGTAAGGTTCGTTGTGCGACACAATTACACAGTTGTCTCTTTCTCCAATTTTGCAGTTGATTGACGAGAACAGATGGTACAATTTTGATGATAGTCGCGTGTCTCCAGTCAATGAAGCTGATATTAAGACTTCGGCTGCATATGTGCTATTCTACCGAAGAGTTGAAACTAAACGACAGGAAGCTGAATTGACTGAGATAACACAGAGAACTAGAGTCTTTTGAAATGTCCACTGACTTGCAACCTGCTGTTCTACGGTTTTGTATTTTGGACTGCACTCCTCCGAGATTAAAGTTGAGTGTCGAGGCATCATCAGCTAGCTTGGAGGCAATTACCTGCCGTTGGGCAAGCTGCTGAGGTTGACATTTATATTGCACGGGAAGAAAAGGTTTTAATTTGTATTGCATGAGAAGGAGCTTGCATAAAGTAGGCGGCGGGGTGGGTGTGGAAAGAAAGTTGAACTGCTTCTCTGAATTTTTTGGGAGGTTGTCAAATGTGACTGGTCACACGTGTTGTCAAATGTGACTGGTCACACGTGTCCCTCTGCTTTTATTGATGGGGGGGGGATAGCAAATTCTTATTACGTCGTACTGATCAATGGATGGTGATCGTAAACTTTTCCAAGGTTTCTGATTTTTAGCAACTGGATCGACAATTATTCGTGGGATTTTATAAGCGGTAATCGAGCTTCGAGTATCAGGATAAACATATGTCGCTACCTTTGGTAGGTCTCTGTTTTTTCTATTTTCGCTCAGGGGTTAAAATTAGCTTTTAATGTGCAGTATTTGGCCATTCCGCGCCTAAATAGACCATTCAATGGATTCCTGCCTCAATGTAAATTTGTGGATGCAACTTCTGGTGCATCGTCAAGCCAATTAAAGTGAAGAAATGCGTGAAAATGAAGGTAGATGATGGGACAACAAAATAAGGGGTGTGCTGATGCAGCAAACGAATTAAGTAAATCTAGTCAAACGCTAGAAGTCCATCCCGATCTCCGTCAGAGGAAGCTAACACCCCGAATAAAGCTCCCCACCAAAAGGGTCAAAAGAGAATGCCCTGCGAAAAGAAAACACCGAAAGAAAAAGGTCTACTGACGAGGGACACCTTAAATAAATTAGAAAGTCGGGAAAAGTGACACTAAATAAGTAATGGCTCAAACGTTCGGTTTGGCCCATTTGACAAAATGCACCTGATGACAGACAAGATGAGAAAAAAGAGAACTGGGTGGTGCCAAGGGCGGGCCCCAAAAAAGGGCAAAATAATAGCACGCAACGGGGAGGCCTACTTGGGAATTTATGCCAACCTACGCAGCGAGGAAACACTTGGAACTTTTCCCCTTTTTCTTTTTTTTTTTTTTTTTTGTTCTTTTTGGGGTTTTTCCTTTTGCTTGCCAGCGGACATGGTAATGGGTAACGGAACGTCTCGCCTTTTCCTCATCTTCCAAGCAGCAGCAGTCTCTCTGTCTTTATTCCTCGCCAGCACCTCTCTTCTTTTTCTTGCAAGATTTTTTAACGGCTGCGATGGGAATCTTTCCTGTTTCTGTTTAGCGGTTCACCCATTCAAATTCGCAACAGGTCTTCTAATAAGAAGAAGAAGAAGAAAAGGCCCGTGTAAAGAGTAATACACCGACAGACAACAGCAATGAAAACAACGCAGAGCAAATGACACCGCCAATCCTCCTACATCTTTCCTGAAATCAGTAGCCACGCAGAGCAGACAACAATCAAACCAAAAAAAGCGACGATGTGGTAATGATAATATGACAACAATAAGCAGAGGCTCATTGATTGATCGGGGTTAATTCATATCTTCCCTGTTTTCACGTGAAGTCAATAAAAACCAAAAAAGAAGAGAAAAAGAAGCAAAAGCAACGCTACAAGATTTTCTATATTAGTTGGTCCATGCCGTGTTTGTAATCATGCTTATTTGTTAAACACACGGAAAGAAACTGACGGGATTCTACATCGTGTGATACCGTCTCTCAATCATACCAGTGACAACGACGATTTACACACTCTGCCGGATGAATGATTTTGAGAGTCAGTTGCACGACATCCCATTATTATTATTATTGGACGGACCAGTAACTATCCGTCTATTGCTTTTAATCAACCCATCTTGTAAATATCCGTTTCTTTTAATGTCTCTATTGCTTTGCTTTGTGGTTTCTAAATTTGCCCGCCTTCGATGACACCCCACAGCCCCCCGGGGGGGGGGGAAAGAGATGGGAGGAAATAGCGTTGGAAAGAAACAAAAAAGATTGGATTGGACAATTTGGACCACCGAATTTAACTTATGCACCGCCCCTCTTGCTTTGTCAATTGTTATTTATTCCCTTGTTCCTTTTATTTTATTTTATTTTATCATGCCGAGGCAAAGTATCATTAGAAAAGCTGACCTGTGCACCGGATATGGACAAGTAACCGGTGGAGGAACTTTCGGGAGGCGACGGTGGGGTGGCCGGATTGCTGACGTTAACACCGCCGGAGGAGGTAGTAGCAGTAGTCGTATTAGTTGTAACGGCATCTGCTCCAGTGATTCCGAGCGAATATGCCGGAGTTCCGTCGGGCTTAAACAGACCATAATTCCTCTCGGAAGTGGGTCCAGGCTTCATGTTCTCGTTAAACAGAGCGAAGACGTAAATGTTCAAATCGGTGCTCGGTCTCATGGGAGTCGCTTTCTTCTGGGATATCAGCTTTATCAAATTCCCATTGTATTTCTTGGCATTGTCAGGCGTGGCCCCGGCTTCATCCGCGTCCCCTTTCGACGGCCATCCTGTTTCCGATATGTGAATCGGCAGCTTCTTGTAACCCAGAGAAGACAATGCGGAGTAAACGGCGTCGATCTGGGCGAACAGCATGTTTTCGTAGTGGAGGTTGGAGATAGGATCTACGACGCCTTGGTTGGGCTGGAAGAGCACGAAGTCCAAAGCCACTTGCTTTGGACTGGCCTTGTACGCAAAATAAGGATATGCGTTGATCAGGAAAGGGGATCCGGTCTTGGCGTGCAAGTTCAAGATTGGAGTAACGCACCCGACCAGATCTCGTCGGAATGCTCCGGAGGAAGGTGGATAAGAGGTCTCGAGGATGGCCAGGGAATGTGCGGTGGTGACGGTCACCTGCTTGTCAAGACCCATGTTCACAAGGGCCGTGTGGACGCTCTGCATAGCCGGAAGCAGGCTGTCGCTGAGGGCTGTGTCGTTGAAGGTCAGCACTTCGTTGCCCACTGTGATGCAAGTGATTTTGGTTGCGGGTAAGTGTGCCTGGACGTTGCTTTTGATCCATTCTTGGGCTTTCCCCGGATCTCTGATTTTGGATAGATAATCGTTTCCGATGGCGACTATGAACTCCACGCCTGTGTTCGCAAATGCTCGAAGCACTTGTGGGTTTGCGTCGTAGAGCTTGACCTTTGTGGCCCCGATTGATTTCACCAGAGGTACTACCTTCTCCGGCGTGGGAAGATTGTTTCCAATTTGGCCGTAATTGACCCCGAGCGAACCCACCATTGCAGGAGATACCATGCCTGTACAACCAGAATGGACGAGATTGTCTTATTCTTCTTCTTCTTCTTCTTTTTGTTTTTTTCTCTTTTTAAATTAAGTTGTAATGGCAGATGAAGAACACAACAAGAATAAACATTTGCAGCTCTATTAATCAACCCGGAAAAAAAATAATTGTTCTTTTTTTCTTTTTCTTTTTTTTTTGAAAAAAAAGGATGCTAGGGTAAACATAGGAGCGGAAAGCACCTGAAATGGAAAGAAGCAGTGAAGCACAGTAGCAGAATCTAGTGCAGCACTCCATGGCTTCTTTTCCAAAGATTGGAACCTGGATCGATCGGGGCGTCAATGGAGGAAGTTGTGTCACGTGCGCCAAAGTGGGGGAGGAAGGGAGGAAGTGGGGGGGGTGAGAATTGGTCAGCTAATGGGGAGTGGGTTTGCTCTGTGATATTTTTCACTCTCGCGGTTGGCCACTGACGCACGCACCTGTGAAAGCACTTGGCTTTTGTTCTGAAAGGCCGAGAGAGAGAGAGAGAGAGAGAGAGAGAGAGAGTATGAGTGTGTGTGTGTGAGGGGCGGAGGGGGGGTGGATAGAGACCCTTCTATTCTTTGGTTGCAGTCGAAGAGCAGCGTGAGACTGAATGAGTGGGAATAAGAAAGAAAAAACATTACCACTGAATCTTTTTAAGTTTTTAATATAGTTCTCTCACTTATTTTAATCTATGGAGAATGATTGAATTGTTAATTATGGTGTTATCTGTACGAATTAATTTTTTTTAAAAAAAATTAAAGATTAATTTAATAATTTGCATACATTAAATATTGTATATTTTTATTAATTTAGATGTATCATGTACAAAATTAACGATTTAGTTAATTTTTATTTAAAAATATTTTAAATAAAAAAAATTAAAAGTATAAAATTAGATTAAAAAATAAAATTAAATTAATTTTGATACTTATTATATATGTGAGCGTGCGTGCGTTCTCAGAGCAAGACTGAAAAGAATAAAGGACTTCTAATAACGGACGGAGGCGAGGAAGGTGGGGTGGGCATCACAGGCGGCGTTTCGTGAACAAAGCCAAAGATGATGGAGTTGGAATTGCCTTGTCAGTTCAATTTTGATTGATCTTCTTTTGAGAAATATGAGAGTATTCTTCGACTTATCAGATTCAAAAGGATTGAGGATCCGAAGATATCTTAACAATCAATAATTTTAATTTTAATTTTAAAAATCATATAAATTTTATTTTTAAAAAATATAATATTAAATAGTTTACGATCTAATAACTTTTTTTATAAAATATAAAAAAAAAAACTAAATTTAATGCTTCTGGGCCGGTTGTTGGAGCCCATTTTAGGTCCTGTCCGACACTCTTCGCACGGTCACCATTCCCAATAACCAGCGTTTTTCCCCTCTCTTATCTTTCTCCGTCTTTCCGTTGAGTCACATGCTAACAAATAGCATTCTGCTTTATCTAGATTGAGATCTGTGACGGGACTAAATCTAAATTGTTTGCTTTGCTTTGCTTTGCTGGTCGTCGTAAACGGCATAAGCAATAACGAGAAGAGGCAGTGGCACGCATGCTGAAGCAAAGGCAAAACCGAGCGCCACCGGTCCCTACTCCACCACCTCTCGGTAACTCTTACAAATATAATGACGGTTGTTATAGTCTGAATTACCTAATAATCCCATTTTTTCCACCAAGAAAACAAAACGTAATGCCTGTTACTACGATGGCCTAGTAGGAATTCAGCCCCCGACCCGATTGTTAATATGCTTACTGATGTTAATACCATAAACAGTCAAATCACCATTCTTGTTGGTCAAGGAGCAACAACGTTCTCCCGAGCAAATTAAATTAATGTGCCGCGGGATAAAATCGGCGGGTGCTCCCGCGTTTCGAGTGGCGGGGCCACACGTGCCTGCAATATCTAGGCTTGAGGTTCAAATGCACCCAACACGTTGAGAAAATGTCCGCCACCACCTTCAAGGTTCTACGTTAGGCTCCTGGAAAGTCATATCCTTATTACAAGACCGCCATGGCACCATGCCGCTCGCCTTTGGGGAATGAAAATCCAGCAGTTTTTCGGATCCGAACTCGACTCAGAATGACCAATCAGAAATCAAAAATGTAGGGCGAAAATGATGGCAGAAACTCACGGCTAACCTTTGGGGAACGGGACCAACCAAATGAAGAAGCAGTTGGTAGGTTTCGAGTCGGACAAAAACAAAGATATCGTGCTATTCAGAAATATAGGCGTCAACGACGAAAGCTCGAGCAACAAATAGCACTTGCAGTGCACAAATATCGACCGAAATCCAACCACACAATACAAGAAATCCCAAGACAAGCATATAGAGACACAACAAAAAAAAAAAAAAAAAACTGCGATCCTGCCGGACACTTGCGCTTTGGGTGACACTTCTTACACCGTCAACGAGTCCATGTTTGACCAAAAAAAAAAAAAAGAAAGACGAGAGGGAAAAAGAAAACCCCCACAGAATTACGAAAAGGACAGAAATCTTACAATTTAAAATCATTTGCGAACCAAACGCAACAAAAGATTCAACAACGGTTCATGAATACGATTTAAAATGTAATTAACTTTTGTAAATAAAGATGGGTTGGGAATAGCGCGGGGCAGCCAGCTGCAGTGCAGTTTATCTGTGAGCAGTGACGAGGGTCTCGATGAACCTCAAGCCGTCAAATCTGGGAGCAAACGTCTCCTTATCTGAAGATGATGCACCAGTCTTGGTGGTGGGATTGGGTGACCCCCCCTGATCAAATCAAATATTCAAAACAATCATCCGATACCATAGCATAATCAGCAGGTTGTTCCTTTTTCTTTTCTTTTCTTCAAATTTATCATTTTGGTTTGATAAATTTTCGCCCAAGATGATTGTTTTTCGTCTCGTCTTAGAAGAAAGAAGAAGAGTTCAACTCCATCACCAAAGTTCCTTAAAAAAGAAACACGTAATTATCTACGTTCAATTCACGCAGAAGAGACTTCTGAGGGGAAACCCAAGACACCTACGGGAGAACATTAGTTTTCGGGATGTTTTTTGGTTATTTCTACTTACGAATTCGAAATGAAAATACCTCGTTGGAGGACCAAGGATAAAAGGCGACGTCCCCGTCAGCTGCCGCAGCAGGAGGGGAAGAGGAGGAGGTGGAGGAGGAGGACAGAGCTACCGTGGACGCCGCCAGAACAGACGCCACGAGAGTGCACGATCCTTTCATCCTATCTCTACTCTTCGCTAGGCCAGCTGTCCCTTTCTTTGTTTTTGTGTGCCTGAAAAAGCGCTTCGATGTAATCAAAATGGGACGATATCCGGCGAAGCTCGCCGGATCTCGACCACCGCTAAGATTCTTGGTTGTTGCCACTTTCTGCGCTGGACGCCTGGAGGTGCTTTCGTTGGTCATATATGTATACGCGCGTGCGCGTGTCTCTGTGCGCGCGCGCGCGCGCGCGCGTGTTTGTCCGCCACTCCGTTTCATTCTCAAAATTGAAGTGTATTTTGGAATCCGGATCCGCGGGGATTCTAACCTTTCGTGTTTTTTTTTTTTTTTTTGGTTCTTCTCGTTTGAAAGCCTCCAAAATCATAAATTATGTAACTAAAATAACTTTATCAATTTTTAAGATTAGAATATTAAATTGTAAAAATAAAAAATTTAATTTTTAATTATTAAATATTACTTAAAAGATTAATCTATCTTTTTATTTATTTTCTCAACTAAAATGGATCCAGAATTTGAATTGTCCACTCACTTATTATTTCTTTTTTTTTTTCTGTTGAAGATAATAATGTTATTTATATAAACAAAATTTACGATGACAAAATTCGTCGTGTTGCGTAACAATCAATTTGTGATACTTCCGGGTTAAAAATATTGTTTTTTACTGAACACCTGTCCGGCCTGATTGAAAGCATTTTGCCGTGTTCTGTGTCAACATTTTTTTTTTAATATTAAAAAAAATTATTTATTTAAATAATGGAGAATTGTTTTAAGGGCAAGAAAAAGAAATAAGAACGGAATAAAAGGATGAGTCGATTTTGACTGGAGAGGTGCCGGTGGGGAGCTCGATTAGATCGGCACGCGTAGCACGGGAGGAGAGTCTGGCAGGCCTGATTTTGGAATTTGGTAGCGGTGGGGGGTAGAGTTGAGTTGATGCAGGGTGTCGGCTGATAGGCGGCCTAGCGTTTCTGCTTCCGCTAGCCAGTCAGAAGAGCTCGTTTCGAGGCAATTCCAAATTGCGATGGAATTCTTCCTTCCACCCTCGCTTTTGCTGTTTCGGGCGATGGAAGGAATGTTAAGAAAAATAATTAATAAAATAAAATAATAATATAAATTAATAAACAAGTCTTATATTTGAAATAAATTAAAAATTATCTTTTATAATAATTTATATTTTTATAGATAAATTGTTTCGTTATACTCCGTTATAATTACTATTCTCTCTTGAAATTCTTTTTTACTAAAATACACTTTAATTAATAAAATAACAAAAATAATTTAATTTTTTATTAACTTAATAAATATATTAAATTATTAAAAAATAATGAATTATCTTTTTAAAAACTTTCTTACCTTATATCTTTTTTAAAGAAAAAAAGAGATTAATTTATATTAATTATAATTTAATAATTTTTTTTGATATATTTTTTGTATTGTAGTATAAATTTTAAAAAGTTTTGAGATTAATCTTAATAATAATTAACGACATACAATATTTTCTTTCAATGGATAAGAGTTAATTTAACATATGAATGATAATTAATATAAATTTAATTAAAAAATATTATAAAATTAATATGATATATTAGATTTGTATATTTAAATATGAGTATTTATTAACTCAAAAATATAAACATAATTTTACCTTCCTTATATGTATTTAGTGTGAGATAATAATGGTTTGTAGCTTAGTTCTTCGCATGATGTAGACTCTTTGATTTTCATTTGTCCAAACAAAAAAGTATTTATAATACTCAAATAATAAAATGTAATATTGAATGACACTTATATTTTTAAAAATGTTATGCACTTAATTTAAAATTATATAACAAATTGTGTTAAAATATTATTTTTTTATCCATTGTAATGTAACATATAATGTTAAAATATTTATGATATTTTATTTTACCAATTTATGGGTTCAACACTTTTTAAGTACTTTTTAAAAATAGGATTATGTAAAATTGTGCATCCCTTCCTTTCAATACTTATCAAACTTCCTTTAACTTTGTTACTAAACATTCTTACAAGCTTAGCAAATTATAGAGAAGTAAATATTGTAGTTAGCTCTTCGACAAGAAGTATCATTATCTAATCAAAATTAATATTATACAAAGAGATCAATGTTTATATTTATAATAACATAATAAAGTAATAAGAAAGAAAAGAAAATCAACTTAAAATTATAACTAATTTATCATGTTTTAACATTTAGTTGTCACAATAGATTTACAACAAAAATTTTAATTTATCTTTTTGTCAAAATTTTTTATCTCTTAATAAATATAAAAAGTTTTTTTTCTTTTTTAAATAAACAATAATACTCAAAATATAAATATATAATAATAAATATGATTTGTTATAACTAATGAGATTAATCTAAAAATTAAATTTTAAATAAATATATTAAATTTAAATTTTGAAACTATTCTTAAAATTGTTAGAAAAATAATTAATAATATAATATAATATTACAATAAAAGTAAATTAATAAAAATAATATCATATATGAAATATATTAAGTATTATCTTTAAAGATAATTTTTGTTTTTATAAATAAATTGTCCAAGTTATTTTCACTTGATACAACAAACTTTTTCACTAATATGCACTGAAATAATAAAAATAATTCAATATTTTAATTAAATTAATAATAAATTATAAATTATTAAAAAATGACAATTTTTTATATCTTCTTATCTTGTACTCATTTTTTAAGAGAAAAAAAATTAATTTATATCAATTTTAACTTAATAATTTGTAATATAAAATAATAATAAATATAAATTTAAATAATAATAAATAATTAATATTATTGAAATTCATAATTACTAATATTGTTATAATTTATAATAATTAATAACAAATATATAATAATATTTTAATAATTTTATAGTAAAAAATTTAATAATTATAAAACTATTAATCAAATAATTAAAAAATAAATAAATATTTAAATTTTTGATTATAATAATTAATTTTTATAAATACAATAATTTATAACAAATAAATTCCTTTCTCGTTCTGATTTGGACACCGGTGGAGGGTGCCTCCCTTTCCGCAGTCCCCACACACACACGCACACACGCACAATGTCTATTTGGAGTTTATGGAATAGCGGAATCTGTGGGGACTACTTTGGCGATGAATTTGGGGTGCCATTGCCACTGCCTCTGTCTTCTCTGGCGATGACAAAGAAGAAGACGACGGCAAACAACAACAGTACTGGATCCGATATTGGCAGCCGCAAAGCCAAGGTGCCAGCGAGTTCTTCGACAACGACTAGAGAGCGGCTGGCAAGTAATACGAAGAATAAGAAGTTGACCAGTACTAGTAAGTATTATTGGTGGCATTAATGGCAACAACAGCAGCTCGTCAATCACCGGGCCTAATAATGTTGCACCGGCCTTTGCACCTTTCTTGGATGGTCTCCGCTGCTTCCAAACCCTTAATCTTTTGAAAACTTCTGCTGACTTTCGATCTCCTACATTCTCTGTTCCAACCAAAAAAAAAAAAAGGAAAAAAAATAGAGTAGGAACTAACTAGAACTACTTAACTAAAAGTCATCTTACATTATAACACTAATTAATCGAAATGGGTTCTTAGAATGAGGGTTACGCTTTTCGAGCAAAAACCAAAAAGGAGGGGGAAAAAAATTGTATATTTTTATATAGCTTGTTTATCAATTTCGTCATCCATTCCATTCCCAAAAAGGGTTGGTCGTTGGATTTTCATACGGACACACACACCCACCCATTCCAATATCCAATGGACAGCCCCTCAGTCACATCTCTATGCCTGCCCTATGCTTAAGTCCGCTAATGCTATTGGGTTTACTGAATTTCAATTTGGGTAGCCCCAATTTAGTTCTGCTGGGTTAGAAAAAGATGGTGATGGGAAAAATCTGAAAGAAAAGCCACCCATCCAAGAGAGGTGCAAAGGCCGGCGCGACATCACGTCGTCATTCAGGCGGCCATCCGAGGTTATTTAGCGGCTCCGGCACACTGCCGATGCATTGCCCACAGGACAATATTCTCAATTCAAGTATGGGTACTCTGTCATTGATTTTGTTTGACAATAATGTCCTATTGCTGTCCATTCCTGTACCTTAGAAACGAATTTTTCGAGCTCTTCCTTTTTGTTTTTTTTTTTTTTTTCATTCCTTGCTATCGAAAATTTTCAGAGAATTTAAAAAGCCTGTCACATTAATTTTGAGAGATCTATGAAATAGTTTTCATTTTCCGAGAGGACACCACGGTATCTGAGAGTTTGAAGTTTCACAACAGGAGCCTCAAATTCAAATCCTGAATTTGGTATTGGGGCTATTTCCTAATGGTAATGCATCAACGTCAACCTTCTACGATTCCGTCTCTCTCTAAACTCCGCGCTAAACACGCAGAAACCTATCCTACCAAAACTCGGGCAGTAATGGACACCAGCGAAAAAGAGGATCCAGAAAACTTTTGTTATCCCTGCAGCTTGAGATTCTTTGATGACACTGCCAAATTCTACGAATAAACCTGTATGACCATTACCTTTCCTATTTCCCCAACATTAAGCGGCACATTGGGTCAAGCATGAAGAAAAAAAAATACAAGCATCTATTCCCTTTTAAACGGGAGTGTGGGCAAGTGATCATATCCCACTTCACTCCAGCACCACCTTGGCCTCACTGGCAATCCCTAGCATCGCCTAAAAAGAGAGTGTTATCGATCACAACCTCCTCCCAATTTTTGTGAATCTTCTTGCTACTCCAAATATAACAGCCTTAGTTAAGAGTCCCCTATCAAGCGTACATGCAAGAAAGATAGCTCCACCAACAACCAGAAACTTTGGTATGTTCCTCCCTAGTGGTTTCTCTGATGAATCCTGGCTTTCAACCTCTACTGAGTCACTAGTATTGCACTCCAAAGAACTCAGATAGTCTGCACTCACTTTGCTGTTGATCTGAGCCATGAAAGCGCACTGCGAAAGTGCAGCTCCAGACACACTCTGTTTCTGGTATGCACGTAAGCCAGGCTCAATCTTCTTGACAGCTCCCCACATACCCTGGCGAACTCCAAGTTTTGCGATTTCCCAAGGGATGCCCATGTCTTCATGATGGAACAGTAAAACCTCACATGCAGTCAGCTGGCCATCCCCTCTTTTTGATTCAACTGGTTCACATCCAATAGCAATGCATCCAAGTCATATATAAGCTTTGAGAACAAAGAAAACTGTATCAAAAGGAAACAGACTGGAGAGAAGATGTAGCTACCTGCACGAATGCACCAGCTTGAATAGTACAAATCAACACGTCTTGGTCTATTACGCCTTGGCACAGATGTGCAAGGAACTCCCTAAAACAGTAAAAAACATGCCAGAGAGAGCAAGTTTAATAATATCATCCCAAAATATCCAAGACATCTATCCATGGATGCAAAGAAAAATGTCCAAAATTTAAAATTAGAAGTATTTATTTACACTTCAAATATTTTATCCCAAATCAAATCTAGATCCCAACTCACAATGACACAACTACACAACCACAGTCTCTGCATTCACAATAGGTTGAAGTTTACCAGTGCTTCCAGTTTTAAGCTAAACCAGAGAATTAAATATAATCCATCAGCCTTGGGTGACAAAAAATCTCAGCCAATGGTTTGACACCCACTAGTGATGCAAGCTTCTTTAAGACGAGCCAACTTAACTATTTCATACCTTTGTAACACAGTAGTATGTTCGACTTGATTCCCAAATTCGACGGGCTATTATATATTCTCTGTCACTACAAAAGAAGGGAAACTGTTTCACAGACCTCAAGGTTAGTATATAAGCAATAAAAAAACGGAACAACTGAAGGAAAGAAATGGCTTGAGAAAACACTCTCCCCACCTTGCGAACCCACTGGACAACCATGGTTCCTGTGATGCGGCACTCCTCCCAAGTTGCAGCAGATATAAGCATGTCATCCCACTTCACTCGGAAATCATCATCCCAAAAGAAGTCCCTCACCATTTCAGGTGTGGCTTCCTCGAAAACAGTTCTGCTACGATATTGTGGAGGGCCATTCTAGCAAATCCATTAAAAGCAGTCCAATCAATTACATGGGCTTGTAAGTGTATCACTGAGCAACATGCAGCTCTTCAAACATTTTTTATTATTTTTTTATTTTTTCCAGGTTCTAGCACGCTAAAAACATGAGAAAAATGGGATTGAACAAGAGGATACCCACCTCACAATCTCTCCGCCAAGCTTGGTAACTCATAGTTGGGGTGGAACGATCCATCATCTGAATCCAAGGGGGACCCCCATCTTTATCATTAACAAGCTTATACAAATGCTGTAAATCGTCTTCAGCCACAAGCTTAGATTTTTCCATCTCACGCTGCAGTGGACTGGCGAATTGAATGAAAGGTTATCAGAAACAAAGACAGGAGAAATTCAATCTTCGTTTCCAGTAAACATCACCAGATTTTCTGGACATTTCATTGTTAAATTTTCCGAAACAGCAGATTAAAAAATGCAAAGTTAGTTGCATACGAGGCCACATAGAGGTAGAGGTAGAGGTACACCAAACAAACCTGCAATCGGCGTGAGCGTCGGAGGCTGCAGGTGGGTCGGAGAAAGAGCCATTTTGAGCAGCGTCATCTGCAATCCAAGGGATGCAACTGGGCAGCTGAAGCTTCAAGAAATTCAAGGCTGGGATAGCGGAAGAAGTGGGGGATGCCACTGCCTTAACAACGGTGGTGTGGGAGGCGGAGGAATCCAAAGGTTGTCTCCCCAAATAGGAGGCCCATTTGGGCTTCCACGCCCATCCTACGAGAATCCCAACAATAGCAGCAATCCACAGAGGAGCCACGAACTTGAAGAGGTTGCCCGCAACATCCCCGATTGTGGATCTTTGCAAAATCTCGAGTAGAACCGACCACAGAGCCATCCAAAACCGTTGACAGCTCTCTCTCTCTCTCTTCCAAAAGGGAAAGGCAGAAATGCTAACAAGCAAGAGGATGGAAAACCTTCGACTGAAGCAATCGAAAAAAGATGAGGCGAAAAGCACAGCGATTGTTCTCTCGAGGATGTGTTAGAAAAAGTGAGGACGAACAAGAAGAGAAAATAGGAAGATAAATGTGCCCGAAGCAAAAACAGCAAAAAAAAAGAGAGAGAGAGAGAGAGAAGAAGAAGAAGAAGAAGAAGAAGAAGGCTTTTGTTGGAGAGAGTGAGTGATAACTAAATAAGAGAGAAAGAGAGAGACCAATTAACAATAAAGACAAAAGGAAGGAAGGAAGGAAGGAAGGAAGGAATAGACTTAGAATGGATCATAAAAAGAAAAAAAAAAAAAAAAAGACAGACAGACAGATAGATAGATAATGGGTTGGGGGGTATCGCAGACGGCGAAGGGAGCAGAAGACGAAGGGGAAGGGGATAGATATGGGGCGTGGAGAGAGAGCTGCGAATCAGGATTTCAGACTGGGAGATGAGCGGTAGAGAAACGTGCTGCTCAGATATCTTATCATCCAGGCCAGGTCGCCTTGTTCTTTCCTACTTTGCCGGATTCTATGCTCTAAAAAACAAATAATAAAAATAAAATAAAATAACACTCAATTATCGCCTGTTTTTGGGGTCTTGGAGGGAGGGATGGAAACTCGGAGGGGACGCTACCTAAAAATAAAATAAATTATGGGAATCCAAAATGCACAGTCACGTTACTTGCGGATAAATTGCAGTTGCGGTGGGTGGGATTCTCCAAATATTTATCCCCGTGTGTGTGTATGTGTGTGTGTGTGTGTGTGCGCGCCGCGACTTAAATGCAAACAAACAAACCGAACACAAGTAGAAACCTAGCTTAAGTATAACTAACTTGAGTTTTGTTAACTTTTAATTACAATAATAACCAAAAAAAACCAAAAAAAAAAAAAAGGGGGCGGGGGACGAACAAACAAAGTGCTAATTTTCCGCTCACAACTTGCCTAGGCAAAAATTCGCGTAAATCTGAGACGATGTATGATGTGATGAGCTTCGTTTCTCTCCTTATATAAGTGTGCGCGTCTGTCTTATAGCCCTTGGCGATTGGCCCGAGTGGCGGAGGCTTCTCGTCTTGTCCTGTCTCTGCCGTGGTCTACTAGTCCCCGCGTCCCCGTTTTTCACGTTTTCCTTCTTTCCCATTTTCTCCTCCTCCTCTCCTTCTTCCTCTCTCCTTCCTGTCCTCACTTCATTATACTTTAATCAATACTACTAAATAATTTAAATCTGTCTAATTCTTATCCGGGCATTAATTCCTTACTTGAAATTCAAATTCCTTATATGAATATCAACCACCTTAACCAGTAATCTTAAAGGTTGATCTAATTTGTAAAGTGTCCAAAATTTAAATTCTACATCTAACCTGTACGGCAGTTAACCACGAATCACCTGGTATCATTTCATTCGTATTTGGTCAATTTGAAGAACTTGACCTAATATAATGTGCAAAGATTACTCAGTCAGTTCGATTTGTTTTATTAGACGTGTGATTGAATTTGGCTCACTTGTATAATCAAAAATATTATGAGGAGGAGGAAGGCGAGTCCTCCATTGTAATTTTATTCTTAGAGTCATTAGGTATCTGAGCAACCCCCCCCCCAAAAAAAGGGAAATATTTGCGAAGCTTATGAATTGCTTGGACGCGGGTTCAACATATGGACTACCTGCCTACTCTGAATTGACTTTGCCGTCGTTAAGACAGAATGACCAATTAACCAAAAAGCGCACTTGCATTCGGCGGAACCAGCCAAAGCATACACATAAATATTAAAAGTTTGGAGACAAGAACGACTGAGGGTAGGATCGCCACTTGGAAAGGAGTTGGCTGGTCGGAAAGAAAGTGTGCGAGGATAGCATGGTCATTTCATAGCGGAGTTGGTCGGTCGGTCGGTCGGTCGGTCGAATACCTGCTGTTCAACTTCAACGATTTGGACCCGACTGCAAGAAAGTTTCAAAACTCAAAAGTAGTGCTCGCCGGAAAAATGACAATAAGAAACATTAAAGAAATAAGCTATAATGATCCCTCGTGTAAAATGGGATAGTTCTTTTGGTGCCATTGCTAGGAAACAGCCCTTCGTCTTTTAAATAATCGACTCGAAATCTTAAGCTTTTGTAATATACTTATACAATCTGAGATGATAGCCTTTTTGGTGTCGTAAAAGGATTTTCCGAGATGATAATAAATATATTCTGAGCCTAGTGCAAATTAAACTAAATGAAATCAAGAAGACGATTAGGAGCTTGGCCTAATGGGGTCGGCTGTAAATCGGCTACTCTGAGGGAAAATGGTATCAGTACCTAGGTTTAACATGAACTGCACCAACAACAAAACCGACCAGGTCACTATTAGTTAATGTTACTATTTACCTTAATCGTTAGAATGGATATTTTTTGTGGTTCAGGTCAGTTTGCAACAAATACAGGAATTAAGGTGCGTGTGTTCGTCCCGGCAAAATTGGTTACATGTTGGTATGAACTGCTTCTGCCCTTCCTCACTCAAAAGT
Organism: Bruguiera parviflora; assembly: GCA_019804595.1. Classification (NCBI taxonomy): domain Eukaryota; kingdom Viridiplantae; phylum Streptophyta; class Magnoliopsida; order Malpighiales; family Rhizophoraceae; genus Bruguiera; species Bruguiera parviflora. The sequence goes on along the minus strand of CM034058.1, from coordinate 63,344 downwards.
CAAGTCAAAGACATTCTGTTGAAGAATACAAAATAATAGGGGATTGAATTTGAAAATAAAAGGCAAAAGGAACTTTTGACCCCCTGATTTGTTCAATTTGTTCGTATATGTGCACCATACACATTTGCTCTTGGATGCCTTTTGTTTTGTTTTTTTCAACAAGACGCCCCGTTAAATCATGAGTTATTTAATAAAAATAATTTTTTTCTCATAAATCTTTCTTAAAATTAAAATTTAAACTTTTAATTACCGGATGACCACCGAATGCACTTTGGGTGACTTGAGATGGATAAGAAAACAATTCATTTATTGTGAATGAGGCCCACGGACACAATCCACGAGCGACCCTATTGGTAATATTGCAGTAGAGAGAAAGACAAGTAGAAAAAAAAAAAAAACAAAAGAAACCCCATGTATATATTCTCCATTATTATTATTATTATTTTGAGTAACACTATTAATATTTTCATCCAAAGATACACTTACCATTCCATTCCCATGTTTGAATGACGTCGTTTAACCAAAAAAAAAAAAAAAAAACACACACTAAACTTAACAAATATAAACTTCGGTCTTGGGGAGTCCCTCTAGAAATACTCTCACGGATATGTCAGACTTCTGCCCTTTGGGCTTTAGACCCGGCATCTGCCTTTTTCTCTGTTTTTTTTTTTTTGGGGGGGGGGGGGGGCCTCCCAGCCCTCAATTTCAATTCCATCAGATTTAGTGGTCGCGAAATGCCAGTCACCTGCCTGCGGAATCGTGCAAGACTGTTCAAGAAATAATCCCCGACATCGTAACTTGTACGGCAACCAATATCATCTGCTCTGGCTCTGCTTTTACGGTGATGGAGGAAGTAATAATAATGATGATGTAGGGGGTCAACTTGTATACGGCACAACATTCGGTACGTTCTGTATCCAACATTCAGCTCCATAAGTTTAATCTCTGGGCATTCAAGTAAAACCAACAGGCTCCCCCGTCAATGTCCTGTATCCTACCTCCTATGCACCCAGCTGTCCGACGAATGATGGACAAAAATCAGGCAGATGGTTTTGTCTGAGGCAAACATTTGGTCACAGAGTACATTAAAGTAGGTTACATCCACCGGGGAAATGCAAGAGGAGAAAGCTTCAGAAACCTGTGTGCCAGATTGCTCCATCACCTTCCCCACAGCGCTGGTGAACTTCCTCCATTCTCTCTACTGACTTGCATATGCCACTGCAGCTCCAATCAAACGATGCAGCGCAAGGATTCCCTGCTTGTGTCTTCCACTCACAATCTGCCGCAAGAGTTCAGCAAACAGTAGCAATAAAAGTCCTTATCTTCACTCCCGAAGGGAAAAAAAGAGGCTGCCATTTTGGTGGGTTTGCAGGCATCTTACCCAGTGGAGTTCCGCAGCAGAGGCTTCGATCATCAATGTGCTCAACGTCAAGACCTATAAACCAGGATCCCAAGGAGACATCTTCGTTTGCATATCTATGAAGTATGTGCCTGGAGAGATGCATCTATCATCAACCATCTAAAAGCTTTATTAATCCAAATATAAATGGTAACTGAAACATAGATCCATACCGATTCACTGAAATATATGTCGCCAAATCTTTTGAGGTTGCATAAATTTGCCCCGTTGCATGCCTAAAATACTTATTTCCCTCCTCACCGAATTTCCAATACTCTGGCTCATGATACTTAATCCCTCTGCATGTAGAAAGCAAAGGAAAAGACCAAACATTTGAACACATTAATATCAGAGTTTCTTTCCCTTCCCCCCCTTCCGTTCTTTAGTTGACGCATGATTGCATGCTTACTTCTGTGCTAGCACAGGCCCAGACTTCATACAGCCAATATAAACGCAGGGCTTAGATCTATGGCGAGCCAAAATAGAGCCAACCATACCTGTCAAAACTTTGAATCAAGTTAGTGTGCTGAAATCACCTCCACTTCTGCTTTTTCATTAAGGGAAATTAAATGTATGGATAAACTAACCAAGATTTATGTGCACATCATCGTCGACTTTTATATAGAAGTCAGCATCCCACTTAGCAACTGCTATTGAAAAGTATATTTGTGTTTTTGACGATAATTCATGATATCCTTCTACATGATTCTGCAACATGAATAACCCTGCATGAGCCTTTATTAAAAAAGCGCTGCTAAATGATGCCTAGCAGCATTTCAGTCTCCCTTTCAAACCCATTAGCTCAAGTTTTAGCATTGGTACTTGATCATCACAATATCTGTGTGGGTTGCTCCTCCTATTTATTAGATAACCATGATCATCAATTAGGCTAAGAACCAGAGATGCCCACATTATTACTAATGATAGTGTAACAGATCCAACGTTACAGATGATCCATGTTTTGGGGAGATTTAGCTGACCATACCAGTCTTAGGAAATCTCTGTGTTGCTCTTCTTCCGCTTCAATAGCACGATCTAAAATACCACCAGGAGATGCACTGCCAACCACAAAAGTGGAGCTTTTTTATTCTTTCAACAATCATTAGAAAGCATGTAGGCCAATCACTTGCAATTGTGAGCAAACACACCTGTGTCCTATAACAAACCGTATTATAATCCCCTTCTCCACTTCCAACTTCTTTAGCTCCTCTCCTAGAGCAAAAAATAACCAAAGAGCATAAGCTACTTCCAGAATCTATTTACAGTTTATTGACATTAGGGTTAACATGTGTTTGGTTTAACCTTTGGGCATCCAAGTTTCTCTAATTGAATCCCTTCGCTTTCTGCTGCTGAATGCAGTAATTATTCCCATAACAAAGAAAACTTTTTGTTGCTCCTTCAGATGCTCAGTTCCTGAGTTTACCACTGAAGAAGATCCTTCCCCATTATCTACTTTGGCAACTCGTGCAGCAGCTAGCTGCATCTCCAATGATGAGATTGTTTTGTCTAGTGTCCTTTAATTATTTTCATGGATACATCATGCAAAATGTCATCAGTTTTATGAAACCAATCAACAAGAACCACCAGATGGGATAACAGCATATAGGGCTACTTTATGATCAGGGAACATATGTAGAAGTGATACATTAAGTAGCCCAGTAGTTGATATGTAGATTTTCAAAGTTTCAATAGGAGGTCCTTGAAAATTTACCAATTTTACATCAGACTAAAGAGGTGACTCAGAATATTTAAAGCATAACATAACTGACTATAAAACCTTACATGATCACATCATGAGTTTGAGAAACTTGAGAAAAGATATCACTGGACTGCACAGAAGTCTCCTGTAAAACTATAAGTGATATCATTACAGGTGTTACAGTAGGCAATGAAACTCATAATAGCAGTACCCTAGTGAAATGACTTGCCTTGTCACAATTAACTGTAGGATGAAGTGCTTTTGATTGAGGCTTCTTCAAAGACGCAGTTTCATCACCCACTTTGGCCGGATCAGGAATAGCCCAAAGCCTGTGAGGTTGTGAGTTGTCTGTCAGAAACTCCCTGCTCTCCCCTCCCCACTCAAGTGTGATTGATTTTCTTAACGATAAGTAAGGACTTAACCAAAATGCATCTTGAATGACATTAACACGAAAGTTACTAGATAGCATTTGATGCAAGCAATACAATTCACCATGTAAAATTAGAAGATGCTGCATCCTACTATCTTAAGGTGATCTGCTTCACACGTGGTGTTAAATGGCATATATGCTCTCAACATAAACACTAAAAGTTGATGAAAAGCTGGTGACGAAACCCGCATCAGCAACGAGCTAGATCTCATAAGTTGACCTTTGAGTTTCATCCATGGCACCAAAATTTTTGGCATTTATTTTTTCCAAAATACATATGCTTCTCTGGGATGCAGGATTTGCGTTTTCATGTGCTGCACAAATACTCTCTTAGGAAATCATGTCAGCTACTGGACATTGGGCTGTTGAACACTCCGGTCGCCTTCCTATTGAAATGCATTACTCAGAGATGAGAGGGGTGCAAACATCACCGCGGCTAGTTAATCTGTTACTGAAAAGGGTATAACAGACATGACCGGAAAACACAAATCAATACCCAAGTTCGAGTAAACAGATGTCTCACTCCAACGTGATCCCAAGCGCTTATCAATTCGCTTCATCTAGGCGACCGTCCCACCAATTAAGAATCAAAACCAAAGACGTAAGCAGCTACATGTGTACCAGGGAAAACTCCTAAAATACACAAAATGAGAAGTAAAATCTATGACGAAAGATAGCATTTTGGACATGAATGTGTACCCATGCCATCTACTACAGATCAGAGAAAGAAAAGCAGCAAAATGGAACTGGAGTAGAAGTGAAAGTTCTAAATTGCATAAACGAGGGGCGAGGGCAGCAAAGGTAAATGTAATGGCTGACCACCGACAATATCCTCGAAATTCTGTGTGTGTGTGTGTGCGTGTGTGTGTGTGAGAGAGAGAGAGAGAGAGCGAGAGAGAGAGAGAGAGGAGCAGAACCTGTTGACAAGGAGAACACCCAAGAGGAAGCTAGCAATGCAGAGGAGAGAAACCCATGTAGTGGATACTGATCCATTGCTGGGCTTTTGAGGTCTGCTGCTAATACCCATTTCAATCTAATAACAAAACGAGCTTCAACTAGAAGGAAGGAAGGAAGGAAGATTCCCCTTTTCTTCTTTAAAGGCTAATGCAACAAAAGGAAAACAAGGGGGGTTCCATTCTCATCCATCCAATGAAAAACAGAGCGTAGGAGACGGGCAACCTGCCTTTTGTTTGCTGTAGTTGTTCTGTTCTGTCGCTGTGATTTAAAACATTAACCCAAAAAAAGTGATTAAAAAAAAAAAAGATCGCATCAATTCACAAATAAAATTAAACTTTAGTTATTGGTTTTGTTTTCCTTATGTAGCCCCAAAATAAATAAATAAATAAATAAAATTAAACCAAAAAAAAAGAAAAGCAAAAAGAAGAAGAAGAAGAAGAAGATTAATGTTATTAATAAATAATAAAAAGGACAATATAACTGTAACAAAGTTTGACCAAAAAAAAAAAAGTCACGGCGGACAGCTTCTCGGCTACCCCAATTATGCCCTCGCCCTCGCGTGCGCGTCCCTTTTCTTTCTTTGTGGGTGCCGCTCTGCTCGGGCCCGCTTCTCTTCCTTCTTTTCCCCTTCCTTTTCCAAATTTTGTTTCCTCTGAAATTAGAAGGTCTGCGCCGCCTGACTGTTTTTATTTTTGAGTTCTTATTTATTAATTAATGAAACAGATTATTGTTGTTATTTAGGATAGGACAAAAAAAGGAGGCTACTAATTATAGCGTACGTCCCTACATACACCTCCCCCCCCCCCCCCCCGGGGGGTGGGGGGAGGGGGACACAAACTGTTTTGCGAGTAATCTCATTGAAAAAGCCAATGATTAATTATGAGGACCGATGCTGCCAAATGTACAAGCAAGAAACCTCTCTGGACTTCGTCTAAAACGAGAGCAATCAACGTTGCTCCGCGAACAACATATTTTAGAGACCTTAATCGTCAACGGAGAGTATCACACCACGTGAAAAGAATAATTAACAAGACATACATACGTAGAGTGGATTTTACTGAACGTACCTGACTTGGCGCGGGTGTTATTGGGGGCGGATGAGATGATGGCACGGATGGAATTGGAAGTCAGCACAAAAATTTCATCGTCCAAAAAATTGTAGGATAAAACAAAAAAAAAAAAAGAAAAAGAAAAAGAGAAGAAAGGAGAAACAAACGAAGAAGGATAATAATATTAATATTGACGATGACATGGTCCGACTAGTAGTGGCAGTGAAAAAGTGAGAAGGAGAGACAGGAGGGACGGTGTGTTTATGTGGGGGTTGCAGTTGCACATCTCCCTTTTGTCGCGATACGAAAATTAAAATCAGAGAGTAATAATATGGCCAAGAAGACTTGGCTGAGAATTAAAATCAAAGGCGAATTTTAGTATTAATATTCTGATAATTAAGTCAATAAAATATAACGAGTTTTTAATTATATATAAAAGAGTTTGAATTATTTAATCTGCTCGCGTGAAAGCCTGACAATGCGAATAAATTCTAATGACGATGTCTCGGGCGGAGGCACGTCCTCGAGGATAGAATCTTGGCTCCAAGCTTGGAAGAGCGCATATCCAAAGTAACAGTTTTCTGTTGCTCGGATTTGGTGGGCTGGCCGAGAGTCTGAGGGGCCCGCCACAGATCTGATTAAGAAATTTTGAAGATTGGGCCTAAGGAGACCCATAGTGGGTTCCGGGCCTCCTTATCAGCGCTCAAACAAAAACCCCCCCGGGCAAGGGGGGTTGGGGGGGGGGAGAGAGAAAAATGGTTGGTCGAGGGTACCACTTCGATATTGAAATTTGGACTGGACGGCAGGAGGATGGGCTGGCTTTGTTACCCGTCGTTGAAAGTAAATACTGACGGACGGCTGCCTCAATTTTATTTTTCGTTATCTCATCCTCAGGTTCTCCTGTCTTGGCGCTTTTGCTCTATAATATTGCTGGCTTGCTGCCTCCGTCCCTGTTAACTTCTAACTTTACTGATAAATTAGAGTAAAACAGCGCATTTGATGCCCATTCTGTTTGTGACGAACATTTAATTCGCCTCATCGGATCTAGTGATATCCCAGCTATTGCTTGGAAACAACATGGATCGGCAGGATGGGCATGTAACCTGACCCTGACCCGCATCCATCCACCCTATCCATGCACTCAACGTGAAACACGGGACAGCAGTTGCGCAGCTCTCTTATTCCGTCACTTGCCTGCACGTAATCTAAGCACACGGGGGGGCGTCTTATTGCTGTGCTTCCTCCATCTTCGTCGTCATCATGCTTTCCCAATAATCTCTCCGGCAAGCTTTTGTAGCTTACGACCGGAAGTTTCTCCTCGATCCCTTCCGTTCGATTTTTGTTGATACGCTTTACCCAAAGTAAGTAAGTAAGTAAGAGGGTGTCAAAAGTTAATTTAAATTTGTTATAAATTAAAAATTGATATTTAAATAAAAATATTAAATAATTAATTAAATATATTTTTAATAAATTAACATTTAAATAAAAATTATGTTTATTAAATATATTTTAATATTTGAGTAAAATTAATGCCTCAATTTAATTATTATGTAATTATTATTATTATTATTATTATTATCACAAATCGTATTGTCGAGATGGATCTAAGTTGTGAGGAGCAACTGATTAGTCATCTCAGTAAGAGCAAAAACGGTCAATGAATCATGAATCTGAATGGAGAGATGGACACGCTTTTGGTGTACAAAGAAAAGTGTGTTGCGGCTACTCATTGCTGATTATGAATTTTATTTTTACCGCGGAGGAAAAATCTTCCGGGATTATGGGAATCGAGCGTGCTTGCTCAAGTAGCGCCGAGCTGACTATTGCTGCTCTGGTCTTGTGGCCGACGATGACTCAAATCAAATGGGTTGAATTCTTCTAGTCGTGAGGCACGAAAGACCTCCTTTCCAAAGGAAAAGGAAAACATATTAAAGGAGAGGGGTCCCGAAGGTCCCCGCCTTCTCGATGCAGCCACTGCGGATGCACCCGCCACAGCGCTAGAGACGTTTGAATTGAACAAAAAGCATCCGAGTCACAAACAGACAAGACAGGGCCAGGCATCATATCGTCGGCACATAAGAATAAGATTGTGACTGCGACCCACCATTCACTGCCACGTGGGTGGGGGAATTCACATCGAAACCGGAATTGGAATGGGGAGTTGGGGGGGGTATCTGTCATGCCGGTAAGGCTTATTCGTATTTTGGTTCACTTCTGAGTGGAAGCAAGCGTGTCTACACTTTCCTCTCAGTCTTTCACTCTCTATTTTTATTTTTTATTTTTATTATCTTTTTAAATTTTTAGAGCCAAGACTTTTACCGATTCCTTTATTTAATGACTGCCATTGCGAGTTTCTAAAAAAAAAAAAAAAAAAAAGATTGCCACTGCGAGATATCATACCAACCAAAATATCATGTTTATCGGGGTTTGCTCTTTTGGGTACATTTATCGGATTTCGATTACATCTTTCTTTTATTGATTTTGAAAATTTCATCGCGTAGGCTAGGTAGAAGCTTGTTAAACCGAGAAGTGATGGTGTAAATAATGTTTGAAAACTTGAGTTAAAAGCTAGGAATGGTTAGAGTAAAGCGATGAGATGTACGATCTTCATTGCCTACTGAGTTATAAAAAAAAAAAAATGATAAAAACACTGGAGAGATCATGATGGATAATTCCACATTCTCAAGGCCGAAACAACGAATGATCAAATAAACGGATGGAACTCCAAGGAAGATATTACACGGGAGACGGGCCATAACAACAAAAAACTGCAGAACACGTAACTTAATGAATTCGCAGAACATTATACTTTAATGGATGATGTAGCAAATTATGATACGATATACTACGTGCCATGATGGGGTTTCGTTGATGCTTTGGAGGGTCAAAGCCATGGTTTATGTATATGCTTTGACTATTGTCAAAGCCCCACGTACAATTGATATTTAGAACATGGATGTGGTGCACGGAGGAGGCCAGCGGGAGTTTTTTTTTTTTTATTGGTTTTTTTTCCTTCCGTGCTGTGATTAATTCCTCTGTGGTTTCGATGAAGATAACTACAGATTGGCTTCTCAACCACAAATTATGGCGAGACTTGGGCATAAAACAATGCTCTTTAACCATGCCCACAACCATCCAGAGGTCCAAAGCTTTTAAAATCCGACCCGATTAACTTTGATCCCAAATTTTTGTTGCATCTCTCGTCGTCCACAAATTTAAATTACAGTATAAGTCAGATTTATTTATGTTTAGGAAACCTAAGTTGAATTCGATTATCAGTGAATATCATATCAGTTATGTTTTAAATTTGTTGTTTATCTATTTTATCTTAAATAGGTTTTCCTTTTTTTTTTCTTTTTTTGAAAAAAACTCAGCAATGTATTTTTTTTAGACGTCATTTCAATTGATTCGAGGAGGAAAATTTTAATTATAAGTAAGAATTGAGGTTCAAATATCGAATTTAGAATTTTTTTTTTAGTAGTTAAATTCAGTCATATAAATTAAAAGTAAAAAAAAAAAAAAGGAAAAACGAAGTTATATTTTCTCTCCTCATCGTGAAAGGATAACCAATAAAGAATTTCTCTCTCTCTTTCTCTCCCATTGCCAGACAAATTACCGGTCAAAGTCCCAGAGCCAGCCGATCAACTCAACTCAAGAAAGAGCAAATTAGTACTTACCGTGTTTGGTGTGTACTGTCAATCTATCAACTACGTGGGTCTCTGTGCGTGTCTGTTTCTATATGTGTGCGTGTGTCTGTATATATATATTAGGTATAAATATATAATAAAGGGGTCGGACAGTACAAATCCAGAGTAAGAGAAACGCGTATCTCGGCGATTAGCCATCACCACTCATCATTGTCAACTCTTCTGGACTCAATCTCAGAGGCCGTCGGTATCCTCCTTCTCTCTGTCTTTTCTTCTTTTCGTTCTTTTATTTCCTTTTGCCTGCCGTTTCTGTTGGATTCTTTTTTTCGAATCTAAATCTACCGCATCAATGGATTCCATTGTCTTCTTCTTCTTCTTCTTCTTCTCTACGAATCCGAAAAAGACGCGAATTATGCTCTTTGGTTGGGTACAGAAATCACTGTTCCAATTAATCTTCGTTCAACAATTCCCATAATTAACCCTTTTGTTTGTGGTGCCGTCGTCCAGGAATTTCTACTGTTAAATACGTCAGTTTTCTGGTTGGTGCTGTTCGGGGGGTCGGATTCTGTTGTTTTTTTTATTTTTATTTTTAATATTATTTAACTACGACATGCAGAGCAAAAGGTGTTTGTTTATTCTATTGATCAGCCAGCCGTGAAGGGTCTTTTATTTCTTCTTCTCAGTTTTCTTAATCATTCATCAAGGAACAACCCTTATTTTATTTTATTTCTCCTTCGATTTAAAACTGGGCTTCTTTTTGCGACAATCGTCTTATCTACTCGTTGATTCTTCTATGATCAATTTTTCTGTTTGCAATGCATATTTACTTCTGGGTTTTGCTCTTTTTACCCAATTAGTTAATTTATCTATGTTTGAATCTGTTATAATCCCTTTTCTCTATTGAACTGAAAGACTGGTTAACCATATTCTTTGGATTCATTCCGAAATATTCCTGCAATGATAATGATGCTCATTAAGAACTCCATACTGTAATGTTCTCTGTCTGCATACCATCAGAGAATGTCTCAGTGGACAGGCACACTAACATGACCCTGTTGTCACGTGAACTACTGAGCCAATGTGCTGTTGATATAGTCTCCTGTGCTGAGGATTGCACATTTCTTCAAATTTTTCCTGCCTTAAAATTCAACTCTGTGGTTGCTTTGTGATATTATACAAACAATTGTAAAACTGGGATCCTGTTTGCATTTTCCTTTGGGTTGAATGCACAAACATTTTTATTCTTTCTGAAACCAGATTGATGTTTCGGTCTCCTAACCATATTCTTGGATCTTCAAAGCTCATTTTATGTTCGCCATACTGTTGGTTAAATTCAGATGGAAGTGCAGAACTCTGAGCATTCGCATGTAATTGAAATATGTAGAGACATACCCCCCTCTACAGAGACGGGCGTGGGTAGGATTAAGATTTGTGAGGGAGCAGCATGTGGATTTTCAGACGCTAAATCCATTTCTCAAGATTCAAAGGAGCGGTCAACGTCCATGAAGAAACTTCTGATGGCAGTGGCACTTTGCCTTATTTTCATGAGTGTAGAAGTTGCTGGCGGCATTAAGGCCAACAGTCTTGCAATTTTGACAGATGCAGCTCACATCTTATCAGTCGTTGCAGCATTTGCAATATCCTTGTTTTCACTTTGGGCCTCAGGATGGGAAGCAACTCCACGCCAGTCTTATGGTTTTTACAGGATTGAGATACTCGGGGCTCTTATCTCCATCCAGATGATATGGTTGCTTGCTGGAATCCTCGTGTACGAAGCCATCATTAGACTTATTAATGGAACCGATGAAGTTAAGGGCTTTCTCATGTTCATTGTTTCTGCATTTGGTCTAGTGGTCAATGTTGCCATGGCCCTTCTGCTGGGTCACGATCATGGACATGCCCACAGTCACGGTCATGGACATGGTGGAGATGTTCATGGACCCTCTGGTCATGATCATAGCCATACACATGAGAATCGGCTTAAGCGCACTACACATCACCATCATCATGAACATTTCCATGAAGAGATGTCCGGGCACAAAAATCAGCATCATTCTCACGAAGCAGATCTGACCGATCCTTTGCTAAAGACTTGCTCAGAAGGTGAAAATAAAATTAATGGTGGATCTAAACAAAAGAAGCAACGAAATATCAATGTACAAGGGGCTTACCTTCAAAGTATTGGGAGACTCTATTCAAAGTATTGGGGTGATGATTGGTGGGGCAATTATATGGTATAAGCCAGAGTGGAACTTTATAGATTTGATATGTACGCTTGCATTTTCAGCAGTTGTTTTGGGCACAACAATCAGAATGTTGCGTAATGTTTTGGAAGTTCTGATGGAGAGTACACCAAGAGAGATTGATGCTACTAAACTTGAGAAGGGCATCTGTGAAATGGATGAGGTAGTTGCCATCCATGAGCTGCATATTTGGGCCATAACTGTTGGGAAGGTTTTATTGGCTTGCCATGTTAAGATTAAGCCTGAAGCTGATGCCGACTTCGTACTGGACAAGGTTATAGTCTACATTAAGAGAGAATACAATATCAGTCATGTGACAATTCAAATAGAGCGGCAGTAGATTTGAGTAAATGCAAGGTGGAATTTTAGCAGGTTTAGGTTTAGGAGGCATTTGTTTTTGTTGTTTAGGAAGTATTGTTGGTTAAAAAATTTCAAATATAAAGGATGTTGTTGTAAAGTAATATATGAATAAAAAAATTGATAAATTTAATATTTTAAAATATTTAATTAATTTAAGATATTAAATTGAAGAGTTTAATATTTAATTAAATATTATTTAATTTTTTAAATTATATTTTTTATTTTTAATAATATTATTTTTTAAATATTAATTATTTAATAAATTTAATATAATTTTAAATTATTTTTTAATTATAATAATGATATTTATCATAAATATTTTTAATAATAATATTTTAATTACTTAAATATCTCTCTTAATTTTTAATAATAAATAAAAATTTTAATTAATTATTTTAATAATTAATAATAATACATAATATTAAGTTAATTAAATATTATTATTTTATTTTATTTTACAATAATAATAATAATAAATTAATCAAAAATTTAATATTAAACTTAAATTTTTTATTTAAATAACACTTCAATAACATTTCATTTTCTCTATTTTTTTTTTTTTTTTAAGAATTTTACATGTCTATATGAATTTTACATGTCTAGAGAATTCAACTAGGTATTATATTTTTCCTTAGCTTTCCTTGCACTATTTGTCTCGTTTTCCATACCTTATGTCAACATCATTGGCGCATTAATATGACCAAATGAGGTGATGGGATGGCCCGAACCTTGTTCTTCCTCTATTTCAAATACCAGGTTGTAGAAGATTATTTGATCATCATTTGGTGGCTCTTCTTGAACCCATAAATACTTGCACTGTTGCAAATTACGTGCGGTTGTACGACAAGCGCCTCGGGCCTTGGCCAATGCTGATGGTCTATGTCATTTGGGTTAAAACTTTTGTTTTTGTTACATTAGAATTAAAGCATACAATTTATGAGATTTTGAGGGAGGTGGAGATTTAGTCTCCCAAATATTTTTCAAGAATTTTGCTCATGTCCAACAAAGGTTGATTAGTGAGTTTGAACTTTCAAGTTCAAGAAACCAATTTTTGCTAATGTCACATGCCTGTCAGGTGGAGACAAATTGTTGCCAACCTTTGGGTTTTCGTGGAGACAAAAATGGGGCACAGAATGTTTTCGTGGCTGAAATTTAACATGGTAAATCATTAAATGTGAACGTATTGTTCCTACAATTGAGATCGGGATGGGACAACAACCTGGAATACAAAATTTCTTCTACCATTCCAATTTTCACTGGAATTTGTGGGGCATCCTTCAGGAAAGCGTTCCCTAGGCATTCAACGCTGTGCATTGAAAAGAGCTCTGCTGACTATACCGGTTGCCTCGATGTAGCGATCCACACACCTAGAGATGCAGCTGCCTTCGCTCCCACTGAGGCTTGATCCTGGTTTTGTGATACATTTCTGAAAACATTTTTCCTTTACAGTCTGCAAACAAACCAATAAGAAGAATAAAATAGGTGTAATCAGCCAACCTTAGTAAAATCTATCGTGTGAAGTTATTCCAGCGCAATTACGAGACGAGCAATAACAGACTCCATCAACAGAGTTCCCGTTGCTCTCACGGTAAGGATCAGACTATTATCACAAACTCAGGAAGCCAAGCCCTATCTCTTCAGAGAACTTATCTTCTTGCTAAAAACTGGGTTGCTTAAGTTTCCTTATAAACTACATTCGCAGAGCACCAGTAAAGCAGCGCTTATGCTGTGTCAAAACTACATACCAAGCAGCAACAGGCCCTACACCACAGGAGGAATATTCGAGTGGAAATGTTTCTCCAATGACAAAACAAACAATGTAGACGCGGGGAAACCGACAGGAAAATAATTCGAATGCAGAGAACAGCATTCAGGGGCTTTAAAACGTAAGTTGATTTAAGACAAGATTACAGGACATTGGCATAACAAATAAGAGATCAATTAACAAGTGGTTCGGACAGGTGAGTTGAACCTCTAATCACGTTGCTGATAAGGAAGCTCCACGAGCATCATGGGAGTTCCAGTTATAAAATGGAATCTCAGACGGAAATAAATAAAAATAACCAGATCGGAGAGTTTTCCCGGCTAATAAAAATGTTAAACCGGTGTCGATCACACGAGCAATCTAAAAAATCGACAGCAAAATCAAACTCAAAAAAGGAATCATGCGAGAGTGAGACAAGCATAGACATAGACCGGCAACATTAGGCACATGTTACAATTGACCATATATATATATATAAGAATATGTCCACATTTACAATTGGTAGGCATATCGAAAAATAAGGAATACAGAATCAACTCAAAAAAGAAAGAATGTATATATATATATATATATAAGAGAATACCTCTAGAAATTCCTGGGCATAAGCTTGGGCGAGCTGAGTCATGAACTGGTCCATGAAATCCTCAGTTGATATTTGAGAGGATCCGCCCGACCCACTCGACGGCGATGATGAAAACGAATCCATTTGGCAATCGGTACTTAAGAATGAACAACTGCTTTTTTGCAGTCGGTGCTTATGAATGAAAGTATGTTCCAAGTTTGTGCATATCAAAGAGTTCTTGATAGAGGAGAGGAGGGATGGCACACAAAACGAAAACCCTAGAGTTCTCCTCCCCACTGCCCCCGCCACTGCCAGACACAAAAAGCCTCTCTTGTCTTGCGAAGCTTCTTGACGAAGCAAGCAAGGAAGCTGAGACTGATGTTTCTGAGCCCACAAGTGATTGATGAGGTCAATTTGGGCTCCTCAGGGCCCATTTCAAATTTCCAGTTCGGATGCCCAGCCCAATGCAACAACAATCTCCCACTTCTCGTCCCTTCGCTTGTTCCCCCAAAATACCCCCTTTTTTATTTTTTATTTTTATTTTTTGAGGAATCCCCCAAATACTAATAATTTCAGTGGAAAAAACTCAAAAAGTCTAATGAACACCGGCAACGAAAAACCTCAACGGAGGCGCTTAGATACCAGAATGAAATAAAAAAATATCATTTACTTCTAATTTAATAATATTAAAACTGTTTTTAAAATTGAAAGTATTAAATTTAAAATTCAGTTAGAATTAATTAAAAAAAGAAATAAAAATGAATTATAATTAAATTGACATTTTGTTGTGTCGATTCTATAATCCAATTACATTTTAATAACTTTTTATTTTTATTTTTTATTTTTTATGTTTTCGAATGTATCTGTTTCTCATGTCCGTTAAATAACAAAATGCGAGTAGGTCAAGATTTTGGTTCGGAGTCGAGCACTCTCTAATTTAAAAAACCAACTTCGTAATTTTTTTACCACCTTTTTTAACCCCACCATGCAGAAGAAAGGGAACCCATTCTTTTCTGCTGTTTGTTTGATTGGTTTATTTATTTAAGTTATAACCTATAAGTCGTCTTGCCGTGATATCCATCAAATCAAAAGCACATTTAAAATTAGACTGTGCTCTTTGACAGGGATTATAATTGCCGAAACCCTACATGTTGCCAGTCGCAATGTGTATGCTGATTAATTTGCACCACTTGCTCACTCAGAACCCAAAAGGCACCAGTTTTCTTGTTCTTTTGTCTTATGTCTACCCACAGTCGCCGTGCGGCTAGCATTCCTTGTAGAGACTGTAGGGAGAGAGAGAGAGAGAGAGAGAGAGGCAGAGACAGAGAGACGAGGTCCCCTCTCTCCGCCTTTTGCCTCGAAAGATGCACATAAATGTCGCTATTTCAAATGTGCTTGTGGGTGTGTGGAAATGTATTAGATTGATTAGTCATAAACATGCTCATTAATGATGATGAAATCCTTTGGTAGCTGTTTGCTGATTCGATTTTTTTCTTATTGAGCTTCTAACTGAAGATTTAGATGTCTGGGATGACACTAATCTTAAGCTTACAAAAAAGGAAAAAAAAAAAAAAAAGAGAAAAACTTAATGATATTCTTTCGTAACGAATAGCTACCCTGTTCCTGGCACACGAGAGGCCTGACCCCAATCTAAGCCGTTGTAATCTATGGGGCGGGGGGACATAACTTTTGAAAAGCAAGCCGCAAACTAGCCCACAACTTTACTGCACTTGTAAATTAATCCAATTCTGAAAATTGCTTAAATACCCCTTATATATTGGGTTTACAAATCAACAAGATCCAACTCAATTCAAAATATTGCTAGTGATCATTGGACTCATCATCACTATACGAAAGAAAAGATCACTGAAGTAATCATAATTGACAAAAGCTCTTGAGGGAGGTTGTGGATTTACACCCAATTCCTTCAAGTATCCCTAAAATGTAACTTTTATTTTCCATGTAAAAGAAAAATGTAATCAGAATGTTATATATATATATATAGGAATAAGGAGAAAGAAAAAAAAAAAAAAAGGGACAATAATCAACTGATAAGAGCGCATTTATTTTTTCTTCAACTTGGATAACATTAAATGTTCAAGAAGCCACATATATTATATAGGAATTAATACAGGGCACAAACAATGGATACATACGACATGCATCGATCTTATATGTGGCGTTGGCCTTTTGGGCATTTTACTCTCTTTTGAGTCGACGCCGGTTGGCGGGGAGTGGTTGGGCCTAAATTTCGCGACTGCATGCGTTCTTGTTGCAGAGCTGTAAATTTGTGTGCGCTGCCCCAATGCCCAATTCCTCGGTCTCTGCAAATATCTCTTTTCTGTAAGGGTCACCAGGTTAGAGTGGTCCATGCGAATTGTTATTAATTAGCGTTAATAATAGTCAAACCCCAAACGCTTTATCAATCAATAGACATGTATCTTCTTTATATATATATATATATATAGACACCCGCAATTGGAACCATATTGTCCCAAAAAAGATGTAGGCATGACTGCTGAATGAGAAACTATTCTTTTTTTTTTTTTTTTTAAGGGAAGAATGACAAACTATTCTTTCTTGTGGTTAGATTATCACGTGGAAAGTTTTTGTAGTTAAAAAAATTAGGGAAGGGAGTATCGAAAGAATATTAGGACATTAATGTCTAATTTAATATGTGTCAAACAGAAAAGAAAAAGGCAAAATGCGGGGATCATCACATGATCCGCCAATAGAACCCAAGTTGAGGAAAAACAATATTTAACGAGTAGAAGCTCGTGGTGTCCAGAAACGGCTGGCCTTTTATGTAGGATCTTTGTTGGCAAAAAAATTAATAAAGCAAAATGTATGGCATGCATTACCATTACCGTCCAGCACGATGACAACGACAAGCTCGCACGGGCCCGACCAGACAATAATTCCAGGTCCCTACTCCAATCTCCATCCTCCCACCCCATCCCCACCCCACTCCCCCCTGCGTATACTAGCCATAAGCACAAGCCCTTCCATCTCTCTCGATATCTCTTTCTCTAATGCCTCTCAAAACAAAAATTGATGGAAAAGGGAGCAAAGAAAAGTTTTGAATTAATTCACTGACGGCAGGAAAGGGGGGGGCAATGATATCTTAAAATAAAGAGTCCTGGTATACGGATACGAAATTAGTGAGTAAGATAGATAGAATAAGAGTTAGACTTTTAAATATAAATATACAAATTGAAAAATTATAATTATTAATTATAATTAATAATTTATATCTCGTAATATTTAGGGTATTTACAAATATTACGTTTTATCTTGTAAAACAAATGCTATCACCGTCATGATATTCAACTAAAATAAAAAAATAATAAATAAATTTTATCACATACAAAATTAATATTTCTAATAGTTATATGTAAAAAAAAGTAAATATAACAAATATATAAATATGTGTGTGTATTTCGAAGGTCCCAATACGCTGAGCCTTGTGCTTGAAACGTCTAATCGTGGATTGGATTGGCAGGGAGGTCGTCTTTGGCTGATTACGATGCGCAAGGTCTAGTTCGTCGAGTGATCTGGTGCCTCTCAAAGTCTTTCAGTTCCGGCTGGTCAAAGACTTACGGAATCACCGACTGTCTGCCCTTCATTTTCAATCTCTAGAACTGTGACGAGAGCTAAAGCGACTCCTCCCTCTCTCCCCCTCCCTCTCCCTCTCCCTCTCCCTCTCCCTCTCTCAATTTCTTCCAGGCCGGCGGATATCTCAATTCTCCTCGGATCGTGGATTAAATCTCTCCACTACATATTGCGTAGCACTCACATTCACGGAGTCGAGACTACTTCAGTTTTCATTCTTTCTCTGCTTAATCAATTTCTCTTCTTTTTTTAACAGTTTTTTCTTCGCTCTTTCCATATGTCCCCCACCTTTTTTTTTTTTTGTTCAATGGATTAATTTCCTAGCTATATATCTCTTCTAAATTAATTTCCTTTTCTTCCACACAGTAATGAATTTTCTACTTGCTATATAGATCCTTTAACTTAGTTAATTCCCTCTTTTTCTTTCTTATCCCAACCAAAAAAAAAAAAAAAAAAAGTGCTGTTACCTGATTTTCTTCCATCTAAACTTAAGTAGTTGGAGAGATCCACCAAAAAGTCAGAAGTCTAAAATTGTCGTCAATACTTAAAACATGGAAGAATTGGGTTCGAGTTTCAGCAGAGAAGACAATATGATTATGAATAAGATGGGGACAGCCAAAGGTAAGCTACCTTTGTTTGGCTCTTCTAACTCCTCAACATCATCTCCATCATCTTCTTCATCACCCCAGCAGCACAACACCCAGTCCATAGCGGCTCTACAATGGCCTATCTACGAGAACCAGCACCGCCGCCAAGTGGATTATTATTGGTTAGGAAACAATTACGATTGCGAGCCGGGGCTAGGAGGAGACACCTCCCTCGGCAGCAGGTTTAATGGCACTGGGGCTGCCTCTAACCTTGAGCTTATGGATATTGAGGAAGATAGCCGTAGAGAATCGGCAGCTGTCGTACATGTGATGGAGAAGGAGAACATGTTCGACAAGGTGGTGACTCCAAGCGACGTAGGGAAGCTCAATCGGCTTGTCATTCCTAAGCAGCACGCAGAAAAGTACTTTCCGTTGGACTCATCAACCAACGAGAAGGGGCTTCTTCTGAACTTCGAGGACAGGAACGGGAAAGCTTGGAGATTTCGCTACTCGTACTGGAACAGCAGCCAGAGCTATGTCATGACTAAGGGCTGGAGCCGTTTTGTCAAGGACAAAAAGCTTGACGCCGGCGATATCGTCTCTTTTCAGCGAGGGGTGGGTGATTTGGGAAAGCATCTTTTGTACATTGATTGGAGGCGTCGCCTGCCCGATGCACCCGATCCGACTATAGCTACTTCACACCAGTATTATCACCATAGGTATCAGCAACCTTTCTCATCCATCCCTTGCAGCCCTCTTCTCATGCGTCCACAACCGACATCACAACTCTTCCCTAGGGACCACGTCCACCTGTCCAATCCGCCAACCAATATAAATGCTTGTTACAGCGGTGGTGGCTCTTATGGCTATGGACCTGATTCTGGAAATGGTCACGGTAACTACAGCAATGTGGTAAAGATAAATCCTTGTCCATCCTCCCCCGGGTCAACCTTCTACAATATGAGATCGGCTGCAGCAGCCCTATCCCCGACTCCACAACAACATGCTTTAATGGGAATGTTCCAATGGCAGCAAGAAGCGGCTGGGGTTGTGGAGTCAATGGCGTATAAATCGGTGCCAGTGGTCCAAGGGAAAGCAGCAGCAAAGAGACTAAGGTTGTTCGGGGTTAACATGGTTTGCCCCATAACTGAGCCTCATGAATGTGATGTATTGCCATCAAACACAATATCACCACATGCTACTCCTCCGCCACTGCAGCAGCAACTTACTCAACAACTTTCTTCTTACCGCACTCAGCATGAATTAAGGCTTTATCGTGCCACGCCACTCCCACCGATTCCATCCTCCGATTTATTCGACAAGAAGAAGCCATCCGTATCTCAGGACTTGGATATTTGATTTCTCTCTCAGTGCACTCTGACACAGCAACAATCTATCAAACATTGATCCTGATACGACTTAAGAGTGGAGATCCATTTATGGCAAGGCAGCTAATCAGTTGGTCACTTTCTTCTTTGTTCTTTGCCTTCTTTAATTCAATTGACTCCTTTCATTTCTGCTTATATTATACATGCTCACCTTTGAATCAATGTTGCAAATACTCAAGATGCTTCTTGGGGAAATCTTTGTTACTTGTTTTCTTGAGGAAAGGGAGAAACTGGGGGTATGTTTTTGCTAAATGTTTGGGGTTCTTACTTCTTGCTTCTTCAGGGGTGTAAGATAACACATGGAAGAGAGCGCGGCTCTCCGGTCTTCCAATTTCTACCATCTCTCTCAATAATGTTCTTTGTAGTCTTCCAACAGTGTTCTTTGCAGAATAAGTTTTGTATAATACAAATATGCATAGATTACAGAAATTAAATAGGTAGTAGCTATATCAGACATGGTCTCATGTTGCCCGACATTGATGTTTTCTTTTTGTAGGTAGGTGGTAGGGCTTTGTTTTCCCCCAATGTATCAGCAACAACGTCTGTGCTTTCCAACTGATTTTGGTTCATGTTTTATTCTCTTTGGCTGCCAACTATTCCTCTCTCTTCACTATTGTGTCGTTTTAAGTGAATATAAACAAGTTAATAACCTTTCCTGGCTCATTAGTACAGGACTTAGCCACGCGATGCCATCGTGTAACGAAAACGTTACGGAATAGCGCAAATAGAACCGAGAATTAGATGCACATGATGTAAGATGTAAGCTGTAAGCTGTAAGCCATTGATTGCAAATCTGAACTATTTAGTGTAGCTTAATACTCTCTCACAGTTAATAGTTAAAATTAAAAATTAGATGAAACGACTTAGAATTTGCTCGTTCAATCATGATTTTCGCCGTTCCATAATAAAACTCAGCATGTATGTCAATGAAGGTTTTCATCTCTCTCTCTCTCTCGCGGTTTTATCTTGGTAGGTTGTTACTCTCGTCGCTGCTTCGTTAGGCACGCCAGCAGGTTTTTCAGAAAAGGTTGCAGAGCTTTAAAAGGTACCGTTTTGCCTTTCCCTTCATAAATGATAAAACGGGCCATTAATTTTGTGTAATATAATCTCATTGTCTAGTTATTTCCTGGGTCTTTTCCCCCTCTCACCGACGTCTTTCCTCATCTTTTGAATCCATTACGAACTACCAAGTCTAATGTAGAAACCATAATGTGGCTCTCAACCAATGTGATCTCTTATTAGCTAACTGAAGCCAAAAGACGGTATGTATGGGGAAGAAAAATGTATACTTGCACCAGAGTCCTGAACAGATAGTTGGTGCTCAGTCTCAGTCCAGCCTGTGCTGCGTTCCTTGCCATGTTCCAGACTTCCGATTATAGTTATAGGTTCTGACTTAATTACTTCTCCTTTTAAATAAATGTTTGATATCTTAAAGATCACATCTTTTAATTACAAAAATAATCATTCTGTCAAAATAAAATTAAAATTACATATCATTAGTCTCAGATCTAATAACATGAGAATCTAGTGCACCAAAACACTTAATATCACGCGCTTGTATGCGATTAAATTACAGATTCTATGCACCAAATTCCTTGCCACTAGTTTCATCTATGAACCCTCGTCCCTTCGTAATCATATATGTAAAACCTTCCTTTGATCAATCATGAAAAGGAGCTTAAATGAGGAATGACGCCGTTTCCCTGCTTTCTCTGATCAATTGCTTCTTCTGCTAAGCCTGAGAAATGTGATCCCCACCCACACCATATATAATATTTCTGCTCCGTGCTAATCTCCTTGTATGTTTTTGTCTCAATCCTCAACCAGAAGTTAATCGAGATAAGACGACTCTCCCAGCTTGATGTCAAGCCTCTCCATTCCAAACACGAGTACTTTCCCTAATGATTTGGTGTAAGCAAACAGTTTTTTTTTTTTAATAGCATTGTCACATAGTATCATTACTCTTTCTCTACAAATCATTCTACACTCACATTTATATGTTTCAAGACCCCATTCTTTCTATCAAATATGACAGTCGGATTTTATACACCGTTTATCACATTAAAGTTAGGAGGACGTGAAAACAGGGAACAGGGTGGAAGTAGTGTAATCAAGACCGTTAGTTATTGTTGATTATCATGTACAAAATGATGGTCTAATTGTAACCGACGGTCCTGATTACACCGTGACCACCCGTCTTCTGTTTTCGCGTCTTCCTAACAGAACTCTTCTTTTAATGGATGAATAGCACACAACATAGAGATAATCTCGTTGATCACCTGTTTAAGTGCAGCACAATCGTCTCAAAAGCTCCTGTATTTTGCTTCTTCTTTGAGACGGGAAGAGTAGATTATTAATATGCCACTCAATTTGCTCCTTGTTCAGTCATTGGGCCTTGATTGGACATTTCTACAATGGCATGCGAAACGTGAATGCCAAATGGTGACATTTGCAAGAGCACGATGTCCCCCTCTGGGGACTGGTAGTGCTCCCAAGGCCGGTGTAAGCTGGCTTCGCTCCTAGACGGGGGACTTGTATAGTTTTATAAATGGAGATTATTATATATAAATTTAAGAATAGAAATAGGTGAAATGAACATTAATTTATCATAATTGTTATTATAAGTATATTAAAAAAAAAACATATCAATTATAATAAATAAATATTTATTTTTATTTTATGATTATTTATTTATTTATTAAATTTCTTTGATTCACAAAGTAATGTAAATGTGTATAAAGATGGAATTGTCATTTATAAGTCAATGATCACTACAAGTATAGATATACCAAGATAGCGTGTATACCGTACATAACAAAAGAAAGATTCCAAATCTAACCACTGACCGAATCTACACATTGATTAATCGTCAATTCTGCACATCAATAAGGTTGAAAGTTCTAACATATGAATAAAAGTCCGTGTACCGAGCATGGATTTAGTACATAGACTCGGAGGGAAGAGAGGGAAGGGAGGCGGGGGAAGGGGGGTGCCGGGCAGTGGATTCCTCTAACGACTAGGTGGTAGTTTAACAGGATTATTTCGGGTTGGAGATTTATCTATCAAATTTGAGATGTGTCATTAAAGCAAAAAGGCACAAAAAATATTATAGGGACTTTTTTTTTTTTAATGTTAATCAAGATGTTAATTGTGCATAATTTACCCAAGAGTATCTATTTTTCATAAATCTCACTTTTTTTTTTCTTTTGTGAATTTGAATTTGAGATATCCAAAATGAATGTCCAGTATTTTGCTTGCAGAGTTACCCGTCGAAGACAATGGGGGACTAATTTAAATAAATGGGTCTCTAAAATAAAAGAAAGGGAAAAACTGCAAAAGGGAGCTAGTTTGAACACAAGAACTTTTTTTTTTCTCAATTTAATTAATTTCTTATGTGTTGAACATGCTTCGAGGAAGTAAAAGGTAAATTTCCCGTGGTCCTTAAAGTAAATCTTCCATTTAGGTATACTGGACTATCAACGTGACCGTAGATCCTGCAAACAAAACAAACATAGCATTGGAATTCATGTTAATAATATATGAAGAATCTCCAAAAATAGGTAGCTAAAAGTAATTGAATTTTAGAGACCACCATCCGCTCACGAAACCGTTAAATTGCTTGTGCGGACCTCTAACTCTATTCATTCATTCATCAAGCTTGAAAGGGTTAAAAAAAAAAAAAAAAACGTAGTTAACATTTGAATTCAATTATAGCCAACTGGCGGCGTTGTTTTAACCATGATTCTTGCGCTGTGTGCAAAGTGCATAGCAACTCGACTTGGGCTTTGGTCAATTTAAAGACATCAGGCAAAGGAGATTACAAATGAAGAAACTCTTCGCTCCTTACCATTAGAGCGGACCAAAAGGAAAAAAGAAAAGCAATATGGTGGCAAAAATTAATATAGCTCCTCAATTGGGTAAGGAATCCAACCGAATGAGATACCAAATCATGCACTATACAAAATTTTAGAAAACTATTAAGTCTTGGCGCGGCTTCATAGACAAAGAGAAAAAAAAATAGGAGAGTCAGAAATGAGTTAGCACATGGATTTCATTTTCTCTGTCCTCTAACCTTAGTTTTGCGTGGACAAAAGTTAATGCAATTGTTTTTTGTTTTTTGTTTTTTTTTTTTTGGTCTGTATACTACGGACACGTAGTAGAATACAATTTTTTTTCTTTAAAAAGGCTCAAATTTCGTAGGGGGAGACTTTGGAACGGTTCGTTTCTTTTACTGATGTATATTAACTCCGATTAATTGCTCTGAAACATTTATGATAACCCTTCAGACCTACAAAATGTTTGCAACATAACGTGTTTATTTTTTATATCCTGTCGATAGATAGGACCCGGCAGGTTTCTTCTTCTTTTTCGTTCTTTTTTTTTTTTTGTTTTTGGTGTGTGTGTGTCTGTTTTTTGAGCTATGAGTTTGTGATCATAGGCTAGAATCTGCTTATGATATAGGCAGAACCTGTATATGGTTAATTACAGCAAGCCCATCTAGAAAGAGACGCATCATTACTAGTAGTTTGTTAAAGTTGGCATAACCAGTCAGCGCTTTTGGACTGAGGAAGACAAAACACTACACAGAGCCACCACTCTTGCAATCATAGAGAGACAACTTTAACGACTTCTCCAGCAATCCCAACATCTCTCTGTGACATCCTCACCTTCGTTAAATTACAAGGAAACTACTCTTTTTGACGTTTTACAATCCCATTCTCTGGATATCGATGTGGTATTTAAACCTCAAATGGCAAAACTGCCCCTTAATGCTGAAACCAAAAGCCATATGGTCACGTATATAGTCCTTCAATCCCCTTTTTTTGGTCTAGAAAATAGTCATATAACTTTAAATGTGTTTTATGCCATCATGAGAAAAAGAAAGAGGTATCCTTGTTGCGCTGTGTAACTCATGATATTGCGAGCCTCTTCGTGGTTATGCTAATATTTCCCTTTGTAGTAGTTGAGAATAATTGTTCAACCTATGACGTTTTTAAAGAGTAAAACTTTTCAATATTAAATACGACTACGAGAAGGTTTAAGTTACACTTCTAATAATATACATATATATATACTTTTAAATGCGATCAATTAATTACTAAACTCGCAACCGGAAAATGTGTATGCAAGCGAAATTTAATAAAAGAATGATGTTAGTGATGCTAAAAGTTGCAGTATTTTTTTTTTTTTTTTTAGTAAATCATGTGATACAACTAAACACATATATGTTAGCTCGTACAATTAACATACAAGATGAAAAAATGATTGAACCATGTTACTTTTAATGTAAAAGTTGTGGTAAAGTCTTAATATCCCAAACGTTACTCTTAATGAAAATCCATGAAACGAGAAATTATTGGAGCTCGACAGGGATACCAACACCTACTTAAGTTTCTTGGCTGGTAAGCTTGTAAGCCCATTAGGCTCGTGTGAGGAGTGGTTTAACCTATAATATATGATTGCAACTATGTCAATTTTATTAACCCTTGCAACTAATTGTTGGCCATTAATGTATCTTGGAAACAAATCTATATTTTGTGGACAATTTGGAACCTTTTGGTTCGAGGGTTGGAGGCAGTTGTATTATATTATCTCCTTTACGGTAGACATGTAAATGATGTTATTGTTAACGTATATTTGACTCTGCCAAAAAATTGTCCCAAGCCTTAGCTAGCACTGTTGCAACGGCGAGAGACAGAGAGAGCTAGCACACAGGTGCAGGTGCAGCCCAGCTGATTCCTATATGTTCTACAGAGAGAGGGACAGGGGGTATCATATTCATGCATGGACCACGTCCACGAACGGATAATGTTGGATATTTTTGCTTTGTCTTTAAATGGGTCCCTTTCCCCCTGACCCCTCTCTCTCTCTCTCTCTCTCTCTCTCTCTCTCTCTCTCGCCATATCCTTGCTTGATTTAGCTCTTTTCCAATTTCTGAATGCTAAAAAGATGTATCCATAAAATATATAAAGACCCCTCTGTTCTTTTTTTATGATCTGCTTTCTACCCTCGGAAATTAACCCAAGGGAGAGAGAAGAAGGGAGGAGGAAGGGAAGAGAATGAGAAAGAGAAAGAAGTACTGGGTCAGGCAGGCCGGCAGGCATTCTTTCCTTATTCTTCCACTAAATATTCCACGTCCCCTAAAAGTTAAAACGGACAGCATATTGCATCTGGACTGTTGCTGACAGACGGTGAGCCACCCAACATCTTGCATACGAAAGAATCAGTGGCTCAGATTTAAAGGGATAGGCTTCACTTTTGATTTCGTTATACACACTTTCATGAAGTGTACGATTATATGGTAGCAAAGAATCGAAATGAGCAAAGCAAAGATTAAAGTAGAAAGAAGCAGCAACAGCAGGATAAAGCCAAAGTGTACATCGTGACATGTGTAGAAGAGAAATGAAAGAAGAAGAAGGAGAGGGAACTAGAGATAGAAGTAGAATGGAAAGAAATAAAGCTGATGTAAGGTATTCAGTTGCGCTGCACGGCTTTACTGCTGTAATAATGCACTTTTTTCGCAATGACAGTGCAAAAGGCGGGGCAGCCGATCCCAGAAATCAGCTGCAACTAATTATTACTATGAAATATGTATGTATGCATGTATGGGGTGGGTGTGAAGAAGAGAAGCAGTTTCCCCCTCAGTATGTTATAAACATGGATTTCATTGATGGGATATACTGTTTTATAGGTTGTACATTAATAAATATTCTACCAATATAAGTCTCGTATCCTATTAACTATCCATCAAAATAATTCTTATAATTTATCAATTTAATTTGGGTAGTATTAATTTTTTTTAATTTTATTAAAATGTAAAATATATTTAAAATAATTTAATATTAATTTTATTAACATTTTTTTTAAATTGATATTTATTAATATTCAGTTGAAAATCTTAATTATTTTTAGCATACAAACACTTAGTAATATTTTAAACTTTACAAATAATTTTATCTTAAAGGTCTTAATAAATATATTAATAACCTAGTCTTTACTTTTGCAATAAATTAGATCAATTATTCTATTATTACTAAAATCTCTCAAAAAATAAAATTTCACATCAATGTGCCTATTTCTTCCATATAGTATAGGATTTTTGGAGAGTTTAATTGTTGAGTTATTATTATCACAAAAAATTTTAGTAGTCTTTGGTTACTTGAATTGTAGCTCTTTAAAAAGTCTTCTTAATCAAATAGCTTGACAAGTATAAGTTATAATAACAACAAATTCAACTTTTGTACTTAACTAAGTGATGATCAATTACTTTTTGGATGATCAAGAAATTACACATATCATAAATATAAAAGCATAACTTGAAGTGCTCCTCTTATTATCTTAATCTCTGGCATAATTACTATCAATAAATCCTAACAAATTTGACTTTTCACACTTTTTGTAAGATATCCCTAAGGTTCTAGTCCTTTGTAAATAAATAAGGATTCTCTTGGCATTTGCCAAATGCATTTCTATAAGATTTTTCATATATTTACTGATTAAACTCACAAAATACATTAAGTCTAATTTTGTTGCAATTAGATGCATCAAATTACCCATAATTTGTTTTTCAAGTGTGTTGTCTACCTTATTTCCTTCATCATCCTTGTGTAGCTTTAAACTAAACTCAATTAGAGTATTTACAAAATTGCAATCTTTCATCTGAGACTTATACAAGCTATCTCATATATATATATATCAAGTTTCCATCACTTGATTTTATTACTTCTATGCCAAGAAAGTAAGATATTATACTAAGATTAGATATTTTAAAATTATCCATTATAAATTTTTTAAATTCTTTAAATATGGTATCATAATTTTTAGTAAATATAAGATTATTAATATACAAACAAATAATAAATATTTTCCTTTTATCTTTAATTTTAACAAGAAATGTAAGTTTATAAGGAAATTTTGAAAAACTTACCATAAGAAAATAAGTCTTAATATGACTATACAAAGGGGGTTGTTCAACAAATACTAATTTGCCTAAGTATCCATGCAAAAATGCCAATTTGACATCTAGCTAAACTATAGGCCAAGAATTTTATGCTATCAAAGTAACCACCAATCTGATTATGTCATGTTTGTCAAATGAAGAATAAATTTTTGTATAATTAATCTTGTATTATTGCTTGTATTCCTTGGCTACCAAATGTGCCTTGTACTTGTCAATTTTATCATTTTCTTTCAGCTTTGTTTTGATGACCCATTTTACATAAATAGTTTTATGTCTATTCAAAAGATTAGATAACTTCCAAGTATCATTTCTTTCAATAACATCAACTTTATCAACCATCACTCTTCTTCATTTTTCTTCTTTGATAGCACTATCAAAAGCTATAGGGTCATAGTTTGAAAATAAAGTAAAGTGAGTAATTGAATTTTAAATTCTAGTTAACTTATAATCTTCCATCCAAGTAAACCTTTTTCTAACATGTTGGAAAGATGGAACTTTTTTGTTGACTTTAGTAATTGTTGGTGAAATTTTAGCAGTTATAGAAGTTGTTTTTGATGAACTTTTGGGCATACAAAGTGTTGATATTTACTTTTGTTTAGCATCGTTGTCATAAAAGACTTAGATAAGCTACTGCCTATTCCAATTTCAAGTGTCTTTTTTTATCCAAAACAACATCCTTAGTAATCACAATTTTTTTTGTCAGTAAATTAAATAATTTATATACTTTGGATGCTTTACTTACACAAAAAAAGATGTGTTTTTCAACTTTGTCATCAAGTTTCTTCCTTTTCTCATCTAAGATATAAGTATACGTAATACATCTAAAGATTCTGAAGTCATCAACAATTGGTATTTTCTCACTCTAAGCCTTTTTTGGTGTCATATCTTGAACAACAAAAGTTAGACTTTTTTTTTAAAACATGAATGCTTTAATATACTGCTTCTGGGCAAAAAGTTTTTAAAACTCTTTTTCTTGTCAATAAACTTCTTACCATATTGAGAATGGTTTTATTTTTCCTCTCAACTATATTATTTTGTTATGGTGAATATGTAGTTATAAACTCTCTTTGAATGCCCTAAGTTGCACAAAAAACTTCAAACTCATTTGAGTAATCTTTGTGACTATAATCCATTTGAAGGGTCTTAACAATCTTTTCTACTTCATTTTCCACTCAAACTTTAATACTTTTAAATATAAAGAAAGCTTCTAATTTTTTCTATAAAGAATAAACCCAAGTTTTTCTAAAAAATTAATCAATAAAAGTAATTATTTTTTACCTTTATGAGAAGTTAGGTTTATTGGAACAAAAATGTTCGAATACATCAATTGTAAAACATCCTTTACTCTTTATGACTTTCTTTTGGGAAATTGAGAACAATGCTGTTTGCTAACAATATATTTTTTATAGACTTGGGAAGGAGTAATGATCTAAGGAAGACTTGTTACCATGTTTTTTTTGTTGGAAAATCTTTAAGCCATCAAAACTCAAGTGACCATAGCGAAAATGCCACAACTATAAAGGATCTTTCATTTTAACTACCAAACAAGATTAAATACCTTTAATCTTTAATGAAAATAATCTATTTGAACTCATTTGTACAATTGTAATAGCACCTTTGACAAAATCATTAATTTGACAAGTTCTTTTTTAAATAATGATAACATCACTTTTTTCTTATAATTGAATAGTACTTAATAAATTAATTTTCAAGTTAAGAACATACAAAATATTATAAATTATTTTCATAAAATCATTCTTAGTTATTATCTAAATCACAGTAAAAAAAAAATATTTATATAAGAAAAAAAAAACTTACTTATACTTATGTGGTTGTTGCAACTTATATTTACATATAAATATTTGACTCAAATTTCATTTCATTTTAAACATCCATTAATGAAATTGCTACTTCTTTCTCTTCAATAAGATTTGAACTTTCTTCTTTTTCTTTATCATGAGGCATCGTAGTATAATATTTAGATGTATGATGATTAAATTTATGACTTCTAAAGCACTTTACTTTGAATTGTCCAAGATCCTGCCCTTTACCTTTGCCTTGAGATAAGTTATAATTGGCTTTGAAATTCTTATTAACATCTTTATTTCCTCAATCTCCCCTTTCTTAACCTTAACTTTTAAAATTGTTAGAATAAGTATTGATAGAAGCCTTAAATGCTTACTCCTCTATTGTTGAACTTTTGTTCATGGACTAGTAAAGAACTTTGTAATTCATCAAGAGAAAGTGTATTTATGTCTTTTGACTCTTCAATTGAGTAAACAACATAATTAGATTTTAGTGTTAAGGAATGCAAAATCTTTTTCATAATAGTGATGTCATCTATCTTTTCGTTATAGAATTACATCTTATTGCTAATCTCCATTGTTTTGGCACAATTGCTAGCGACAGATTCTTCATTCTTCATCACTCATGTCTCAAAATTCCTTCTTAAGGTTTGAAACTATACACACTTCACCCTAACAAAGTTTTGATATATTTTTTTCATACAATCTCAAATATCTTTGAAAGTTTCTTTACACAGAATAGTTTCTAAGATGAGATGATCAATAAACTAAAAAAGATAGTTTTTTGCCTTCAAGTCCTTTAGCCTTCTAACTTATGGTTTTGCCTTTTGGGCATTTATCAAAGTCATGTCAGTTAGTGGCTCTTAAATTCTAAATTCAACAACTAGCCAATACTCAAATTGTAAAAAATTCTTTATGAGCATACTCCAATGGTCATAGTGACCATCAAAGCGCACGATGATTGTTGGCATAAAATTAAAATCTATAGCTATTATTGCTGCTATAAAAACACTCTTTTAGTTCTCACCCTATTTTAATACTTAAGTACCACCTTTTATTATAGTGGCTTTGATACCACTATTATAAATATTAATTTCACTAATTGAAAACACTGTCTCTTACAAGTCTTTCATAAGTTTTATTTCAATAAAAATTCTACCAACATAACTCTTATAACCCATTAACTTAACTTATAACACAACTATCTATCAAAATACTTTCCATAACCTATTAATTTAATTTGTGTAGTAACAATTCCATAAACTAGGTACATAATAAAAATTTCTTAAAAATAAGATTCCACAACCTCTAATAGACCAAAATACAAAATATGTAAAAAAATAATTATGTACTAATTTTACCAACGAGCTTCCCTTATATTGGACCCTTTTTCCATTTTCTCCCCGCCACCCCATTACAGCTATTAATTTTGTCTTTACTCCCCTCACGATATAGGTATGTATATATAGCGACTTCCCTTCGCTTTAGCTCGCTGATCTTTTGCTCTTTTTCTCCTTATGTCTCTCGTACCAGCTTTTATGACACGTTGAACAAGTAATAAAGTAATTTTGAATAATTTATAAGTATTTTCAAGGTCTTAATTACCATGTGAAACTTTGTTTTTTCTTTTTTTTGCAGGACTAACCACGAGATTAATTGGGCTAGACCAAATAGCAGAATTCTTACATTTGATATCACAGTCACCTCGAATGTGAGTGTACCACAACCATCCAACGAGAACTCCTGCCAGGATCAAACGTGAGAACTTATCACGGTCCGTGATAATCATTTCATCTCCCGCAGTGACAATATTAATAATTGGTTTGGCATCCTGCAATGATGCTTCAATATATTATAAGCACCACGTAGTGAACCATAGGTATGGACCATATCCATATGCATGAGACTTGGAAGATGCCTAGGAGAGGGCTTTCAGATAAAACTACTTCACATGTTTGGCAGCTTATCTCTTCGTGGCAAGAGACATTAGTTCCCCTCTTCTCTTGTCTCTCTCTTTTTCGCCTGTCTATCCATCAACATATTAACAAAAGACAACAATATCACTAATATATGTATAAATTGTTGGGTTACGGTAAAGGTTCGCCCTGTTTGCCAAATTGGGTGTCTCCCACCCCCACGATTTGTCCCTTTTGTCCACGTACTTTTTAGCTAGGCTTTCAAAACCTAAGCCTGAAATCTCTCATGCGGTACCATGCCACAGTAAATTGAGAGATAAATGACTTGGTTCCTAACCCTTACCCAAGTATTTATGTGAATTTCCGAGTTGTTTTTTCTTCCTCTCCTCTCTTTTCAAGGTAGCAAGCCAAGAAGAAAGCATAGATCTGCAGCGACCATTTCTTATCAAAAGTTTACAAAGGAGTTTCTGTTTTTTCTTTTCTTTTTTTACAAAGAATGCTACGTTGGCTTGTTGCGATCCCTTACCTAACGTACACAATACTTAATTACTACTAGTATTTTTATATTGAACTTATTTTCACAAATCAGAACTCCTCGAAGTCTTCAAAAACATTCGGAGAGAATTGAAAAATAAAAGTTTTCTCATTCTTTCAATTCTTTTGTTAAAATTGGAAAATTCTATATTTACTCATATGGCTTACTGGACTACTAAATAATGAAATAACGCACTGAAATAACTGCTTATGAATTATTAAAAAAAGATAAATGAACAACGATTTGCTTGTTTTGAGCAGAATTTCATTATAATGGCAAACTATATATATCCTGAGTAAAAGTATCAACTTGACTATATGTTTTAGTGTATAATTGGATCTAAATAGCTGGCTTTTAAGTCTAATCGTGAAATCCGTAAGACCAATGTGACATTTTTTCTTTTTTTCTCTCTTTTTTCTTTTGGGTAAAACCAATGTAACATTTTGCGTTGCAGTGGCGTGTGATGGTGGGAATTGGAGGGCAGAGATGGTCCAGATGGAGAGGGCGTAAACAAGAGAAGAGATTGGGCCTAGAGTCTGTTTCCGAAATTGGATAGTGGGGAATGTATTTTACATGGTATATGGGGAAAGGTGCCAATGGGCCTCTGAAGATGTCTGAAGCTGCGGCCCATTTTGGTAGCAAAGGCATTGGGATTGCTATTCGGTATGGGAATGTCCTACCGCCTCGAGTGGTTTGATGGTAATTCGGTTCATCTCCTTCATTACAGCTTAGGTTCGAATTACTGTGTTAGTGTCCTTTAAGGTAATTTTGAGGAATTATGACAAGCGTATCGTCGAGAGTAAGGGAGTTAACTTGGAGTCATTATTGTGACTATGGTGAGCTCTTCTTATAAGAAAAAGTTAAAGATAAATTAAATTAAAAAAATAATGGGTGATTAACATTTTCAGAATATTTTTTTTACTTAAAAAAAAAAAAAAAAGTATGTGAATGTTAATCTGTTAGGCCTGAAGTAAAAAGAAGCCAGACAGTGATATCTTTTGCAACCAGATACGAGACCATTGAACTCCAAGCCCAAAAAATCGGTACCTTAGCGCGCACAGCACAGCAGCATCATATGGCTGAAGGCCGAACGCATGAAAAGAATGCAAACTGCATGAAAAATAGGAACACGTTTAAAGGGGAGCTCGAGTAAACTAACAACTTCTTTTCACTGTTTCTGGTGGGTAACCTCTGGGTTTCGATGCTCAAATCGATGCTTTATACTTCGTGGTAACACAGCATTGCTTCAGCCTCAGCCATAGATTCTTCCACAGTGAAACATCACAGTTCTTCAATTTTATGTCCTTCAAAAGCCTGGTCAATGATCTGAATCTGTCATCTAGTGTACAGAACCCAAGGACCTGTCTATCTTATATAATGGCATGAATTTCGGGCATCCCATCCCATGTCTCAAAGTCTCCACATCTAAACGGGGAGGACTGCCTAAAACAGAACACTTTATTCTCTCGCAGTCACTGATGTAATACCTTTTATGAAATCATCATGCCATTTTTACTTGTCACCAGAAGATTCATTTTCGAGCAGTAGAGAATATGTTTTTCACGTTTTTATTATGCAACAACCCGACATACACCAAAAAGGATTGAATTGTAGCGTAGAACTCCTCTGCGTCACCGACGCATGCAGACTCGAAATTAAGGTTATTGCTCCTAATTAAATGAAATAAGCCGAACCATTTGACAACAAATTTTAGACATTTTGGCCTTCACAAACAGAAAGACATCCGGGAAATATCGGGAATCAGGCATGATGAATAGATGAAACTTGACAATTGTAAAACGAGTGACATGCAGCAGGCTCATCAATCTTCAGAAACCCAATCGCATGCCTACCATGCTCTTAGAAAGCATCCAGATTGAATGCGCATGACCACCGAGCTCCTAAAAACACAACACATTCATTAATTATCCCAGAAAGGGGTTCAAAACCAAATAGGCCTAAAAGTCTTGCTTCCATTCCACGGCCCAACGCCCACAACCGTACCCTCAACTGAAAATTTTCTTGCTCGTGCCCACAGATGCATTTTCTTACCCCCAACCCTTGCATACGTTGTAATTCAACATCTAGATGGAAATTCAATACAACTCCAATGGTTCATCTAGGAATGCCGACTGGCTTTGCTGTTACCGCTGCATATTGTACAAGAACTTCAACAATAATTCATTACACACAATTATAATTCATTACACACTATTGTTTGCCCAGCTGCCATTTTTATATATATCCATAATATCTTTGCACGTTTTAGATGCCATCTACAAATACATCGAACCCCTTATCAACAATGGATACATTAAACCATCTATTTCGCCCAACTCCCACATGCAGTAGCCTATCATCATAATAAAAGGCCTTTCCATATTCCAACAAAGGCTATGACTAGAATTAAGGCCACAACAACACAGACTACACTAACTGATAATGAACCACGGGCACGATGTGCCTTTCTGGGAGGCAAATCCGAATTTGCTGGTGATTCTATCCGACTGCTCTCAGTTTCCCCCTTGGGTTTCACCCTCAACCTCGTACCTTCAGAAAATCCCATAGCAAGGTCCCCATTCCCTTTGTTATTGGACAGTGCGAGCTCTTCCTGCTGCTTGTCTAACACACAAATCTGTTCTTTGACATCGCTGACCTGCACAAAATGCAGCCCAAAGCCTCAAGTAATTGATCTTATGGAAACAGAAATTTAGAGCATGAAATTGTTAATGACAGATGGACATCAAAGTCAATTCATGGTTGACACTAACCTGTGTCACAGCTGATGGTACTTCATCTTCATTTTCACTATCGCTTGCATCTTGCAGCTGGAAATTCTCAGTCAATCTGCTCAATAAATTAACCTGCAAACGGATTCTTCTTGGAGCAGCACCCTGAACGGCAATATCCTCTGAATTTAGCTGGGTATGAGGCTGGCGGGTTCTAATCTTAATTCCAGTGCCACCAAAATCACTGTCACAGTTTACAATATTCATCTGATTGGTTGACTCTTCCATACAACTGTCGACACCAAAATATGAGCCTATTCCTGTATTGCCAGATGAAGCATCCTGCACAGCAGAATTAAGCTCAATGTCACCAATATTTTTACTTTCAGGTTCTGTGTCAAGCAAAGATGCCTGAGCCTGGTAAGATCTCAATGGAGCTTGCATCTGCAGTTCTTTCTTGCTATCAAATTGCTGCTGGTACCCACGAAGAACACGACAGGTTGATTTTCAAATATCAGGAGGTTTTATTCAATGACTATGGATCTACTATGTCAACATGCTCAACCAAAAATACAATGTAAAACTATAATAATATGGATCTTGATTTTGACAGCAAAGACCTATACAGGATTCAAAATATAACAGCCAAAGTCACCAATGTTGTTGGCCCGACCACTAGCAGAAGATACTACTTTTACCTGCATTTGGGCCATATCAGTGTCTACTTTGCTAGGTGCAAGGTTGTCCTCAAGATCGAATAGTGGCCAAAATCCTTCCATTTTTGTTTCACTTCCAATGACATTAGTCTTTTGACCAGTTGAATCTTCAGAAAGACACTCATAACCCAACAAACCTGTGAAGGAAACATCCTGTTCACAAGTGCCATCCTGAAAAGGGAAATCAAAGTCATAATTGCCAAAGTTGCTGGCATAAGGTGAATCCATGCAGTATGACAGGTGTGCATGAATATTTGATTGCATTGGAGAGAACACTTTGCAATCAGGTTGATCAGATTTTGGCTCATACAGTTGAGAATTGTCCTCGGGCAGCAGACATTCCTGCATATAAAAGTTGAAAAAATGAAAGGGAAATCAAGACATCAAATTTCTCATACTGCAGAAGTTATAGAGGGTACAAGAAGCAAAATAACAGAATCCAGTTCACCCCTACAGCTGTGACTTCTGCTATGTGATCTTCAACATCAGAAGTCATATGACTATTGCCACAGCTATCAGCAGTTACAGCAGTGGTAGGGGTCATGTTTTCTGTGTTATCTGTCAACAATCTGCTTAAGCCTTCTGACTGTTTATTTGCTTGCATATCGGGAGTTGGTATTTCTTGGACTATATCTGATGAAGCATCCTCGGGAGAGGACTTAGAAGGGACTAGAGAGTCTCCAGTTTGCTCTGCTTCATTGTATTTTGCGGCATCAGTTTTGTCCTCAGGTTTTCGGAACAAGCGACAGAGGAAAAAAGCGCCCTGTGCCATGTAGAAGGAGAGTGAGTATGCGCAGCTCACTGGTTTTACAATGTAATCAAATACAAACATACTAATCAAAGGGACAAACAGTTCTAAGAAGAAAAAAGGAATACAAGGTACACAAAGGACTAAGAATTAGCAATATATATAAACTTTGGCACGTAAACTGAAGAAAGAAATTGGAAAAATAGAGTAAGGAAACAGCAGACCTGGCCAGGGGCAGTACCATCAAGATCTTTTTCGGTGGCACGGTACTCGTGCATAATCCAGTTGGTGCGCTCGCCCCTAGGAGCACGACCTCTGTGGAAGACCAAGGTTTTCTTCGTACCAATCGGGGCAGGGAGGGTACCAGACCTTCGATACTTGATAGTGCGATCCTTGCCCGTTGCCTTCCAGTACCCAGCTTCTGTAGCTCTATTGGACCGGTGGCCGTTTGGATACTTTCTATCGCGAGGGCAGAAGAAGAACCACTCCGGATCAGCTGTCTTTATCACGGATAGTCCTGTAATAAAACCAAAAAAATAAAACTTCATTAAAACATAGCACAAGAAGGGAAGAAGAATATACACATCCAAACCCCAAAATTCGTAAAGCGCAGAGGGATTGATTCACCTTATTAGTCAAAAGCAAACTACCCAAATTAACTGTATTTTTGGATTTTGGCTGACACTGGTATGGTATTAGACCTATGATGACTATTGTGCAGACGAGGTTCAAACACGAGATATGAGATAACTATGGAATCAAATCAAAGAAAAAATTGAATCTTGTACATAAAGAAAAGGTAAGTTGCCAGATGTAAGGGAGGGGGGCAAAAGGTAGGAATCGATTCGGAGTAGGGGAATAAACCAAATTAAGCCTAATAAAAAGAAAAAGAACAAAAAAAAAAAAACTTTACCAAAATCAAGATTCAGAACAGTCGGCCTCAGAACCCAACTGGTTTTGTTTTTTTCCAACTTGGTTTAACTGTTAGAAACCAATACCCGATTGAGTGGTTGATTTATTATAGATAGGCATCTCACCTTTTAATATGTATATTTTTTAATTTTTAAAGAATTTTAACAAGAAGAAGAGAAACGGACAGGGTGGGCAGAGAAAGTAAAAAGCAGTTGGAGCTGGAGTTTGTATGATGTTGAAGAGTGGGGAGGGAGGAGGATTTGGAGGAGAAGAAGAAGAAGGGTATTTTTTATATAAAAAAAAAAAAAAGTGGGCGGGGGTGGGGGGAGGGGAGGAGGAAGAAAGAGTGAGGAAAGGAGGGACGGACCAGGCAAATCCCAGGGCTCATATTTGCAAACATCGACTTCGGGGATGACTTGGACCTCAGAATTGCGGCCATTGATCTTCAGCCTCAGGTAGTGGTTGATCAGCTCTTCATCCGTCGGCCTGAATCTAAATCCCAGCGGCAGCGATTCCATTGACACCCCTCCCACTCCCACTTCCACTCCCATTTCCTTTCTTCTTCTTTTTTCTTTTTTTTTTTTTCTCCTCCTCCTGCTCTTTTAGTTTTTTGCTTTTTCTTTCCTCTTCTGAACTGTCGATCGACAACACAGAGAGGTAAAACCACAAAGCCACTTAAGCCCCGGAAAGAGATACGGAGACTAAAAAGCGAGACTCCGCAGAGTTTAATGAAATGACTATTTTTGCCGACGTCGTCGTCGATGGAATGTGGAAAAAGGTTTTACTGTAACACTACTCGGTGGGCAACCCCACACGTTTTGTTAAAAAAAAAGAAAAAAAAAAAAATAAAAAATATATATATAATTAAGATAAAATTCATTTTTTAAAAAAATTTATTTTATTCGTAACTTATGATTTTATTTTAGTATTATTATTATTATAATAAATACAGGTCTTTGAAAAGTCACTCTGATCTCTCCGCGTAGCTTTTTATCTAAACGGCAGCGTCATTAAGCCAATAGAAACACGACACGATACGCCACCACGCTTTCTTGACTCTCTAATCCTACTTTTTCTTGTTGGGTTCTGCGCTCCCCAGGACAGGCCCACGCATGCAAATGCAATCAACCAATTTTACTGTTCTGACTTAAAAAAAAAAAAAAACTTAGAGCCCTGTATCACGGTTCTTTGTACTTAAATTTAGATACCTCGTTACGAATAAATAATATGTTAAATATAAACACATAAAAATATATTAAAACTAGTTATTTAATAAATATTAATAAATATATACATATAAAAAGTTTAAAAAATATTATATATATTATTAGATTGAAGAGAGATCTCACGATTATAATTTATTTAAAATTTATATAAATTTTTTTTATTCTTTATTTGTATATTCAAATTTTAGTGGAATATACTTTTAAAGTGAATCTTTAAAAAAACTTATTATTAGTTGAGTGTGATAAGGTTGTTTAGGAATCATTCTTAAGGGCATATGGATATGACGTAATAGATCTATAAACTCGTAATGATTGGTATTAGAGTCAAGTTCATTTCAAATACTATAACAAACTCACGTTTTGATGAGGTGTTCATCATGGGCGATGAACGTGATGATTGTGGGAGGAAGACTAATAGAGGTGCTACTAAAAGAAAAAAGAATTGTGTTGTTTTGAGTTCAAAAGATCTAGTAGAGGACCTAATATATCATATGACGAAGATTGAATTGTTCGCCACTGAAGTTTAAGGTTTGATTAATAACCTAACCTAGTCTATCGAATGTGTAGATGCTGAAAGGGAGGAGCTTATAGTCGAGATATAGGAGTTCAAAGTTGGCATAGGAGAATTTCAAGGAGAGTTGCTAGGGACTTTAAGGATAGAACTTCATTAGTAGGATGATTCCTTAGAGACCATGATGATGGCTATGTGTGTGAAGATTGTAGAGCTTAAGGGAAAACTCGTAAAATTAGAGGCAACACACGTTAATAGGGTGATCATCGTGCAAGGACCACGGATAAACGCATCCAAGCTAAAGGAGTTTAGGGATTTTCGAGTGGTCAAGAATGTTGACAGTTTCTTATAGTACATGCAATGATACTTCTAAGTTATGAGGATCAGCTATAGTTAATTATGGATAAATATTACATCTATATACTTAGCTGATAATGCTTTGTTATGGTGGCGTCGTTAGTTAGATGATAGGTGTGGAGATCCTATTATGACCTAAGAGAGGTTCATTAAGGAGTTTCGATAAAACTACTATCCTGCATATATAGAGGAAGAAGCTTGCGACGAGTTAAAACGCCTTAGGCAAAGAGATGCAGTACGTGATTATGTGAAGTCATTTTTGAAGTTGCTACTCCAAATTCCTTTAATGAATGAGATAGAGGTGTACTACTAGTTT
>CM034058.1:0-23905 GCA_019804595.1 Bruguiera parviflora | reverse complement strand
TACTCCAAATTCCTTTAATGAATGAGATAGAGGTGTACTACTAGTTTATAAGTGGTCTCAAGCCGTGGACCAAATAGGAGCATAAGTGGTTTTAAGTAGGAGACCTTATAACAGCCATTACGGTGGTCGAATCTTTTGTAGTGTATAGGACACCTTCCACCTTCATTTTAAACTTCCATTTAAAGAATAAGGCTAATGGTGGGGGAAATCGGGACAGATTCAATCGCCTGAATGGAGGTAAATCGCTGATTGGCCCTTCAAAAACTCATGCAAAATGCAGCAGTGAATGTCATAAGAAGGTACATACTTACAAGTATTACTTCTGTGATGGTCCACATATGGCGTGAGATTGCTCGAATAAGGCCAAGTTGGTTGCCCTCTGCAAAGAAGATAAGCCAAAAGATGGGGCATGATTAAGTTTGCTTCAGATCCTCAGTTTAATCAAGTTCAAAAAGGTGAAAGAGCCAAAGGGATTTATATTTACAGATATGAAGATTAGAGAAAGCACGATGAGTGCGCTCGTGGATATTAGGGCATTCGATTTCTTTATATCGGAAGAAGTTGCAAAGAAATTTAACCTTCGAGTTAAGAAAAGAGCCGAGTGGATTAAGACTATCAACTCCTAGGAAATCCCCACCATTGGGGTTACTAAGGATGTGAAGTTGTAGATTAGGTAATGGAGAAACCAGGAGATCCTTGAGGTAATTCCTTTTGATGATTATGATTTTGTCATTGAATTGAAATTTTTGGATAGGATCCATATGGTTATATTGCCTTTTGCTAAGTGTCTTTATGCGTTGGATAAACGATACCAGTGCATGATTCTGGTTCATCGTAAGTCAGATTATGATCGAAAGATGATTTTGGCAATAGAACTCAACAAGGAGTGAAAAAGGGTGAGGTGACCATCCTAATAACCTTGAAAACTGAGGATAACAAAAGCAAAGGGAGTGAAATCCTAATAGAAGTGAGCTAAGTCCTTGATTCATTCAAGGACGTGATGCCTCCTGAGTTGCCCAAGAAGCTTCCACCTCATAAAGAAGTGGATCATCAGATAAAATTAGTGTCTGACGCTTAGCCGCCTACCATAGCGCCATATTGCATGACGCCTTCAAAATTAGAAAAATTGAGGAAACAACTAAAGGAGATGCTTAATGCAAGGTACATTCAGCCATCTAAGGCTCTATTCGGTGCATTTATTCTATTCCAAAAGAAGCATGACGGGTCGTTTCAGATGTGCATAGATTACCGGGCGTTGAACAAATTAACCATTAAGAACAAGTACCCAATCCCATTCGTTGTGGATCTCTTCAATCAACTTGGAGGTGTATAGTGGTTCACCAAGCTTGATCTTCATTTAGCTTACTATCAAGTTCAGATTGCTGAAGGGGACGAGCCAAAGACAGCGTTTATGACTTGTTATAGTTCGTATGAGTTCCTTGTCATGCCATTCGGCCTAATCAATACTCTAGCCACATTTTGCACTCTTGTGAACAAGGTATTACACTTGTTTCTAGATTGGTTTGTAGTGGTTTACCTTAATGATATTATGGTATGCAGTCGGACGTTCAAGGAGCACATCAAGCATCTTAGATAGGTTTTCCAAATTTTGCATGAGAATAACTTATATGTCAAGAGAGAGAAATATGCCTTTACCCAAAAGGAAGTGCCATTTTTGGGGTACATTGTCTGGGGAGTATAAGTACATATGAAGACAGCAAAGATTTGAGCTATCATTGAAGGGGAGTTACTAATAAAAGTGACAGAGTTGAAATCATTCCTTAGTCTCACCAATTACCATTAGTGTTTCGTTTGGAACTACTCAAATATCATTGTGCCACTCATAAACATGTTAAAAAAAGGAGAAACTGTGGGAATGGATGGACCAATTTCAGAAGACATTTGATTGGTTGAAGCAAGCTATGACCAAAGAGCCGATGGTAGTGTTGTCCGATCACACCAAGCTTTTTGAATTAGAAACTGATGCATCAGATTTTGCTATTAGTGGTATTCTTATGTAGGAAGGAGATCCAATGGCATATGAGTCGTGAAAGTTGAACAATAATGAGCAATGGTATACCTTTTAAGAGAAGGAGATAACTGTAGTGGTCCATTACTTATGGATATAGAGGCATTATCTTTTAGGGTCTAAGTTCGTTGTAAAGACGGACA
This sequence comes from Bruguiera parviflora, assembly GCA_019804595.1. Lineage (NCBI taxonomy): Eukaryota > Viridiplantae > Streptophyta > Magnoliopsida > Malpighiales > Rhizophoraceae > Bruguiera > Bruguiera parviflora. The sequence goes on along the minus strand of CM034058.1, from coordinate 21,733 downwards.
AAGTGGCCACGAGTTATTTTCAGACCCATAGAAAGCTGAGTCTGAAATAAGCTCGATGGCAAGATTTCTTAGCGGAGTTCAACTATGTGATGTAGTACAAGCTAGGGAAGGCTAACTCTATAGCTGATACTCTTAACCGAAAGATAAGGCTGGCAAACATTGTGAGTCAACCTAGCTGTCCATGGATCGATTGCATTAAGGAGGGGTTCAAACATGATAAGAAGGCTCAAGCCCTCATTAGATATGTATAAAAGGGCATGACTTGACAGTTTTGGTATAAGAATGGTCTTTTATACAAAAAAGGGTGATGATTATATGTGCCACTCCATAAAAAGATAAGGAAAGAAGTGTTGCGCTAGTGCTATGATTTGAAGTGGGCAGGTCATCCAGGGATCCACCGCACCTTAACCCTTGTTGAAGATCAATATTACTGGCCTCAAATGTAAGATGATGTTAAAGCCTATGTAAAAACCTGTTTTCTTTAACAATAATACAAACTTGAACAACGTCCATCGCTAGGATTGCTAGAGCCACTTCTTATCCCACTCTTGTCTATAAGAGAGTGTTTCCATGGATTTTATAGTAAACCCGCCTAAGTTCAAAAGATGTCAGACTTTTATGACTGTAGTGGATAAATTTTCTAAGGATACAACATTTGTACCAATAACAAAGAATTGCCTAGTTAAGGAGGTAGTCAAGTTATTCATGAAACACGTGGTAAACTACTAGGGAGTCCCATTAATAATTGTGAGCAATCAAAACCCTCGATTTAGGGGTTTTTGGTTTGAATTGTTCAAGTTATTAAGGTTGAATTTGAATCTCTCTATAAGTTTACACCCCTAAACTGACGGTCAAATCGAGTGAGTCAATACACTCTTGGAGATTTATCTACGATACTACGTGAGCACAACACAAACAAATTGGGTGAAGTTGATTAATGTAACCTAATTCTCCTACAATTTGCAGCGAAGTGAATCTATTGACCAGAGTCTATTCAAGATCATGAATGACCAACAACCACAAACACCAAGTGTGGTTACATGGGCTATCAGGGGAATAGCCCACTTGCATCTAAGTTTGCTAAGGATTGGAACAAGTAGACTTGGCAAAGGCATGTCTACGTAAAGCCTCTAAACAGATGAAGAAGTGGGCTGACAAAAAGCGACAACATGTGGAGTTCCAAGTTGGGGACTTGGTGTTAACCAAACTACATGTAATTCTTCAGTATAAGAATGTGTATAAAGGACTAATTTGCTACTACAAAGGGCCATTTTGAGTGATACAACTAATCAGGAAGGTTGCATACAAACTGGAGCTATCACCAAAATTAAAGGTACATCTAGTTTTTCATGTGAGTATGCTTAAATCTTACCATGAAGACAAAGGAGATCTAGATCGAGGGGGGTCACAGTGAGCACCATTTGGTGCAAAAACTTCATATAGTTGAGAAGTTGAATTCATAATGGTAGATTGGGTCATACGAAAGCGGTATTATACACCGAGGCGTGAATACTTTATACGATGGAAGGGTTGTTTAGAAAGCGAAACTAATTGGGAACTTGTTGAAGTTCTTTAGCAGTTTAACAAAGAAATTGGCACTTACCATGCTGAAGAAGCGACAAGGGCATCATTTGATTAGATGGGAGAGAATGTCATGGTCCTTTGTATGTAGGGATGCACAATATGTTAAATCTAAGCACCTCATAAGAAAAGAAAATACATTAAAACTAATCATATAATAAATGCTGGTAAATGTATGTACATAAGAAGTTAAAGAGATGTCATATCTACCATTAGATCAAAGAGAGATCTAACAGTTGTAATTTGTCCAAAACTTGTATAAAAAGAAACCTATTGTCCCTCATTTATATTTTTAAAAGTTCTTATAAGTTGAGTGTATGAAATTTGCTTAGTAATCATTCTCAAGGCCGCATATGTAAGTGTCATAAATTCATAGGCCTGTGACACTGCGACACCTGTGTCACAAAGTTAACCTTCGTGTGTACTAACACGTGTGACATTTAATTAATCTTACGAGAGAAGATGAACTAAGTAAAACTAAGAGAATTTGAGAGAATCAGCAGAAACATTTGAAAAATAAGTATGAGAGAGTTGAGAGTGCTAAAAAGTAGGGAGTACAAGAGAGTTTTGCAAGTAAGCTGTATTAAGTGATTGTCAAAAGTGTTTACAAATGGGAGGAGTAGTTTATTTATAGTTATTTCACTTCCTTAACGTGTGACTACAAATGAATATTTAAGATATTTACAAAGAATATTCAAGAGCTAGCATTTAATATAGTCTATTCAAGAAAATTCTAGAGTATGAATCTCAATCTTACAAACCAGAAAAAATACATCTTTCTCCATAAAAAGGGATAAAATTGTTCTAGTATTTTAGAACGTAAACTGTGAAGTCAACTTAAGAAGATAAAGTTAGGGGTACAAATAAGAAAGTGGTATGCAAGGGCGACAAAGAAGAAAGTGGTATGCAAGAATGACAAAGGATTCATCATCGCATGGGTATTGATGCCATTGAAATTCTTAAATACAGGTGCAAACCAAGCCAATGATGCTCTACTTATTTTGTTGAACAATCTCCGATTCCAGTTTGTTGATAAGAATGAACAAGCTTGGTCATACTCTTAGGCTGACAACCTGACCTCAATACGAACCTTTCAATACACTTGAAATCAGGATCCAAAATCTCAAAGTCAAATATCCTCATCCTGAATCCACAGTAGCATACAAGTTCACATAATTGCATCTTAATGCACCTTCTGACAGTATACTTGACCATTGAAGATGCCAATCTTGACACCACGCAGTATTGGACTAGTAAGATCTAGTTCATGATCAGAGACTACAAAATGATAACAAATGCAACATATATGAAAATGAGCATAACTCTTTGAGATTTCTCATCAAAATCACAACAGAAAACAATGCGATGCGGAGAAGACTAAAAGCTCCCAACTTGGGATTGGGAAAGGGCACCATATAAAGGGAAACCGTCAGAACAACAGTGAACTGTCATAGGAGACAACTGGTCTGAAGAACCGTGAGACCTAATTATGCACCAAATCACAATAATATATTTTGTGCCATGGCATTGGTGGTCCCAACATGTCTTCAATTCTGTCCATTTTTTTGCTTTATGGAGTGCTTCTCAATCTGCAGTTTCAGTTCTGCTGGACCTTTTGATTGATCAGTTTGTAGTTTATCAGGTAAAGTGAAGTACAGAAATTTCTTGCTAGAACCAACATGGCTGCAGAGCAGCTTAAGAACCTTCCTCCCCCTCATCCATTTAAGCATTATTTTCATGTGCGTTTTGCTATTCAATCCATTAATATCAGCTTCCTGTTATGAAACAACAGATAAAATTATGAGGATATAACGTAGACATGAAAATATACAAAGGGGACCCTGTACTGTTTTTGAATAATGCTGGAAGTGCTAAAATTTTTTCTGAGAACTTTTTTTATTATTATTATTTTTGCTCCTGAAATAATGCGTGCTACAAGTGCTACATGTCGAACCAAATAATTGGCAATTTAGGTGGTCACAGGCCGCATAAATGATAAAAACTGTTGGTCCACATCAAGTAGCCATGTCACTCATTAAAAAGCCTTAGTAACCACAGCATTACTTCCTCTTTTATGGGTAGTTTGCCTGTTCTTTGTTGTTAAGAACTTAAATCCCTTTATAGATGGAAAAGAATATTATCCGGTGAGCACACCGTGCAAACACAAAAGAAACACGACAAACAAAAACTACAGTAGGTTTCCCCATAATCCACATACAGAGATGTCCCAATATAAGAACAGTCAGTGAAATGAGTGCCCAGGAATAGCATTTTTGGCCAAGTAAAAAATATGTATTGGTAGGCAAGGAAAGGATATGAATTCAGAGGCCTACACAAGGAGCACACAACAGAGACCATAACTTTGGACAACAGATGGATTTTTATTTTTATCAAGGTAGGTAACTCTACGTCTGTCTCTCTCGAGTGCGTATACAAGTTTGTGTCTATGGCTAAGTATGTCTCATCACTAAATGATGCTCGAAAATTCAGGAAGACTCTTATAAACGTGACAAATGAAAACTGCAGAGAAGAAGTCGCTCAGTCAACAAGGGAATGATATCACTCTGAGGTATGGTCTGTAAACATAATTTTTTTTTTTTTTAATTTTTAAAGCCACATGATTGAGATGAAAGAACAAGGAGAGCCATTGGTTGCAAAAACAGAAGGCCAGAGGAGCTATCAATATCAGACAATTATCTAAATTTGAAATATACGCATAAATCAGATATAAAATGTGTAGTACAAATCATTTAAAAGAGAATGAAGTCGGCCTCTTCCTTAAGCTCTGCCTATGGAAATGAGAACTGGAAGACAAAAGAGCAATTTTCTTTGGCGTTCGAAATGGTATGGGGAGCATTATTATTTTATAATATAACCTCCTGAAGCCCCTGAACTGAATTACGTTACATTGGGGAAAATAACACAATTTCACGACAGCGTTCAGAGAGAGAGAGAGAGAGAGAGAGAGAAAGAAGGGACCTTGGCATAATTCCAGGTATCGGCAATAGAGAGGGGGCCACGTTGCTTGATGATTTGGTAAAGGGATTGGGCGATGGAAGCAGCTTCTGGGAATGGAACCTTTGGATTTATCTTCCTCAAGTCCTCCGCTCGTTTCCGCGAGAAGTACCTAACCGCCGTACTCCTTATGTTCCTTATCCCAATTCCAATGTTGGCGCCGCCGCCTCCGCCTAGGCCTAACCACCTCATTCCGAATCCTCGTTTGGCCTGGCTTTGGAGTGCCTTTGTATTCTATTTCTTTGCCCCTTCCTCCCCAAGTCTCACCTCACCTCTTCATAGAATAAAAGGTCCAGACCCAGCCGCCACCACACTTACAGTCCCGGTCTCTCTCGGCGAGTAAGGGTTTTTCTTTCAGATTCACAAAACCAAAAACAAAAATTAAAAACAAAACAAGCTATTTTGATTTTTTCTTTCTTTTTAATAAATATATTATGGATGTCATTGTTGTGTCGTTTCGCGATGATGTCTGTATACTAAGTAATGGACCTAGTAGGCCTTGGGCCTTCTTTCAATTCACCAAGCCGCCTCACTCCGTAGGCTTCGACTTGTTAGTTGACCCAAATTAACCTTTACGTTTGACCCATCAAGATGAAGACCAATAACACCTCTTCCTCATCTTTTATTATTATTATTATTATTATTATTATTTTACTCTTTCAATGCTCTACTTCATTATGGAAAAAAAAATTGAAAGAAAAAAACAAAAGAAAAAATTCATCATACCATTAAATTTATTTTTCTCTTTACATGCCATTAATTATCAACGAAATCATTAATTTATTAATTGTTTAGGGTGAGTCCAATCAAAGGTCCTAGAGACAGTGCTTCTATGGACGTGTCATGCATGTGTTTGTGTGGTCTGGATTTGTGCACGCAGAGGACCATCAACCATGTTGCATGTTCTTAGCGTTGCTTCAAATGCTGAATCCCAAACTTCAAATTGCTTCAAATGCTGCATCCCAAACAACAAATGATTATCTTGTTAAGGTAAGCACGTTCTTAGCCACGAATGCTGATTGCCAAACTCCAAAAGATTTTCTTTTAAAACCGAGCATTTCACTTGTATAGTACCATGCCGAGAATTACAAAGTTTATGCTCGTCCGTACATAGATAAGTGTCTCATATTGTGATGAAAGTGAGTAAAGGAAATTGAGATCCAATAAGGGATGGAAGGGGAAAGGAGGAAGTTGCACTCTTGTTCTTAATCATGCAAATCAACGAGTGCTTAATTCCGTTTCTATGCTTCTTAGTTGATCGGTATTTCTATAATTGTGTGCTAAATGTTACGGATTTTGTTTACATGGTTAGGGGATCGAGATTATGGGAACTGTAGGGCACTTGAATGAATTGCAATGATCCTTGTTCTGTTTCCATTTGTATGTGTTTCATGTCGTCCTTTCCGATGGAAGTAGTAGCCACTTGTTGGGTGGACCTATGCGTGTAATTCATCTTCTTTTTTTTTTACGAGAGTATTAGCCACTTGTTGAGAGAAAAATGCTAAAAAAAGAGTAAAATCAAAATAAATATATAATTTATAAATTTGATATGACATTTTAGTTTTTTAATTTATATAATATTTACTTCTTTCTTCTTCTTCTTCTTCTTCTTCTTCTTCTATGCTGGAGGTGAAAGCGGAGTTAGCGTTCGGACGCTCGCTCAAATGTTTGGAGAATCTTGCCCTTTGAACATTATGACGGGTAGTTAAGTTAGTTGTTGTGCTAGTTGGTCGTTACACCTAAAAGAACATGTCCGTGCATTGTGGGCTTTACAAAGCAAAAGAAGATCAGTATTGACTAGTGATGGTGATAGAGCTTGTGGGCTACGAGAAGAAATAGGAGAAATTAGAAGTTTGTGCGTGGATAGGATCCCATTATATTGCTTGCTTGTGAAACATTTAGTAATGACTGTTTAAAGCGGAATGTAATTTTGTTTAGTCCCGCAGCGTTTCATCAAAATATAATGTAGGTAGGTTTCTAAGTGCAATGGTCCCTACATTCAAGTAACAGTTTGATATTACAAAACCAGGAAAAGGGTTTTTTTTTTTTTTTAAATATATTCCACTACATCATAGATGTTTCAAGTTGCAATGGATGCTCTCGATTATAATCTTGCATTTCCTACTTGATTGAGAAAATCGTGGTTTTATATTGTAATTCAAAAATTTTTTCTTTTAACATTGCATATACAATAGAATCAAACTATCATATCTTCAATTATCCTATCTTGTCTCATGTACCATAGGTATGCTTAAAGTCTTTCGTCAGGCTATCAAACGGTCTAATCTTGATCTTCTTTTGTTGGCCAACAAGGCGTCACTTGTTGGAGTTTTCATATTGGCAAGATATGGGGTCTTTCACAAATCAAATTCCCTGGTCTCAAGGGACCAAATTCATCATTTGAGATTTGAAAAACAATGTTCCCTGATCTCTAAACTATCTGGGAACATGTTATTTTGGGTAATATTCTATTTTGATTCTGTCACACTCTTGAGTTGAGGCTGCACATTAAGAAGTTTGGTCTAGTGACCCAATGCCCTTGCTATAGAACGTGACATGAGAATGCAAAGTCCAGAATTTGTAGCAGCCATCATAGACTTTATTATCTAATTTTCGTGCTATGACTTGTCTACTTTGCTGACAATCCAGATGCATCTTGGTACTTGCTTAATTTGTTAATTCAATTCATATCCTCGTGCCACGTATCTTACACTTAATTTGACATGCAAAAATCTTTTGTTTTTAACACTTACCTTTCCTTCCTTTGCATAATATGTGTAATGGAAATGCATCACTTCATAAAAATCTGAAGGTATAGAGACATGGAAGTTTGCATAAACCCACTGCCTGAGGCAAGCAACTCTGATGAAGTTGTTGGCGGTGCATTGAAAAAGTGGCCAGAAAATGCATTTGTTATCCCTCCAAGAATTGCTCGTGGTATCACAGTTGATAAATTCAAGGAGGACAATGAATTATGGAAGGACAGAGTGACACATCATAAGCATATCATTAGTTCGCTGGCCAAGGAAAATTTCGGGATGTGATGGACATAAAATGCTTACCGCGGAGGATGTACAACGGCTTTGGCAAAGTATCCAGTGCGGGTAATGAAAGTGGAACCCGCAAATTCAGATCAGGACACGCTAGGTGCGATCTATGAACCAGGTTTCATTGGAACATACCAGGATTTGTGCGAGGCATTGTCGACGTATCTAAGAACATACGATCTCATCCATGCTGGCGGGGTGTTTTAGTATATAACCGGATGGGTAATGATTGAAATTATGATTTGACGAATGCTATGTTTGGGCGACAGCGGCCGGTTGATCCATATATGATGCAATAATGACTTTATCCTCATTTCATTTTGCATGTATACATTGATTGCAGGTGCGACGTCGCCGACATTCTGGTGGAGATGGATATAATTCTAAGGCCGCAAGGGTCGGTTATATTCAGGGATACAGTGGAGCTGCTGGTGAAGATCCAGAGTATAACAAACAGGATGAGGTGGAAGAGCTAGATTATGGACCGTGAAAGTGGACCATTCAATGCGGAGAAAATTCTTGTTGCCGTCAAGACTTAACTGGACTGCTGAAGCTTCCGCCAAATAGCACTAAGTTGTTGTAGCAGTAGTAGTCGTAACTAGCCAGTGGGCCTACCACAATCCTAAACTCCGTCTCCTGGTATGAAATTCTTTAAATTAATACCGCTGGCGTGCGGTCTGTTCCTGTTCTTTTTCGCTCTCATAATAGTAAAAAATTTCTGTTTTCTGTTTTGCCGAGCAATGCTTTCAACTATTGATGGCTGAAATTGACAAGGGCTCTAATTTTGTCTTGTGGTCGCGTGCATATTCCCCAATTGGGCCAATCACAATCTTTTGCATTTTTGCATTCTTAGCATTGGAGGGTTCGAATTTCAATTGGCCGGCCTCGAATAATAGTTGAGTAATAGAAAATCAAATCTATCCATCTGGAAAACCTGGACAATCTATTCCCTCCCACAACTCATGATTACGATAGACTGATTTAAGCATGCAATGAGTGAATCCTATCAATTCATCTCCAATTTACGTAATCCTATGGCAACACCACCAACCCAAAAGCGTCAATTCCACCTAACCCAAGGCTCCTGATGTGAAAATTGAAAATGAAACAAGCACGGCAGATTTTGTACCTTATGGCTCTCTCATACAGTTTGTTAATCCAGGTTGGTTGTTCTTGCTTACCTCCCGAGGTTAGGTCACCTTTATCTGCAATATTTATGTACACTTGAGAGACGAAACATTTTAAAACAATTTGTTGCCCGAGGAAACATTGCGGTGAAACAAATATACTTTTATTTTTATTAGATTAGTTTAATTAAAAAGTTAATAATTTCAAATCAATTTGTTTAAAAAGTGACTTTTTTTAAACAAAAAAAGTTCCTTTTTAAATATATGGATTATTATACATATAAATTAAATTTAAAAATTATTTATTAATATACTCAATAAAAATAATAAAAAATTAAATTCAAAATAATAAAAAAATTAAATTATTATCAAACTATTACCTCGTATTATTAAAAAGTGACATCTTAAAGACGGCCAAAAGCATCCTCAACATGGATGGGGTAAGCTTGCTGACTCTTAAAAAAAAAAAAAAAAAAAAAATCACGTGAAATAATTATTATAATTATTTATTAAATGTTTACAATCAACCATAATTATATAATGAAGTCATGTGATGTATTTATTGGAATACAAAATGATTGATATTTATAATATTTTACTCTCATAATTTTGAAGTATATTTATTGTAAATTTTGATTGCATAAATGTTACTTTTAATTTTTAATTTATATATTTTTTAATATAATTATCAAAGTGATATATTTCTTTGTGTCTAGTAATATGGTCAGATCAAACTTCCCAAACTCTTCAAATCAATCAATTCAAACTATAATTAATTATGCTTAATTAATTTTTACCCCCGTATTAGTCAACTGCAGTTTAAAATTGATCAAATAGCCCTTAATGGTATGGTTTGAATATTAGCAACAGACTAATAACCCGCTTTCACCTAAATCACCAATGTGCAGAGTCTTTATGGCCCCGTGGGAACGATTACGACGTAAAATGATTTTATATTATATTAATAATATTTTTATAATCTAAAAAATATTTATTATTTTATTACAAATATGTAAAAATTTATAAAAATTATTATTTATATAATATAAAATATTTTATGTCTCGTAAAATATCGTTTTCCTTTAATTTACTTCCACAAAATTTGCGCCATAAGATTTTTGCATCCGATTTTCCTAAATTATAAGTCGTGTCTGACGGCCGTTAAATAAGGAGAGAGAACAGAAAAAACAGAAAAAAAAAAAAAAGAAGAGGAAGAACGAAAGAAGAAAGAAGGGAAAGACAGACGAGGATTCTAGAGAAAGAGTGTGTGAGTGTGTTCTTAAGATTTTTATTTATTTTATTTTTATGAGAAGGACAGGACAGACGTGAGAGAGAGAGAGAGAGAGGGACAGCGTCGAAATCGTAATCGGAGACTGAAATTGAGACGAAAAATCGAAAAATGGGAGAATCGGAATCAGGAGAAGGAGAAGGATATAGAGCAAGAGGTGGGAAGATTGTTGGAGGAAGGCCAAGGAGCTTCAGGAATCTGCACTCTCCCTAATCTCAAGCTCCTCCAGAGAAGCGCAATCCCTTCGGCAGCGGGCTCTTTCTCTTGACTCTTCCATCCGCCGTTTCCTTTTTCTTCCCTACTCCCTTGCTTCCAACCACGCTTACCATCCCAAGCTTGCTGACAAGGTTCTTTTGTTTTTTTTCTTCCCTTTTTCTTTCTCCTCCTCACCCTTTTGCTTCTTTTATCTATTCATCGTAGAGTCAAAAATTTGTAGCAAAAAAAAAAAAAAAAAAGACCGTATAACGCTTGCAATCTCGGTGCTTTGCTCGGGGTGCCACTCTCAACTCTTAGGGCTTCCTGCCACCCAAGTCTGGCGAGCCATCAAGGCAAGATTTCACAATTCCATGCCATTTGTAAAATTTGTAGTTGTAAATACATTTTCGAAATATAAATAGGGCGACGACGACGACACTGATCGTTGCTTATAATTTACTGTAAATTACACGTGATTAGTTGCAGAAAAATAATCATAAAAAGGGAGTGGTGGTAAGTGGATGTAATGAAGGTGCCACATTTTAATTTGGAAACCAACTATTGTTTTTACGTGCAAGTAAAAGAATAAATAAATAAATAAAACGTAAACAGAAACAAAAACCAGAGAGCCAAAGAACGAAAGATGAGTGTGGTTCCCACTTCCCACCAACGTGTTAGAAGATCCCCACGATCCAAATAAAACCTTTCACCCTCCGTACTACTAGAATTAGAAACAAAATCAGAAGGGTGTGTATATAGAGGTTTATCAAACGGGTATATTATTTGGGATGAAGTTGTCGTGCCACCCAAAAGGAGATTCTAGGATGGCTGGGCCCATTTCATCGGAAAGATTGGTTTCGAAGCAAATGGACAATTCTCATTCTAACCCAACTTGGGCCCAAAACTCGAATGGTATCTCCAACTCGCACCGCCGACGCGCCAACCGGTGAACGGTATTTACGGTGAGAGTGCCCGAAAAATAAAAATTATTAGGGAACGAAACCGAATACAAAATAGAGTGACCTGACCCGACTCGAGAAGTGGGGAGGAGAGAGAGCAAAGAAGGACTACAGAGGATGTCGTCTGCATTGCTTGTAATTTCTTTCGCAGTTCCTGCGAAATACCGAAGCACAAGTTTGTCTGGCATCTCTCCTGGCTTCTCTGCCGCCCGCTTAAGGAGTATAAGAAGAAGATCCAATTTCAAGTCCCTTTCTTGCAAATGTCAGCTGGCTGATGCCGCCTCCGCAACCTCCGCCGCCTACGGAGCTATACTTCTCGGCGGCGGCCTCTTTGCCTGTAAAGCCCTTTCTTTTCCTTTTTTTTTTTTTCCCCTCTCGTACAACCCTCATCACCACCCTCCTCCGGGTCTCGCAGATTTCATTTACCTCCGTAGAACCCTGAAATTTGAAGAACAACGAGCAACTTATTGCAGGAAATTCACCATCACACAATCTATCTATGCTCTTGCTAGTAGACTTTTTTGGGGGGGTGGGGGGGGAAGCGGTCAGCGTCTGCAAATTATTTTTTGTTTGACTCTAATTTAATCTAATAGTTCTTGCAGAATTTTGTTGCCAATTTTAGCTAATAGCTGTTGAATACGTTTACACGAAAATCAATGCCAGTTTGTAATGTGTATGTCGCTGGCAGCAGTGGAAGAATGAGGATGGGTGTCCTTTTTCTGCAATTTTTTTCCCCTCTGTTTTCTTTCCATATCCTTGTCCTTCCTCTTTCGTTCTACTTCCCCACTCATCCTTATTTGTCTCCTTTCTCCCAACTTTTCTTCATTTTGGAGTTTCTCAGTTCAATGCCATCAGAGTCCCTCTCCCTTTAATATTTTTTCCTCAAAATTTTCGTGCAGTCAATAAATCAAAGAGTAAAGGGTCGCTTTTGGGTGGATTGACGGGTGCCACGCTCATGGCAACGGTAACTCCGCACAGTTGCAGTTGTTATTTTCATTTAATTTTTCTGCTCTTAACTAATTCTTGAGCCTTCTGACTTGATTACAATATGTAATCTGCAAGTGTTCTTGTTTCTTATAGTTGGCCAGTTGACAATCTCTGATCTCGCTCGAGAATCAGGACTATTTTTGCATCACTAAGTGCTCAGGATTTCAAAGCTAGTCTTTCGGTAGTGCATCGAGAAAGGTCATGCATACATATTTTATACACACATGAATTACAGAGTCAAAATCCACACGGTAGCACTTGCTGTCCGCATTAATTTCATCTATATCTTATGGTACCATTCACGGTCTTTGTTTCAAAGTAAGTTGAAAGAAAGTTATGCAAAAAGAAAGGGGAACCCTTAGGAGTTAGGAAATATGGAATTTATTTAACAGAAGTTAAACCGCTAAGCACATTGCTTTGAAGCCTTTGAATAACAAAGTGTATCAAGACCGCATACTATATGTAGTTAAAACAGATTGAAAGGCCATGATATAATGACTGTGGGAACATAGATGGAATCTCTCAATCTAGGTAAGACATCTAAAGACTGGGTTAATTGCAGGGTGCTGAGAGTAGTAGTAACTTTTGTAATTTGAGAAAGAGATGTAGAATTTTCATGAATAGATGGTTTAATGCAGTCAGTCATCCTCTTCTCCAGTGTGTTTGGGCTAGAACCTTCTGGACTGATGTGTATGCAGTCAGGGTTGGATGCCCTTAGGGGAAAACCGAAGATTACTTTAGATGCTATTCCTTTGGCAGTTTGATGGCTAATTTGGAGGGAGGAAGTCAAGAATTTTTCAAGCAAGAGAAAATCTTGAAACTCTGTCTTTAGGTAAATAGACATTTGTTACAGTTTCTGGAAATTTGTTTGTAAATCTGCTTAGATTAGCCCCCCCCCTTTTTTTTTAAGTTGGTAGTCAGTTTTGCAAGAATTGGTGAATCGTTTATATCAATTGAGCAGGTGTTGGTGTCCCTTGTGAAATTTATAAATCTATGCCTTTTTCATATCCAGAAGAGGGAAAAAAATTGCAAAGAATGTAGGCTAGTTGTTAAATAATCTAATCTAGTGAGCAGGGGTTGGTGTTCTTTGCAAAATTTATAGATCATTTGTTGGTGAATTCATGGCAAGGGAGCAATATTTTCCATGGCATTTGGCCTTAATTGCTGCAGATAATTTTACCCAACTTGATGTGGAGTTATAGTTTTAGAATATAATATTAGGGAACAATTTGAAGCTTTATTAAAATAAAATTTAGAACCTTAAGACAAGAAGTTTTCTACAGTAGGAAAAATGATAGGAAAAAATGGCGGAAATATTTGTAGTCAAAGGCAGTTTCAACAGGCTCCCAGATTTCATTTGATAGGGGATACGGACAACTTTTCCCTTTCACGTATAATTAATGTGAGCATCCTATGTTCAATGCAATCTGCTTGTTTGACACAAGGTTAAAATTATCTTCAGTTGTTTGTGGATCTGACTTATCTGAGTAGTTTACTGAATGTGCATACATTGCTTGGCTGTTGTGACATAAAACTCCAAAGTGAATAGTCTGCAATCTTTTTTGTTCTAGTCGTGAATTTTAATGGGTATGTTTGGTTTTTCCCTTGTAGGTTTACTTTCTGATGCAGGCACAGGAGACGAAAGCTATTGGTTATGCTCTTGGTTTTGGATCTGCCTTCCTTTTCACTTCTGTTTTTGGTATGTAATCTCTGCATTTGTGCAAGAGGGAAACAGTCCTGGGTGTCCCATGTAACATTTATTTTCTCTGCCGTGCACCCTTCCAGAGATTGATGCCCTTCATATATTTTTATGCTTTGATACCATCCAGGCATACGACTTGCAGCCACTAGAAAGCTGGTTCCCGCCGGGCCATTGTTAGCTCTGTCTCTTTGTGTGATGGCTTTATTTGTCTCGGTATATTTACAAGATAGTCTCTGATTTTTGATCCGGTCGAGGGAGTCAGTTTGATACCAACCGGTTTATTAATATGCTGAAAATTCTATTGTTTCAAATTGACCGAGAAGCTGAATTTATAATTTTGATTTGTTCATGTGCTTTGTAAGTATGAAAAGGGGGCATCCCAGTGAACCCTCGTTTAACAGAGATTTTTTTTACTGAATTGAATTTGGGACCTTTAATGTTACAATAAAGTAACTTTATCTTTACAACAAGGTACCTTTCGATGCATATTTTTGCTAGTTTCTAGGTCCAAGATTGAAAATGAACCGGTGATGGGGGCAAGAGTTGTACAGGCATCTGGCCGAAACAACGGACCCATTATGCATTCAAGCAGGTTTACATGGGGTTAATCAGCCACAATCGAATGATTACACAGTAAAATGGTTAGCAATTTATAACTCAGAATGCATGGAAACTAAGGAAAAAGGTTACAAGAGTTGGCTGGCTCAAATTGATATGAGAGTTTTATTTTTATACTTGAGCATAGGTCAGTAATTTGGCAAGTTGTCTTAAACGACTTGGCGTTAACCAGAGACTCGTTAGGAGACTCGCAATTAATCCAAATTGCTTGCTACGTGGAGAAGAGCAAGAACCATTGGCTACATTTATATTGCTAGCAAGTTCTTGAGCTCTCTTGGGAAGCAGTCTCTGCGTCAATCTAGACCTGACACTGTTGAGAGCTGGAATGAAAAATTCATCTGGGCTAAAAATCATATACAAGAGAAGATGTGTGCCTCTCTAGTCTTAATAAAAGATTGGCTTGGTGTCCGGTGACATACATGCAGCCTATGGAGGTGAAGAAATAAGAGATTTCATGAATGGTAATTACTGGTGTGTTGGTGTTGTTGTAACACCAATTGCTGGATAGGTTTACGGGTAGTTCAAAGTTTGCACAATTGCTGGAAGCCTTACCAGCATCTTTGTTGTATAATATATGGTCTGTAATAAAGAATAGATGGAGAAGGCATAAGGGTATGTAGCAGGATGTAGGTACCTTTGAGCATGAAGTTTTGCCATGCCATGTAGTAATCACAATTTTTCAGTGACATCTAACAAATTTTGTCTTGTCAGAACAAAGGGCAGTTTACCGATGTACCAAAAAAGAAACAATGGATTTCAAGAGTATTTAGGTAGGTCATTCTAAACTCTCGACAGGGAATTGCATTCATCCCCATTAGCAATTTGGAGGGACTGTTATCGCAATTATGTTATAGGTGAACGTTTGAGCATTTTTTGCGAACGAGACCACGCTGTAAATATATCACTAACTCGAGACTACAATGTTAAGGAGGAACTTGGGCTTTCAATATGTTGAAAATACCTTTTTTTTTCTTTCTTTTTTTTTTAAGTCCTTTAACATTAAATCGACTTATCTGTGGCAGAAGTATTCTAAGTGTGGTTACAATTTCAAATGTCAAGGATAATTACTTATACAACATGTACAATGACTAGTATATATATACATATATCATTTTTTTTTTTCTTGTTTGAAAATTTGTACCAGACAACCACAGTTATCACAAAAGGGGTGCGGATGCCCCACGGTTGAATAGTCTTATATAACACATAGCCAGGGCATAGTTGTGAGTGACGGATCCCAAAAAAACCTATTTTCAAAGGGACAAATAGTCTGATGATTAGTTTTTTGCTTGGGAATTTTTTACAGCGTAGAAGGCTTTTTGGTTTTTCAGATCTTCCAGCTAATTAGCGATAAAAAAGGATTTCTGATACAAAAATATCATGTGAATACGAAAAATAGAAGTAGATATAAATACAAGTTTATCAATGTATAATTTTAATAATTAAATACAATTAACATTATTTTTATTTATAATAATCAATAATAATGATTGGATAATATAAGTCTGCATCTAACTAATTCTGTATTTATTTATTTTTATTTTTGCACCATCCTAATGAATTCTTTCTCATATCATGAAAAGATAGACTAAAAATTCGGAGGGGGCAACAAATTTTTTTGAGAGGGGCAATTTTTATTTTAAAAAAAAAAAAAAAAACTTTTGTGGGGGCGGGGCAATTCTCCAGTTAGTTAGTGGTCATAGAAAATTTCTAATATTTTGAATAGGTAAGATGAGAAATCAAAGGTGACAATAAGTATTTTTGAGTAAGTAATTTACATATTAAAAGAAAAAAAAAATAATAAATAAATAAATAAATAAATAAAAAAATAAATATATATATATAAATATATATATATATATATATATATATACACTTTTGCGGGACCAGTCCGTCCCTAGTTATGCCCACAAAATTTGTAGGATTCATAATAATAATAATATTAATAACTTTTCATCAACAGAATCGGTGAGCTTGTCGAATAGAGCGTACCTAGATCAATTTAGATAGAAAATGAATAAGGTTAGACTTTGGCGGACAATTATAAGCAATGAATGCCGAGTACAGCCATGCCTTTGGAAATAAACATATACGAAGTCTTCCCTCCCCACATCCAAAGAAAAAAAGTCGCGTGCAGGGAAAAATAAAAAGCATCACACAGTCCTCTTCCAATTCTTTCAAATATCCTTATTGTGTGTAGGCATAGACAAACCGTTCTGTACGCGAGTGGGTGAAATTGCCGTCTCGACATTGACCAAGCAGTTTTGTGCCTTTTTTTATTTTTATTTTTATTTTATTTGGCCTTTTTGGGTTATATCAGGGCCACTATTTTCTCTCCTCACTCTTTAGATTGTGCTTGTGGACCTTTGCACTTTAGCCCCCGAAAAGAGAGATTTATCGATCATCAGTGTCTGTCGGAGATTGGATTATAACCCCAGTTCAAACATATAACCTTCAATTTTAGTTGATGTGGTTCTCAACCTCAAAGAATGATATGTATCTGAGGATTTTTGTGGTCGGTGTCCCTGTCAGACCAAACCATTCGCTTTGAAGAAGACCGAAGCTTCTGGTGACACAATGCTATATCTCTGATTCACGATTGTGCTTGGCGTCATTCCAAAGTTTATAGCACCATTTTATATTTCCATTAATGGGGTATATACAAAAGAAAAGGAAAAGAACCAAAAGAATAAAAAGGGAAAAAAGTATAGTATACACTATACAGTTCCTAAAGTTGACCACAAACTCAGCACTTTTAAATATATTCAAATGACTTCTCCCATAAAAATAAAAAAAAAAAACACAAAACCCATATGAGTTCCTGTAGATTGCGTTAAGGGTCTGCAGCACGCTCGCTGCTCTCAACCATCCATTCATACCTTTCATTCGGCCGGTTGTGGGCCGCACACAGTAATTGTAGACTCCACCACGACCAATTTTTTTTATTTATTATTACAAATCAGTGGTAAAACTGTTTTTGAAAGTGCATCTTGAGCGTCGTCCTACGATAATATTGATAATATCCATTTCTAAGTTACTAAAGTGTGAGGTTATTTAAGTTAATAATTTAATATATTTTTTATATTAATTTAAATTTAAATTATTATTATTATTATTATTTATCAAATAATAAATAAAGTTATATATAAAAAATAATATATCAAGTTTGAAACTTATTAATACTAAAATAAAATAAGAAATAAACTTATTCTAATTTTAATTTCAATAATGAGTTTTTTTTTTGAAAAAATTAAATGAGAATAATGACTGTAGTTTTAATTTATAAATATAATAATTAATATATTTATGATATATTTTTTTAATTACAAAAAAGGTATTAATTTATATAAATAAGAATTATTTATATGAAAATAATAATACAATTCTATTACATTATTAGAGTGCCAGGACAATAATAATATTTTTTCTCAAATTTATCATATGTGGTAAATAATAATTATTATTTACACGTGCAGAAGGAAAAGATAAGCACAAAAGCAACGATTTTGAGAGCAATGGAAACACATTTGGGAGCAAGGTAACGAGTTCTGCGTGTATCGTACTATTTTGTACTTGTAAACGACAATTCCCAAGTTTCATACAACGATTCAAAGTGAGGAAAAAGCCCAAATGTTTAAGCAAATAATGACGATTTTTAGGTATCAAAACGTCAAAATAACAATATCAACTTCTAACTGCTACATGTAACCAATTATTTTTCTACTTAGACTTAGTAATAGCAATAATGAAAATATAAGTACTCAATTAAATAATTTAAATTTAAGTTATTGAAGCTTAGAACTTAGAAGTTTGAAAACGCCATTTTCCATAGAAGGCGAAAAAAATAAAAAAAAGAGGGAACGTAAAGGTCGGTCCCTTCTTACGGCGAGTGATGAATTAGTGGGCTTCACTTATAATTAACGAAGGTATGCTAAAGTTTATGCCACGTGAAATTCCATTAAAGCTTTTTGAGGTCAAACTCCACCCCACAACGCAAAATCGCAATGATTTATCTTTGTATTAATTATCGGTGCAATCGACAGGGGACACGACGTCTCGCGCATAGTGCATTACCCATCTCATCATATGTGATTTGTGGAGCAGAGCCCTCCGCTCCATTACACACACGAAGAGGGAAAACAGTAATCAAGGAAAACGATTAAACGAGATCGTGCTTCTCAGCTTTGCAACCAAATATTCCCAACTCTGCGGCTTCAAGTGTCCAAGACGCGTGGAAGCAATGGTCAATTTAACAGTAGGATAAAGACAAAATAATGATATATATATATATATATATATATATATATATATAAAGAAAAGAGTCAATTTTAAATTCTGTTTGCTGTGGAATGTTCGGTGGCATTCGCATCTTTGGAATGAAAGGGGCCGGGATTAAAGAAGCTAGACGGAACGGGTTAACATGCAATCAAATTTTGTAAGTGCTTGTTACGGTCAATATAATTGAATCCCATTAATATATATCTTGGACGTATCGCATGACGATAAAGATTTTTAAGTGTTTCGTGTGATTTAAGATTAAAGATTTTTGAGTGTTTCGTGTAATTTAAAATTTGCTTTAAGTATTGTTAACGTGTAAAAAAAATTATTAATCGAAATAGTGATGCAAAAACGATTTTCATTTAGAAAAAAAATTATGTTTATACCATTTTAAAGAATTCACATTTTTGTATTTTGTGTGAGATTGAAATAATAATAATAATAATAATTATTATTATTACTAACTTTCATTGTAACAAAAATTTCAAGATTGTTTTTGAATTTCAACAGCTTTTACTCAGGAATTAAGCGCACGGTCTGGTAATGCAATTTGACGAAAATCTCAAACCAATCCACTATTTTGCAGTTTCGAGATATTTCAAACTAAATTAAGTCATTTTTGTCTAATAGAAGCCCAAACCAATCTGTAATTTACGATTGTTTTAAAATTACCATACAATTTTAGCTACTATATATATATATTGATTGATTTATTTATTTATAAAAGCAAAAAATTTATCACTTGTATTAAGTAAGCCACCATTATCATCTAATAAAAAGCACAATATCATAATCTAAATAATAAATGTATAACACATACAGAACAACCAAATTGAGAATAATATTTTTAGGTTTTACTTTTATGTATTGTTCCCTAAATTTTATAAAATTAAAAACTTTATATTCATAAATGTATTGAAATTAAAATTGATGCACACTTTGATTTGATTAAAAATTTTCAAGAACTATACCTAGACCTTAATTTAAGAAAATCTAAAATCAAGCTGCGTAACTTTTAAATCATTAAACCAAAGTACATAATCAAATAATTTGATTTATGGTTTACACTAAATAGTGCACACACTCAATACTTAACCTTGAATGCAAATAATATATACATACAAATCAGTGTGTCTATATATATATATATATATATATTGCATATTCAGTATATGATATCATGGTAGCATCTGTAATTATATTCATAGTAATACATTCTATCAGCTAAAAATTAAAAAATATTTATTTTAAATTTGAATTTAAATGGTAATTAAGAAAATGCATACTCACTACGTCTTTGGGCAAAATCTATCCCGCTTGGCCCGTTGTCTTTTATAGACGACATAACTAACCAAACTTTTTCTTTATAACTACACCAAAACAGTATTCATCCCCTTACTAATATTTTATCATTCGTTTTAGTGGCACATGTGGATGTGAAACTTCTCATTATTTAAAATAATGACTTATGAGGCACAGTGCGTCTTCCAGGGGCCTATCATTTCCCTTCCGGGATTATGCAAAAGATAATCAGAATTTCATTCATTAATATTTAATAAGGAGCCTTACAGTAATGATAGAGGGATCTTCTAATATTGGTGACAGTGGATATTGTTATTGTGGTTGCTCTTAATATAATTTGAACTTAGAATTTGAGGGATGCACATTATAAATTGATAAAATGCGTCTAAATTTTGTAAAATATGTTGAAATACATCTATATTTACTTTTTTTTTTTAATTTACATTGAACCAGATCAGTTTTAAAAGGGGAGGTTACGTGAAACAAAGGTTAGAACTAGACAGTGAGATTCATGTAACAAATATTCACTGAATCATTTACAATGAAATTGGTGCTAATACCTTTAAAACGCCAATTTTCACTAATACATAAATACTTAGGCGTTCTGAAAAAGGTTATTTTTAATTTTTAAGGGTATTCATCCTTTTTAACATTTGTTATTAAAATTTTAAAATTTTGAATTGTAATGTCCTAATTACATAATTAAATATTGCTTAAAAGTATAAATGAATAATTATCTAATAATATAAATGTGGAAATTTTAATGAGTTAAAAAAATATGTTTTACGAGTTGTTTCGTTTGGCAAACTTGGAGTATACATTTTAGTGAGACTACAATATCTAGAATAAATCTTTTGCTTCCTTTTTTGTAGAAAAAAATTAGAATTTATTTTTTCGTAAAATGTGCCTTTGACCATTTTGTATTTATATATTTGGAATATTAGTGTGTGTATATATATATATATAATCACGGTGTGAGATGGAATAATAGTGCGCAAGATGGAGAAACTCTATCGCCACTCTAGCTTTTGAAACATTCAGATCGAAACAGTTCTAAGGCTACCATTGCAAGCTCGGGACTTGGGACTGCTCCTTATGGACAGACCAAATTATTCTGCAGAGAGAATTTCCTTTTTGTTGGGTCAAAATAAGAGAAATATTCAAAATATTTAGATTCTTGATAGAAAATATTTCACCCACTACAAAGTGCACACATCTAAATGACCTCAATTATTGATTTTTTTTTATAATGTTTATAATAAGAGTATTTTTGAGTCAGCTTCGTATTAATTAAAATTAGGTAATTTTCCGGATGATATTAAAGGTGCATTCCTCCACATCAATGAAGTACATCTAAACTTTTATTCCTAAAATAATCCCTGCGGAACTTATGTTATTTATGAGGGCTTAAAATAGCCAATCTGCGGTCAAAAGAGAATATGCCGAACCTTGAACTGTTAAATGGGATTTATTTTTTATTTTTTATTTTACTTTTTTACAAGGGAGCCGAAAAGCCAAAAAATTAGAAAACAGAGTCACTAGCAATCAACACAAAACTAAAATATTTCAACAATGATATTTCAATCAGTTATACTAGAAATACAAGATGAAATAGTGACCATTATTAGATAAGA
>CM034057.1:7618581-7646199 GCA_019804595.1 Bruguiera parviflora | reverse complement strand
GCTCCTTTTTTGGTTTTATTATTTCATTTCATTTATATTTTCACTACGCCCAATAGTTGTCTTTGATTGATCGTTGTTGTCGTTCTGTTCAATTTAGGCCAATTGATAATTTTCTTTCCGACTTTCATATCTTCTCTCAAAGTGATTTTTAAAGTGCTGTAAGATAAGGTCTCTTCATGTTTTTTTCTTTTGACTTTTCACATTTGGATATCAATCAATTTTGATCATGGATCATATCGTGGGGGGAAAATTCAAAATGAGTCGGAAAATCGGTAGTGGATCTTTCGGGGAGCTTTATCTTGGTTAGTTTTTTGGTTTCTTCTCCCTTTCTTTTCTATTACCACCGTTTCCCAGGCACGGATCCATATGTATGTTAACATAATTAGAATTTACTTTTAGCTTCAAATTAATGTGAGTTTCTGGTTTGTTTAATACAGGGGTTAATGTACAGAATGGAGAGGAAGTTGGCATTAAGCTGGTATGAGGCTTATCTACTCTCATTGAAATTGAAATATTGACATTAAATTAGCTACTACCTCTTTTTTTTTTCTTTTTTTTTTTTTGAAAATTTTTGTTGTTGACTGCCATACGCCATGTGCTGGCAATTGGCACATCATTTAGTTGAAGATGTTGTAATCCTTTTATTTGTCCCACGCAAAATAATGGTGATGAGAAGGAAAGCATAAATGGTAAATTGTCGGAATTATCTTGAGCATTATTTAGTCTATGCCACAACCATAGTTACCATGAAAAGATTTCTATGATGTTGCATTTCCAGACAAAATGCTTTAGACTGGGGCTTAAAAGTGCAAAGTAGTATTTCATGCTGATTGTAATTTATGCATTTGGAGAACAAACAACTAAAGTGAGTCCATTGGTTTATTTTCTGTATTATCGTTGAATCAAATAAAATTTTCTCAAATACTCAATCTGCTGATTCATTTTCTGCTCAATTTTTAGGAATCTGTGAAAACCAAGCATCCTCAGCTTCACTACGAGTCTAAAATTTACACACTTCTTCAAGGAGGAAGTAAGGTCTTGCTTTCTTCCCTTATTGAGCACAAATTCTGATCCTGCTATAAATGATTGAAAATAGCATTTGTTAGTTACAATTGGTGACTGGATCTTTCTGGTTTTTCAATAAAGCGGGAATCCCCGAGCTCAAGTGGTTTGGTGTCGAGGGTGAGTACAACACCATGGTTATTGACCTCTTGGGGCCAAGTCTTGAAGACTTGTTCAACTACTGCAATAAGAAATTTTCCCTGAAAACAGTTTTGATGCTTGCAGATCAGCTGGTATGTTATTTTCCAAAGGTGTCCTCTAAATGAGACCATCTGTACTGTTCTGTTCATTAATCCTTGGGTTGTTTCTCAGATTAACAGAGTGGAGTATATGCACTCAAGGGGTTTTCTTCATCGTGATATAAAGCCTGATAATTTTCTGATGGGTTTGGGACGCAGAGCCAATCAGGCATGTGCTCTTGTTGCACTATCACTGTCTATAAACTGTAAATCACAACTTTTTATGGTATTATTAATCCACTAACATGTCAAAGATTCTGCTTTTACTTGTTCAAAATGTGGGGCTTATCATGCAGTTCTGATATCATTTAGGGAAATTTCTATGGTTATGAAGTTGCTATTTATCATCCCAGTGATACCTAACAGGTTTACATCATCGATTATGGCCTTGCAAAAAAGTACAAGGATCTTCAAACTCAGAAGCATATACCATATAGGTATTCCGTACAACTTCTCCTCTGTTTTTGCCTTATTCACCTTTTCATTGCAGAATTAGATTCTTCATTGGTTTCATGGATTTCTTCTCCACTTTATATACCAGTTTACCACAATTGTATGTCAAGTGTACCATTTTAATTGTAGAATTCGGCTCATGATTCTTAACTCTATTGGAAATTGGTCAAGAAAAATTTTTATCCAGCATTTGGTTAGAGCATCTTGATGGAACATCATTTTTTATCACAGAGCAGTATTCAAACAATGATATGTTTGGGTGGCGTAATATTATATCCAGTTATAAGTGGATAGCATGGCAAATAATTTATTGTACTACAAATTTGTGGCAAAGATGCAATGACTGTGCTTGCTTTCCATTTTTTTTTCTCGGCACATTATCCAGCAGTTTTTAATTACACTTAGCGAGATGTTGTTGTGCTTCATTTTTGTAAACTTTGTTGGGCCATGGTGCCTGCAGTTTATACATTTTCTATTAAATTTTGAATGTTCTCTACATTGTAGGGAAAACAAGAATCTTACAGGCACAGCTCGTTATGCAAGTATTAACACACACCTTGGGGTTGGTGGGTAAAGTGCTTTATTAATTTTTAGTTTTTGATTATGTGAAGAAGAGTTAAACCAACTGTGATTACACTTTTGTTTTGTTTACAGAACAAGGCAGAAGGGATGACTTGGAATCTCTTGGTTATGTGCTTATGTATTTCCTTAGAGGAAGGTTACAAATTAGCCTTTTTTGGAATTTTGTTTTGGAGGTTTCAAACGAGTGGTTACTGCTTTTTTTTAGGCATTTTGTCTAAATTCCTGTACCTTTGGCATCAGCCTTCCTTGGCAGGGCCTCAAAGCTGGGACCAAAAAGCAAAAATATGATAGAATCAGTGAAAAGAAGATGTTAACTCCTATCGAGGTACTTTATGTTTCAACCAGGCAGGCTGGAGCCTATGAGTAGTGCAAAATATAATTAAAGATATGAATACATCATATTGTTGTTCTTGCTAAACTCACATTTCTGTCAAATGCTAGATATGTGCTTTTGGGATGTTTGTTTTTGGTGCTCTCATCTCAATTTTTTGGAGTAGTCTTGCCATGCTGGGCAAAATTTCTTGAAATGTCAAAAATCTTCTAGCAGGGTCTTTGCAAATCTTATCCATCAGAATTCATATCATACTTCCATTATTGTCGATCATTACGGTTTGAAGATAAGCCTGACTACTCATATTTGAAGAGGCTTTTTCGTGAACCATTTGTTCGAGAAGGTAAACCATGGAAAAGCAATTTTATTCAGGCTATAGGGGCATGGTTATGCCTGGTTGCTGACTTGGATTACTTGTTTAGGCTATCAGTTTGATTTCATATTTGACTGGACGATATTGAAGTACCCTCAGATTGGTTCCACCTCCAGACAACGGGCAAGTGCTTCAATTTTTAGTTTGGTTTCTTCTTTTTCCAATGTTCATTACTCCAATCCCCTATCTGCCTTCAGCATCATGTTGGGAAAGGAAGTTTAAGTCCTCGACCACCTTTTGAGAAAACAAAAGAGGCTTCAGGTGTGTTTCTTCTCAAGATAGGAAGGTATAGAGAGGAATGCTAAGCCTGTGTGGTTTATATTTTGTGTTGTTCATTGTATGCACACTGAAAATATTAAGGTGTAACTGGTGTCTAGAGGACCTAAGTCAACTTCTTGCTATAAGAAATAAGTTATAACATACGATGATGACTCTTGATGCTGGGTTCATTCAGACAGTCTTTCTTTTTAGCTGGATTTTTTTTTCCTATTTCCAGAATGCTAAATGCCTCAAATGTTCCTATTTGGCATTTAATTATTAGGACAAGAGGCAGCTTTCGATAGAACTTTGGGTGTAGCTGAATTATTCACTAAAAGAAATTCTTATGGAGCTGGACAGCATGGTGATCGATCAAAGAACAGGCCTTCAGAGGATCCTTCATCAATTAAAGATGCAGTGAGTGAAGGAAACCCTTAGAAAGATGCAGTTGTTTTTGCACTAGATCTTTAATAGGGGGTCCAGAGGTTGTTTTTGCTTAGTCCATTTTGCTAATCTTTGTGTCAAACATTTTCAGCGTCTTGACCTAGACCGAGGCCGCAGCTCTTCTTCTCGTAATGGCAGTGTATCAAGAAAGGCTGTTGCTTCAGGCAGCAGACTAAGCTCCACTGTAGCAGCGAGTGAGAGTCGATCAAGTTGGCTGTTTATGAATAGTAGTTGCGTCTCTACTGCCCACAGAATCCGTGCTGGAAACGAATCAAAAGTGGCATCAAACTCTCATGGCGCTGTCACAAGAGATGCCCAAGGTGATCAGCTCCGGAGCTTGGAGCACCAGACTATTGGCACAGATAAGAGGAAGCGATGAATGTCACTAACATGAAAGATAGCGTTTTTACATCTTGTGGGAACAATGCACAACATTCTTTGGTAGCTAAAGTAATAATTCACCTGTCTTTCGCACAAAATAGATGCGAACGATCGTTGTCCACCAAGCATTGTCCTGATCTAGTTTTGCAAAGTCAGCAAGAAAGAGGATACCCAGGAATTGTGGGACATTCACATTGCACAGATAGGAATTGTCGGATTTATCTTTGATTTATGTTTATGATTTTGAGACAATGGCAACAAAAATGGATGCTGCTCGATGGTTTCGGGCGAACAACACGGAATGGAAAGCTTTGTTAGTATTCTCGAATGTCACAAGATGGAAAGATTTTTTTGGGTTCAAAGTGTGTATTATGACGTTTCTTTGCATTTTACGATAATACGTGTAGAACCAAGGTCTTAAAGGTATAATAATAATAATATATTTAAATAATTAATAAAATAGAAAATTAATGGTGATCAGAAAGACAATTATAAATAAAACATTCAAATTTAAGAAATATCTAAGTAAATAGTATCTCATGTGTATTAGCAAAACCTCGTGATAAAAGCTTGTGCTTGCGACACTCAGCAAGATTTGTTGGGCAAGAGTCCATTATGTGGTCGTTGGTACGTTAATTGACCGAAAGCAATTTAGGTTATAAAGTATTAATGGGCCTTTTTTTCTACCGGCCCATGAGTTGGGAAGGTAAGTTCCGTTCTTGGTCCATAGGGGCCGTTTGGTGCGTCCTCTCTCCAGAAACAGAAGAAAACTCTACGGTATTCCTCCCTCCTAACTGTCCATAGGATTGATTGTAGTCGAGGAGTCGTGTGCGGTGGACTGGATGTGATTTTAATTCGGTGCGAGTGCGACCCAAACATAGGTTATTCGGCACACAAAACAACCAAAACAGGAAATCCATCTTCATATTATCATTATTAGTCCTATTATTATTATTGCGCAGAGAGAGAGAGAGAGAGAGAGAGAGAGAGAGAAGGAGAGCGAGAGAGAGAGAGAGAGAGAAGGAGAGCGAGAGAGACGGAGATGGCTCTTAATCCTCACTTGTTTGACAATGGGATGCCCGTTCCTTTTGTGCACGAAATATTCGTTTTAGCCAGAGATGGCGTTGAGTTCGAGGTCGATAAGATCCCTGGGTAAGAAGAATTGACTCTCTCTCTCTCTCTCTCTCTCTCTCTCTTCTGGCGCTTCTTTATCTCTCTTACCTTGCAATCGCTCCGGCGTCTTGGTTACCTCTCGCCCTATGCTGTTTCTTACCCAATTTCGCCCTTTTCTGTTTCTTGCTTAATTTCGTTGTCTCTAGGGTTTTTTTTTTTTTTTTTCTCTTTTGCGTGTCTTCTTTGTTTCGTCCAACCATTAAATTTCCATTCGGGCCAAATTCCCAGGTATCTCTAAGACTTCTTCTTAGGGCTTTTGTCTCGTGGATTTCAATTGGTGGTGCTCTTAAATAAATAGAGATATAGAATGAATCTGCTGATAATTGATGGTCGATAGCTACTTATTAAACATCTGCCCAGCTCTCTTGGATTTATCATTATTCCTGGTGCATACGTAAAATTCCAATTTGGATAATCCAAAGCATGAAAGGCATTGAAAATAGTATGAAAGGGCGATAATGGAATGTGTCTGAGGGGTACATACCCATTTTGCAAGTACCTCGACTTCTAGTTGATCTTTGATCCCAGTATGGTAAACAAATCAAGATGCTGCTCGCGGCATGTAGCCCACTTCAAAATCAGAGGACATATTGATTCCATTGTCTAGTTTGAAAGAGTTGTGATGGGAGTATGTATAAGGAAAAGTAGTACATACAAACTTTCTGGGAAACGAAGATTGAGAGCACCATAAAGAAAGCCTCCAGGATTATGGCATCTATAGCAATTCATTTTCTTTACACCCCACCTCCCATATGAAACTTTTTATCCATTTATTATGAGCATCTCCTGATGGTGTGGCATCGCATTGGGAAAAGCTGCTCACGGATTGTTGGACTCACATTCTCTTGATTGCAATTCTCTTTTGTCCCTGCCTATTCAAGATGATCTCATTGTGTAGGGGTTCTCTCTGGGAACCACCAAGGTTGAATGAAAATACAAGGCAGTTGCCTCACCATAAACTAAATTTTATGATGGTACGTACCTAAGGGGAGTGCTTCTGTGGGACTATGCTTAATGCATCTAATGCCTATCTCTGGCCTCTGGAATATCAAAAGCAATTTACTGTCTTTTCTAGACTTTTCAAGGGGTTCATGCTTAATGCCTATCTAGAATTAGGAAATTATACTAGCCATTAATGATGAAGGAACTTTTTACTCACATTTGCAGAAGTCATGGAGGTCATGTCAAAGCCAAGGGAACAATCTGCCTGTCAAATATACGCATGGTTTTTGTCACAAATAAGCCTGTAGGAGACTTCAGGGCATTTGATTTGCCCCTGGTAAGTTCATTTGCATTCTACTGGCGTACCTGTACCTCGTCTTCATATGCTCTTTGCAAGATTTTCTTTGAATTTCTTTTTCAGGGCCGAATTGCATTAATGGCAACTCCTGTAGCCTTTTTCATTTTCTTGTTGCAAGTGCTTCTTTGGAGTCTATTTGTATTATATTCCACTTAGAATTGGACTTCTTCACTGGCCAGCATCTTGGGGAAAATAAAAAGTGGGCTGCCTGCATTAGTAAAACTAAACTTGGTGGTATCTTTGTTTTCCAATGAGTGAAAAGCATTATCAATGAAGCATTTTAGTGCCAGCTGACCTAGCTTGGGGACATCTTTCTTGATGCCTGCAGTTGTATAAGATCTTTGTGTTTTTTTCTTTCTTTTTCCATTTTATGACTTGCCATTCAAAGCCATGAAGCTTTATTTATCTAGAATTATGTAATAGGTGTTAAAGTCTTCAAAAATACTGTGCCATCAGATTTGTCGTGAAACTGTATGCTCATCATTTCTAAGTTCCCCATTTGTTCCCTCTTAGTTAGTCAAATTGTCAACCTTGGTATTATTCTCCTCCTCTTCAAAGTTGCAACAGGATGTTTGTTTCACTGTCATTTAGATCTTGTTTTGGCTAGGTGATGTCCATGCTATGACATTCATCTACTGCTTAAAATTGATTTGTTGTGCAGCTTTACGTCCATGGTGAAAAGTTTAACCAACCGATATTCTTTTGCAATAATATATCTGGTCTCGTGGAACCTGTAAGTATAATAGTGAAAAGCTTTTGATACCAGCATTATCACTATGTTGGTATATCCTGAACACTGATGGTCTCAGAATGCCCCTTTAGGTCGTCCCAGAAAATGAGAACAGGGCTCTATACTCTACTCACTCATTCAAGATTCTGTTCAAGGAGGGGGGTTGTGGAACATTTGTGCCACTTTTCTTCAACTTGATCTCTTCTGTGAGGCAACAGAACCAACTATTTAATTTCTCAGCTGGGCCTCATGTGGATCCTTTGCAAGCAGCACAAACTCCGGTTGATGACATGATGAGACATGCGTGAGTATCACAGTTGACAGTCTGAGTTTATTTAGGAGATCAAATTGTTCTTTGGGCAGATACAATGATCATCAAAGATGGCTTAGTAATTAAATTGGTTCTTGTCTTGCAGGTATGTTGACCCTAATGATCCGACACGGATCTTTTTGCAGCAGCCCACCCCGCAGTCTCAGCTGAGGCGGCGCACATATCATGCCTCTCCTATTGAAGGCTCCATGTAATTTGTTTTGTTATCTGGCTAAGATCAATGTGTCCGATATCTCTGTTTTCTTTTTCTGCCGATCCATGCTGCATCATATGAAAAAGTCTACTGTGCATAGCCTACTTACATACATATTTACAGATGGCTGTAACGTTCTACTTTTTAATATATGCTCATCTCTATATCCTTGGTCTCTGCGGTGTTCTTGCCTTACTGGATGACAAAGGCTGCTCGGCTTGGTTAGAATCCAGGTTCAGGATGTTCGCAGCCTGTTTGCTCTCTTCACTCTCAAAACATTGTCGGGTCCTTATTCTTTCGTTGATTTGCTCAAACGCGAGTGTCAAAATTCGACTGCTTTGGTGTCAACGATGCATTTGATTTCAATGCTGAGAATTTGGCGAAAGAAAGACGAAGAAAGCATCTCGGTTGCATTTTTTTTAGGAGGTTTTTTTTTTTTTTGTCGAATGGTTTTGGGCGAGTTAGGCCGATTGGGAACACCTTAACAGTGAGTATCACAGACCTGTTGCTTGCCAATTCAAGCATTTTCTCATCTTAACCATAACTGACAGGTATTCTTATTAAAGGAGTCATTGGGGAAACTTGCAGAGATCATAATGTCTCATGTCCACTATGTACGTTGCTTCCTACCATCACACAGTATTCTTTTCAATCCTTTGACAGAGGCTGCTCCAAAAACCATTTCGCTACCTTTCCTCCATCCCAGCTAATACACATGCTTAACGTTCGATAAACTAAATTTGTATATCTGATTTTAGTATCATTTTAACTTAAATAATGACTTTGTTTCTGAAAAATAGTTGGATTTTACCTAATAATATTGTATTTCTTTGTTAGGTGAGCTCAAAAAAACAAATAATGTACAAATTAAACAATATAAGTGTGAAGAAAAGAGAAACTTAAGGACTAAAAGATGAAAGTTTAAAGTAAAAGTATTTTGAAGCTGAAGGATTCAACGGGATAAAGTTGATTAGGAGAAAGTTTGACAACAAATGTTACAAATGTGATATTTTAACGTCTTCTTCCATGTAATTACCACATTGAATTTCTTATTTTAAGAGTAATTCCAGTAAAAAAAAAAAGCCAAAATAAAAAAAAAGAGAGAAAATTTAGATTTAGAAAAAAGGCAGCTAAGAAAGAATTAATGAAAATTGAAGAAAAAATTATACGATTTTTACATAAAACATGAATTCAATAATTCTTTTTTATGAATTTTTATATTTAATTATGAAATAATTTAATTTGTGAAAATATTTTTGATGTAACTTATTACCTTATAAATTAAGTTTTATTTTAATTAATTTTTTTATTCATATTATGAGTTTATTGTTAATTTTAATATTTTTAAATAGCTTATAACTATTTAAATGATTCATAATTGAAAATAAATATTAAAAAAAATTACAATTAGATCTAAATAATAAATTCTATAATAATTATTTTTATTAAAAAATAAAAATAGTTAAAATTAATTGATATAATTAATAAATTTTAAATAATTAAAAAATTAATATTTTTCATTTCTAATATGAATAATTAAATATTAAATTGTCATTGAGTTAGATTGATACAAATGACTTAAAGTTAAGTTCTAACTGTATTAATTTCAATTAAAGTTAAATTCTTTAAATTTTATTCAACTTTTATTTAATTTAAATAATAATTAAATTTAAAAAAAAAAGTACTGAGCGAACAATTTCTCAACACATTACTGTATTACTAGCAACGATTTCGCGAATTTGGCTATCAACGTTCATTGCTTGCAAACCTGAGAAACGGATGCTGATTCCTTGGCTGGCCAAGAAAGTCTCTCCATTTCTCGTAAGTCTCATCTCTCCCAAACGATGTGAGACTTCTGCAGCACCACTCGGATGAAAGAACGTTTAAGTCAATACTTATGCCTAGGCCTAACGGAGTGCATTTGGAACGACCAAGAGCATTGAAGTGACGCAGTCAACAGACTGCTCACTCTGCCTGTGTCAAACGATAGGACAGGCACAGCACAATATCCTTTTCTAAACCACTTCTCCAATACTTTTCTTTCCAATGCATAATAAACTGTTCTACACTAAATTTTTCCAATGCAAAGGATACGGGATATTTACACCAGTTGGGAGTCTAGACGATTAGATGGAATCCATTTCCAACGAAAAGAAACAAACGGCAACTAGACACATATTCAAAGGTCCATCTCCCTGCCATTTGTAGCATCTAATCTTCATGATACATGTACAAGCCGAGTCCAAAACGGGCACATGCTCTGCAAAAAGCAATTTCCTCTGCCGCAGCAACTGGATCTATAATGTGGACATCACTTGACAATACTGTCCCAGATGACTCACGGTGTGCCTGTGTCAACATGTGTTTATAATAAGTTGCAAAATAGAACCACAATGAAACATAAATGTCTTTCGGTTATGCAGACTCATCCAGAGACGCAAAGCCAAGAACCAGGCAGCGACAACATTTTTCCTATACCAATTCTCCCATGTTCTCTTGCTCACACCACTTGTTGTACTAATACTTGGTCAGATGCACACCATCTAAGTACACAAGAAAACACAAACAGTTCCCATGCAAAGAAAGTTCAACAGATTGACAAAGCGTATGTTTTTACTATGTTATACAAAGAATGTTCACAAAATTATAATGTTCCATCTGTCAATTGAACCTCAATACAGGATATCAACACTACTCAAATTCCTGTACTCTTATCTCTCTTATGTCCCTCCTGTCCTGCATCTACTTGCTAAGAAGATGAAGGCTATTTTTCTTTTTGGTATTTGGGAAGGCATTAAGCATACCAAGAAGTTGAGACCAACTTTGGTGCATATTTATGTCCTCCAACTATAAGTAATGATGCAAGCTTAGTGATTTAGCAATTTTATACCACAAAGTCCACGTAACAATCTGAACTCAAATGAACAAGATAAAGAGAAAATTTAGCTGTCTAAGACTACTTAGTATATTAAACATCTTTGTTTAGTAGAATGCTGACAGTGTGTAGAATGAGGAGCACTGCTAGATATAAAATCACATTAAACATAACAAGAAACACACCTCTCCATCAGATCCTAGTATGGTGACTCGGTACACCACAGTCACGCTTCCATTCTCTGAAAAGATAACATCGCGAATTTCTCCACACCAACCTGACAAAAAGGATATTTACAGCCTTTCTAGCTTAAATAAGCGTGACTTGTACTGAAGAAAAGGTAATGAATTTCAAAGTTGACAGCAACAGCAAAAGCAGTTGTTAATAGCTAACAGGAGTCAAGTAATCAACTCAAAGCCAAATAAATTCAAAATATAAAAACTCAAAGTGGCTTTATGAAGTTATTGCTAATAAAAGTCAAATGTCAAGGTGTTGCAACAATCCTACAATGATGCCATAGCGGGCATTGTGGAGGTCCCAAAGGGTTTTGGAGGAGTTAATAAAGCTAAGTGCCAAACTTACTTGGATGGAATTAATGGAAATGACATTTGATGTACCAGAAAAAGGCATGAAAAGGTAGTGATTTAAGTGCAAAATTTCCGAGCACAAGCCAAGAGAGCATTGTAGATGAAAATTACAGTATATACTGTATTCTGAGGACTATAAAAGATAAGGAGAAAGAAAAAAGGAATCAGAGAGAGAAACAGGCGTTAAATCAAAAAATTGAGATCGGTTGAGATTAGTAAGGCAATTGGCTAATAGAACAATGGGTTAAAAGGTAAGTAGCTACAGCAAAATTGTGTTCCCCCATTATATCAGAAAAAAGTTGTTACTTGTTAGATTCCAGAATGCATGATGTTATTAACAAGCTCTAAAGATAACAAGTATGTTGGTCAATGTGATTGATTCAAACACAATCCCATGTAGGTAAAGACAAATTGACAAGACGAGACGGAAAAACAAACAGAAAATCTAACTCCAGGAGGAATACCTGATAATAAGAGAAAAAGAAAAGAAAACGGAAAGAATAAGAAGGAAATGACAAACCAGGAGCATAGAAGCTCAGCATACGGTTAGCATGGTACCTGGAATAACAACAAAAGAGAAGGAATTTATATAAAATTAAATTAAATTAAATTTATAAAAAAAAACAGGTATCGTCTATTTCCTTTTTGAAATACATTGCATAATAATGCATAGAAGAACTGAATTGAATTGAATGAATAAGAGTTTAACCTTTATTTCCATCTGTGGAAGGATAACTGAATGGAAAAATATACATACCAAGGGATAAGGGGAGTGGCAGAGGGGGAGGAGGAATTGGGAGGAGATTGCTGGGAATGAGAAGGGGATGGTTTGACGATGTTGTCAGGAATCCTCTTGTTGAGATCACGAAGGATCTCAGCGAGGGGACGCGTGAACGACGACGAGGATGATTTGTCAAGAGGAACCACATAATTTGAATTCGGCACCCCAGCGGGCCCCTTCTTCTTCTTATTCTCATCAGTGCTGCCGCCGCTACTGGTATTGCTATTGCTGCCGCCTAGTGAAGAAAAAGCGAGGCGGACTTTGGATCTCCCAAATCCTCCGTCTATCCTTTCCCTGACACCGAACCAAACAACATCTCCTCTGGTCCTATTGCTGCTACTAGAAATACTAATACTATTATGATTCGACATCTTCTTGTTCCAGGAAATTGGAATTCCAGAGGAGGACGACCGAAAGAGCGATGGCGACGGCGCAGCTTTCGACAGCAAAAAGACGGCGTTGTTGCTCTGCGCGGCCATCGTGTGTTGTGTTAGCTCGGAATGGAGAGAAAAGACGAGGATCCACTAGTCGCGTCGGGTTTTCTTCCGCTGGCTATGCTACTGTGTCGAAAAGAGCTAAGAGAATTCCTTCGACTAGCGGACCGGCAGATGAGGACTGAGATGATGATACGGGCATCCACGGGAGGAAGGAAGGAAGGAAGAGGGGAAATGCACTGAGTACGACCGGCTCTCCGCCTAATAATATAAGTGAATCTGACCAGACGCAACCAACCGCTACCGGTCCAGCACTAGCAGTGCTCCACTGCTCCTCTCCCATGACATGATTGATTGCCTTTTTTTTTTTTTTGACGCTTTCAACTTCGCATCAATTATTTATTTATTTATTTATTAGTAGCTAATGATTACCTCATGGACGCAGATAAAATCGCCACCTTTTTCGTTTGGAGAATTCTATTATCTTGGGGACGTAAATTGTAATAAAATTTTTTTATTTTATATAAAGTATTCTACATTATAAAAACAATTTTGTCAAAAAAATGTTATATATTGTATATAATTTTTTAATATAATAAAATATTTTATATATTATATAAAATATTTTTATTTCCCTAAAATCGTACGTCCATGTAAGTTGTTCTGCTGCTAAAATATTTCCCCTTTCCCCCTTTTTAAATCGCCATCGTAGACATGAGAGCATCTCTCACAAAGTCAAATATTTCACTTATTTAAATCGCTAACGTAAGACATTAGAGCATCTCTTGCAAGGTCAAATATTTCACATAAATTTTCAGTCCCTGTTCAATCGAAGCATAACTACACTGTTCATCGTAATTAACGCCAGTCCCTCCTTTATTTGACGGAGCTTGCCTATAAATTACGAGGCTCGATTCTGTTCTTGATCAAATTGACCCCTCGAAATTAAATTTACGCCTTAAATCCATAATGAAACAAATCGGCTTTTCAGTCCACCCACTGAATCAATACTGCAATCCGCAGATTAATAGTGTAACATATTTTAATATTACGTCACCCATTTTTGGATGACTTCTGCACGTTTTATTTGAAAGAGAAAATCATTTTCTAACATTACTCAATTATGAAAATAAAAAATTATTGAAAATGTACTTCCAAATTAAATCTACTTAATTAAATTGAGTGTAGAAAAAAATTAATATCATTGTATTTGTTATAGAAACAAAAAAAAGAAAAATTAGAATCATAATTCTGCTTTGTGCTATAATATACTTGTTTAAAATATTTGTAAATCTGCGATCCTGCATGCGCACAATTGATCTCAGTTTCCTGTCAAACTACACAAAGAAAACTCCTGCACCGAACGTCGAAATTCCCCACCATTTCCACGGAGATATCGAGCACGGCAATGATTAGCGGTCTCTCCATCCAGGAACTCTCTCTCTCTCCTAGTCTAAACACTAACTGGTCTCTTTACGTCGAAGAGTCTTTCTCCGTCCAAAAACAAAGGCAAAACAACCTTGTATTTCCGAGAAAAAAAAAATTTTTTTAATAAAATGTTGCGTGATTATTAAGAACAACACATGCAATACACGCTATTTCCCTGACGCAAGAAAATATTGCCTAAAGCCCATATTCATATTGTTGTGTTGGGACCCTCGTCACCTGTCACAGAATTCTGTTAGTCTCATGCAGTCAAGGAAGATGCCTACTAAGTTGTAAACAATATCCAAAGAATGCCTTATTTTCCACCTCTGCAAGCTTTCTGTGGAAAATTAGATCCACTTCCCCACGAAGGTTTTCCATGTCCGTTGCATAATTTGTCATGTTCCTTAACCAGTAACCCTTGCAGGTGTAGCCTCATTGTTTCCAAGGCACCATTCAAATCACAAGAGTCCTTAAAAATTAAAGCATTGGTTGTTCTCAGTTGCGAGAGGTTCTTAATTGCAACAAGGGCCTGTAATTAACCACAGTGAAGATTAAACAAAGCAATGCCTGCCCTCAGCTATTCCAAGATTGTATTCACAAGTTTACAACTGCAGAGACAAGTGCAGATTTTTGGGAAAACCAGATAAGTAAAATCCCTAACCCATCTGGACAACTGAAAAGGAGGGCCTTAAGTCTGCTCCACAGCCTGAAATAGCCCCCTCGGTGAACTTTAGAGAGAAGAAGGGGAATAATGGGCACAAGTCTTAACCTGTCAACCAATACCAACAGGAACTCCAAGCTGTACCCCCTTCCCCATACTAAAATAATGGTGGCCCTTGCCACTAGGCTCCCATCCTTAATTGATTTGAGCACACACAGACTGACTCACCAATACTAACAACTAAATCTATGTCAAAGGTTTACCTTCTCCTGGAGATCAAGATCAGTCAATGCTGTTGGGTCAGCAACAGACTTATGGAAAGAATGATTGCTAAAGAAAGACATGTTTCCTCTTCCTTCATTCTCTAATTGACATCCAGCCAGATCAGCAACCGGTAAAATAGCTTTCCTGAGGAGTCCGATGTCATTGCTTGAGTTGCAGAGTATGTCCGAAAAAGAAAGTAAGCAAAACACTAATTCATCTATTAATTCAGTCGAAGGAACCATAAAATTAAAAACTCATTGGCCTATTAAAGGTGTTTCCTGGTTTGCATTACTTGAAGCATTATATCTCCAGATTCCTGTAAAAACAATTCCTGACTAGCTAGACTGTCCCAGATCAGGGCAGAAACAGCATATAATGCTTTAAAGGCTTCTTCCACTGATGTAAATTTTACCATATTGACAAGGATTGCAAGTGCACCACTTTCCAATATCTGCCAGTTTTGCATGTTGTGAGTCATGCATTATTAGGAGCAATAACAGTCAATCAACTAGAGGAGACATCAACGTATTATGAGTTGCAATGAAGAAATTAACATACTCATAAAAAAAAATAAAGAAAAAAGAAAATAACATAGACAATGAAGGAGAAAGCTTAAAAATGGTGAAACTTATAGCAAAAAGTGTATTATTCCACACTATAGGACACCTGTTTCTGAAGAATTGCATGGTTTTGGCTCACTTTTCCTAGAACCCATGCAGAAATTCTCCTCACATCTGGATCAAAATGATTAAGTTCTTGTATTAATGCACTAAGACAACCAGGTTTGCTCAAGTCTGAAATTCACAACTGCAGTAAAATCAGGCAGTGTAAAGAGTGGCAAACAGATTTTGAAATCATAGTAAGACTCCTCTACAAAGCAATTTATGTAACCCTTCTTCACAAGGTGCAAATAAACCTTCAACTACAAGAAATTTTGAATTTGATCCTACAACTAAACTTTCAGTTTTAAGGCCCTACAGCTGGTTAAACTTGAACATAAATCCAAACAGCTTGCAGGTTGTGATTTCCATCAAATTCTGTGTAGTCTCACAAATTTCATTATTCTTTTCATATTAAAAGGTGACCAAATCTCCTAGTTGGTGAGAAAGGGTTGTATGCAAAAGATTTTCAAGTGAGGTTGTACCCAAAAATTAAAGTTTAGGTATCAAACACAAAATAGCCTACAAATGAAGCAAACCCCAAAGTTTACAGATTCTTTTACCATTTTGCTACTTTTCCAAACAGTTGAGTCTTTGTGTTTAAAGAAAAGGGGGAAAATATTTCTCCTATATCTTATAAATGGTCAGCAAGCCTAGAGAGATTAAGACTCTGCTTGCTAGATATTTTAATTCATTATAACTAAACGATATACAGTCATGATGAATCAGAGAAAAAAAAAATGAAGATATCTCTCTCAGAAAATACCATAAAAAATATGGTCAATTTCCCAAGAAAACAGTATGAATTGCATAATTGGTGAAAAAATTAAGCATCCTGAAATTTCCTACTTCACAATAACTGAGAATACTCAATGTGATGCCAATCCACACGCATCACGCTCCTAGTTCCTACCTATTAAAGAACCAATAGAGGGAAGATCATCTAAAAATGTCAAGAATCCTCCAAACCAAATACACTTCCCTAAGTTAAATAATTAACCTCAAACCCAAGAGATCATGCATTTCCCCACACACCACTAGCCTCCAGTTCAGGGCCACATTTTCAGATGGAAAGCAGTGCATGTTTGGGCAGTCAAGAATACATGGAGAAGATTGGAGCATTGAGATTCTAGTCTTTTCTACTAAAATTCAGTTTCCAGCACCGAAAATCCACAAGACAGATGGTCTGTGCAATTAAATGTGAATGCATAACTGCACACTAAATAATATCAAAGGAAATAGCGAAAGCAGATGCAAATACCGACCGAAAACAGGAAGTGGATGATGAGATAGGTGCTAAAGATCAGTGTCAAGTACTTAAAAATACAGGAAAGGCTTTGTGCAAGACAAAGATGTCAAGCCAAAAATATGTGTCTACACAGAGCATAAATACAATGTAATGAAGAACAAAAATAAAAACAGAGACAATGCATATCAAAGGAAACCATGCAACCATGCTAAAGCCTACATGACATAATGGCACAATGTGTAGATCCTCTCAGAACTAGTAGTTTGCAACAAGAGGAGAACTTGGTTGAACACAAAAATGGATAGAACCAATCCTGGTAGTAGGTAGGGATTATTTGCCATACCCGGGCCTAAGATCCACATTTGGGGAGGGGGGAGACTGCCACCATCCAAGAAGAGGCCAGCAGTAGTCCTACATTATAAAAGATTGTGAGAGACACAGAGACACACAAAAAAGTCACAAAAAGCATAACATTGTTATCTGTCATTATTGTATACAATATACAGTTTCAATTTTCATCTTGCAACCTAGCCAGTCCAAAATACGCTACCAAAACTAAAAACTAATGATGGAATAAAAGCACAAAGACGAAACATGTTGAAATGCAATGGCAAGTCCCGCTTTCAAAACACTAGGAGATGACAAGTTTAATAGTGAAATACTAGGGGGAGAGGGGAGACCAAGAATTTCTTGTCGTATGCACCAGTGACTCCACTCAATCCCTTCTTTTAAGGCACTGGAAAGAAAAATCTAGAAGAGCGCAACTTGTGCAGATTTATTTTTCGACATGTCATTCCAACCTTAATTCCCAGTTGACGCTTCTTGAGCGCAGCAGTAGCTAGACGCCGTACATCTTTTGCTCTTTCTTTTAATTTGGCAGGATCAGAGTGACCTGGTTCAGTAGCAAACAAAGTAACAAACAATGCGTCAGTCTATCAGGCGAATGTTAGACGGAACACGCAATATGGGCCCAGTCAAGACACCTCCTTGTGTGTTGGTGTACAAAATACGTACAAAAAAAAAAAAACAAAACAATACAAAACAAAAAAACAAGAACACAATTGTTAATTCTCGAAACGAAACCGTACATAAATCGAAGAGCGGCAGGCAAGAATTGTTGCAGACCAATGGCCCACTGCAGCATTCCATCGAGAGAGGAAAAGCCGCCGTCAGCGTCATCGTGATCGTCGACGATAGCATCAGTTGAGAAGGAGGAGGAGGAGGAGGCGGCGGCAGCGGAGTCGTCGTCGTGGGGTTCAGTCTTGTGCAAGAGACTAGGCTCCTCTTTAGCAGTTGACCGGAACGGCGCTGTCGATGGAGAAGTCTCGTTAGCACGCTCACCCTCGACGATTCTGACCGCCGTTGCAGTCAACATAACGAGGGCAAGTGAAGAAGCTAACGCCGAACCCCTCCCCGTGCTATCGGCGAACCAACAAAAAATAAAAGAAAGAAAAAATGCTAAAGGTTGGCAATCCCGCGCTCGTTCCATAAGTTTATGAAGACACCACCTGATTTCCTTCCCGAAGCGGAAGCAGGTATCTAGATTCCACGTCATCACCTAGAACTTGGACGATCCGTCTGGGATCTAACGGTCTCCACTGCAATACGCAGGCTCGATGCTGATGCCCCTTTCGACTTACTAATTAATTGTTATTAGCGGGGTTGCAACGCAATATGTGGATGCCCATATCCCACTAACATTACGATTGGTCCACGTGTCTCAGTTGGGTGAACCCTGGCCCATGGAAATTGGCGACAGACAGACAGACACAAAATTGCAAAAAGCCCGGCAAGAAGCGGTCCAATTAGAAAACAAACCGGGCCGTCGCCCCCTACTCCTTGCTTATTTTGAGAGCGCCGCCGTTACTTAGTACAAAGAGCCGTCTCGGCTTCTCTCGGTAGGAGATAATACACGGTGGAAGTTTTCAAATTTCAAAAGAGAAGAAGAGAGAGAGAGAGTGTGTGTGTGTCATTGTATCAATTTGTTAGCATTGCTTGTTTATACAAGTATTCGTGGTGGTTTCGTAAGTAGGTAAAAAAGGTAACAGAGAATAGAAGAGAGAGAGAGGAGTGGGGGATGGTGAGGCTCACAGCAGACTCGATTTGGAAAAGCCCTCACTTCTTCAATGCCCTGAAGGAGCGCGAACTGGATCTTCGAGGTGAGATGAGAGCAGCCGCCCTCGCCCTCCCTCTTTTCTACCACAAGTCCATGGCAGGCATTGAGACAATTAACAAAAGAAAAATCAAAGCAAGGAAAAGAAGATATTCTTCATCTTCGGTTGTTAATAATGATAACGTGTCTGGTTCTCTTTGCTACTAGGTAACATATTAGGATCAATATTTGGTAGTTTAAGTTTCAGTTGTATATATTTATATTTAATAATTAAATAAATTAAAACTAAAATTACAAAATTTTAGAGTGTACATTCTATTTATATAACATAGGTTGCAATGATAAAATAACCGGCAAAACTTTTTTTCAATTCTTTTGTCTTTTTTTTCTCAGTTTTTCATGATATGTTGAGAAGCAAATCAAAGTCCCCGTGCTCGGTAGTCCTAGCCCTCCTATTAAAGATTTGGCTTACTGTATTATAGGTTTTTCCATTTGAAAGTTGCAAAGACTGAAAGACCGAGTATCGCCGGCCGGAGGTAAGAATGGCAACATGATTTAGGGAGAAAAAAAGAGATTTGATCTGAATCGCAAGACTGAACGGCCAAGTAAGAACGATGACGTAATTTAGGGAGGAGAAAAGAGAGTCAGTCAGGGTATTCTGAAACAATATCGAACCCTTAGACTATAAATCTTAGGACGATGATAAATCAAAAAATCTCAAGTTTAAGAAACAATCTGTCGTTCTTATTAAGTGCAAATAACAACTTAAGTAATTTAATTATGCAGATATAATTCAAAAGACCAAACTACGAAGAATGGGCTAAAACCATAAGGATTTTGTTGAAGACAAAGAAGAAACAGGGTTTCATTGATGGCACTATTAACGAGCTAAATCAGAACTCATATGAAATTGATAATTAGTGGACAGTAAACTTCATGATTGTGTCGTAAATCTTAAACACCATCGAATCAGACTTACGTTTTACGATCTCATACAAGGAAACGGTAAGGAAATTATGGAATGATATTCAATAGCGATTTTTTGTTCGTAATGACACGCGAGTTCATCAATTGAAAACGGAGGTTGCAAATTGCAAACAAAATAGGGATTCGATCATGACTTATTATGAACAACTCAAGAAACTGTGGGATGATTTGAATGATTATGATCCTATGCCTACTTGTTCTTGTAATGGATACAAGTATAACTTCGTTACACGGCTTCAACAGCGTCAAGAGAATGAACGGATGCATCAATTCCTCATGGAGCTTGATGAATCATCTTATGATAATGTTCGCTCCAATATCATCGCTTTAAACCCTATTCCAAATCTTCATAGGGTTTATTCTCAAGTTACGAAGCAAGAACAAGTGTAGGTGATGACTTGAGCGGCTCCCATTCAGTCTGATCCGGTGAGCTTTGCCATGAAAATAGTCAGCTCAGGCTCTCAGAATTCAGGAAGGGACCGAAAAGACAATGAAGTAGTTTGCTCCCACTGCCAGAAACTAGGACATAGCATGGACACATGCTTTCATCTACATGGCTATCCTGACTGGTGGCCAGGAAATTCGACTCAAGGAAGAGGCAGAGGACGTGGTAACCAGGGACACGGTCAGGGTAGAGTAGCATTGGCTAATGTTGCACAAGGGGCAGAAGGAGCGGTTGCTAATGTTCCTTAAGGGAGACCACTTGATGATTCTGATAAAGCTGGGTTGGAGACCCTGAGTAAAGATGATTGGGAGACTTTGAAGTCTCTCTGGAATACTCACACGAATAATATATTTGTCGCTCAACCAAAGTTTAATGGTAAGACATATTTTCAATGATTGTTTGACACAGGTGCGTCGCATCATATGATGGACGAGAAAACTGCATTTGTAGAGTTTTAAAGAATATCTCATTATCTTGTGAAAATGCCAAACGGTGAATATGTTATGGCAATAGGAGAAGGAACAGTTCTTGTAGGAAAATTATTTCTTAAGGGTGTTTTATATGTTCCTAAAATACGATGCAATTTGATATCTGTTTCAAAATTAGCTCGGGACAAAGGTCATATTTTGAAATTCACTGATTATTTATATGTTGTTCAGGACCGCACTTTAAGGATGCTGATTGGAGTGGGTAAAGAGCTTGGTGGGCTATATGTTGCATGAGGGGAGCTTCTAGTCAATGCTCATGGAGCCGTTGCAGTCAAGAATATGGGTTTATGGCATAAAAAATTAGGACATCCCTCTATACGAGTCATAAAACAGCTCCCTACAATAGAAAGTAGTACTGAGATAAATAAAAAGGTTCATGAACCTTGTGATGTTTGTTTCCAGGCAAAACAAAGTCGTATTCCTTTTTCTATTAGTGATAATAAAGCTGGTGATATCTTTGACTTAATTCATTGTGATTTATGGGGAGTTTATCGAGAGGCTAGTTTTTGTGGTGTTGCTTATTTTTTGACTATTGTTAATGATTGTTCTCGTGGTGTATGGGTTTATTTGTTAAAGGGGAAACATGAGGTCCCATATGTGGTTAAGAATTTTTTGGCTATGACCAAGAGACAATTCAATAAACAAGTCAAAATTATATGCAGTGACAATGGTACAGAGTTTACTTGTTTAGGTGATTATTTTAAGGAACGTGGGATTATTCATCAAACTTCCATAGTTGAGACACCTCAACAAAATGGAAGAGTTGAGAGGAAAAATCGACACATTTTGAATGTTGGTAAGGCGCTCCGTTTTCAGGCTAACTTGCCTATTCAATTTTGGGGAGAATGCATTCTCACTGCAAGATATTTAATTAATCGTACTCCATCATCGATTTTGGGTGAAAAAACTCCATATGAAATTTTGTTTGGAAACCCTCCATCTATTTCTCATCTTAGGGTATTTGGTTGCCTATACTATGCTAAGAACATTAATTGGGAAAAGGATAAATTTGCAAGTTGAAGTCATAAATTCGCATTCATAGGTTATTCTTATGGTAAAAAGGGATGAAGGATATATGATCTAAATAGGAAAGTTTGCTTTGAAAGTTGAGATGTGGAGTTCGTTGAGCACATACTTCCTTTTGCCCATACGGACTTTGCCAAGCAGGCAACTCCAAAATCCCTGCCTGCTGTCATTGAGTCTACTATATTGGAGGACGTGCCTGAGATTGAGACACCTTCGCCAGCCTCTGAATATGATGGACAGTCCACGGAAGAGGGTGTGACAGCAGATGGGGTTGTACCAGTACCGGAAGTTGTAGAGGTTACGGGTGCAACGGATGATCCTGAACGCGGCAAACGGGTGTGATAGCCTTTAGTTCGTTTGCATGACTATGTGCTGCATACAGTTGCCCTCAGTCCCTCGAGCTCTCTTTCCTCTTCCTTGGAATCCT
Organism: Bruguiera parviflora; assembly: GCA_019804595.1. Lineage (NCBI taxonomy): Eukaryota > Viridiplantae > Streptophyta > Magnoliopsida > Malpighiales > Rhizophoraceae > Bruguiera > Bruguiera parviflora. The sequence continues at coordinate 7,623,925 of CM034057.1, read as the reverse complement.
CAGGTACGCCCTACCCCATCACAAACTATGTGAATTGTATTAAATTTTCCTTGTCGTATTATCGATTCATAGCTGCAATAACTATAGGGATTGAACCAACCAGTTTTAAAGAGGCCATGCAGCAATCATGTTGGCGTGAGCAATGAAAAAAGAGGTTGAGGCACTAGAGGATAATGAAACATGGACAGTTGCTACTTTGTCTAAGGGAAAGAAGGCTCTTGGTAGTAAATGGGTGTACAAAATCAAATACCATGCAGACGGAACCATCAAGCGATACAAGGCACGCTTGGTTGTTTTTGGGAATCACTAGATCGAGGGTCTAGATTATAATAAGACGTTCGTACCTATTGCAAAGATAGTCACAGTTCATACCTTTTCAGTAGTAACGGCGATTCGTGGGTGGGAATTGCATCATATGGATATGTGCAATGCATTTTTGCACGGCGATCTTGAGGAGGAAGTTTATATGCGTTTTCCACCAAGCTCTACGACACCCGAAGCGAATAAAGTGTGTCATCTGCGCAAGTCTCTCTACGGGTTGTAACAGGCACCACAGTGTTAATTTGCCAAGCTTGCTGCGGCTCTGGTTCAATATGGATTTCAACAATCTCGCTCAGACTATTCTTTGTTCACATTTCGGCATGGCAAAGTTCAATTAACTATTTTGGTCTATGTGGATGATCTGGTGATAGGTAGGATTGCTAGTGATGTCATTCAGGCGTTTAAAACTTACTTGAATACTTATTTCCACATGAAAGACCTTGGCAAATTAAAATACTTCCTAGGTCTTGAAGTAACGCAAAATTCGACTAGAATTTTCCTTTGCCAGAGAAAATATGTTCTCGATATTATTTTTGAGACCGGTTTGTTAGGTGCTAAACTTGCCGGCACACCAATGGAACAAAATCATCACCTCGCTTTGGCTAAAGACACGCCTCTTCCTGATCATATGTCTTATCGGCTTCTTATTGGTCATCTCATCTACTTGACAATTACTCGACCTGAATTGTCTTATTGTGTGCATATCTTAGCACAATTTATGCAGGAGCCACAACACAGTCATTGGGAGACAGCCCTTCGGGTTGTTCGTTTCTTAAAACTTTATCTTGGGCAAGGTCTTCTACTCCGCTCTGATTCCTCTCTTCATTTTACGACTTATTATGATGCGGATTGGGCGAGTTGCCCCTTGACTCGACGTTCTTTGATGACATATTTTGTCTTTCTTGGGGACTCTCCAATTTTCTGGAAAATGAAAAAACAGCATATTGTATCTCGATCTTCGGCTGAGGCAGAGTATCGATCTTTGACCTCTATGACTTGTAAATTGAAATGGCTCAAGGGTTTATTAGTTTCTCTTAGTATTCCTCACTCATCTCCTATGCGAATTTATTGTGATAGTCAGTCAGCTCTTCACCTTACTCACAACCCTATGTTTCATGAACGCACCAAGTACATTGAGGTTGATTGTCACTTTATTTGTGATGAGATTCGTCGTGATATCATTCTTCCTCAATCTGTATCCTCGTCTCAGCAACTAGCCGATATCCTTATCAAAGCTCTTCACAAACATTCGTTTGATATCATACTCTGCAAGTTGGGCATTTCTGATTTTTATACTCCAACTTGAGGGAGTATTGGGGTGAATATTTGACAGCTAAAATTTTACCTATCTTGTATATATTAGTATATATTTATATTTGATAATTAGTTAAATTAGGACTGAAGTTATAAAATTTTAGGATATATATTGTATTGTATTTATATACTATAATAGGTTGAAAAAAGGTTTTTCCAGATCTTTTGACTTTTTCTTCTCGGCTTTTCATAACAAGATCCCTGTCATCGAAAATTTGGGTACTACAGAGGTACTTTTTCTCCTTTTCCCCTTGTTTGTCCGGGCCTTTTTCAAATTTAGCGTTTCAAGTTTCTAGATATTTATTCCCGAACAAACTGATGGTCCGTACATGCTGCTGCATCCTACCTTGAGAAGCCTAAATTGTTTTGAGCTCAACTAATAAATCCAATTTTTATACCTCACCAACGTGCATATTTACTCACTTTGCCTACGAAAGCATTACGTTACGATGACCATAATGGTGATCTAATGTTCATCTAACTTATCTGCAAGGCCAATTTGATATCATTGATTTGTCTGACAATGAGATCGTGAAGCTGGAAAACCTGCCTCATCTCAACCGGTTGAGCACCTTGCTTATGTATAACACTAGAATTACTCGTATCAATCCCACCATTGGAGACACTTGAATTTTTTTACACCTATATAATATTTTCCTATTGTAGGTTCTTAAATTGTTTCCTTAAAAAATAACAAAAATGCATACTAGCAAAAAAAAAAAAATGATGCTTACTAGAGCCTTATCTTAATTGATTTTGCAGAGTTCCTGCCGAAATTGCACTTATTAGTTCTTACAAACAACAAGCTTGTCAATCTAGTGGAGATCGATCCTCCCAATTATTTGTTTGACCAGTTTGGTGTTCAAGTTTTTTTCTGCCCTTCCACAACATTCTATTGGTAATGATTCTAGAAATTTAGGGCCTTGGTTAGTTATGCAAAGCCATGATTGGCAATTCAAGGAGGCTTCTTATTGACTATAGATGGATTTTTAATGGTTTGAAGTGCCAGTTCTGCAGTAATAGTCTTCTTTATGGTTTTATTTTGTCCATGTAGGAAAGTAGCATGTTAGATAAACTTTTCTATTGAATGCAAATTCAAAGCACAATAACAACATTGAATTGTGGTTGTGGTGTACTAACTACGCTAGAAAGTTGCATTGCAGTGTTTATGGCATTTTAGAAATGTATGCTGCTTCACAAGTTATAACTTTGGTCCCTTTCCTTAGAATTGTTCATGCACTTGGCTTTTGGTTTAAGTCTTGTTTTACAAAATGGAAATGTTTTTAAACAGAATATTATAGCATAGCAGTTTGAGTTTCAATTGATTTCCAATATTTCAATGGATTTTAGGAGAGAGAGGAAGCAGAAGTTTTGTTTTCATTTAAAGAGGTTGAAGAGGTACTTAAAAAGGAATCTGTCAAGACATTTAACTCCTGTGAGGTTCCAAGTGTTTTGGAAGCTGCAGGAGCAAAATATCCTAAGGCAATTTCCCCCACACCTGAGCAAATTATAGCAATCAAGGTACCATGCTGATAACATTAAGGAGTGCCTGATAATGTCACACTGATTACGGAAAATGATGCTAGTGTTGAATTCCTTTGGCATTCCTTTCGGTGGTTAAGCATTCATAGGAATGTTGTTGTTGCCTATAATTTATTGCCTTTGTTTTCCCTTGTTAGTGTTGTCTGAGAACTTTAATATCTTGCTTCTCATACGAATATCAGTATATTTATGTGTCATACTTGTAGCATGCAAGCCAACTAGATTGAGATTGGGAATGAGTTAAGATTTATGTTTGAAAGATGGGTTTCGAAACTTGGGATAACATATAATCTTTAATCTATGCTATATACAAGAGAGTGATATGTTGGGAACTTTGTCTATTGATTGACTATAATGTTAGACTTTTCTAGAATTTTTCTTTATGAAAATTCATATTTCTATAAGATAGAATCTTTTCTTTATATGAATACCAATACACAAACTGTAATAAAAATTGACATACCGTTTTCCATGATGTCGAGATTCTGTTGCTGAGATAAGAATCGTCTTCTGATTTGTTCCTGAAAGGTTTTTCTCCTTTTGACTTTTCTCCTACTCTTCCCTTTACTGCCTTTCGTTTTCTCTGATGGTGGAGAGAAGGAAAAGATCTGTAATGACAAAAACGTTACCCTCTTTTCTGAGAGAGTTGCTTTTAATTAGGGAATTACCCCTCTTTTTGGATAACAATTATCCTTCCTGTAACAGTTATCTTTTCCTATAACAGTCATCGTTGAATAGGGAGAGTGGAGGGATTTTAAACCCAATGACCCAAATTACCATCATGTCTAACCGACCATCATATTAGACCTTTTATATTGGGTCATAAATTAAATAACATAGGCCATTCATGTTAATTAATTTAACAATCTCCCACTTGGCCCATGTTATGACTTGATGAATCAATGACAAATAAGTGTGCACAATCCTTAAAGATCATCAAACCATAATACTTGATTGAATTAAAATGATTGGATCATGGCGGTCACATATCTTTTAGCGACATGATTCCTTCCATGTATCACATAATCACCATAATTCATAATAGTCCAACCGAGGAACATTGAAACTTTAATTGTCATTTTCAAATATGCTATTAGTTATCTCACAAACCATAACTGTATACAACTAAATGGAGATAACAGAGCGCAAGCAAAACCATAGCTTTAATTGAATTCATAAGTGTCACAATGATATGAGCAGTACAAGACATTGACTTTCAAGAGAATGTGGACCTGTCCAAAATGCCCATCCGTTCAACATGTCCAGTAAATGTTTTTGATGGCAAACCTTTAGTTAACGGATCTGCTATCATCAATTCAGTACCAATATGCTCAATCGACACTCTTTGGTTTTGCACTTCTTCCTTAACAGATAGGTATTTCAAATCCATATGTTTTGCACCTTTAGAATACCTATCATTCTTAGAGAAGAAAACAGCTGCAGAATTATCACAATAAATTCTTAATGGCCTTTCTATATTGTCGACTAAATCAAGCCTTAAAACAAAATTCCACAACCATAATGCATAAACAGTAGCCTCAAAGCATGCTACAAATTTAGCTTCCATAGTAGAAGTAGCAATGATAGACTACTTTCCACTTTTCCATGAAACTGCTCCTCCAGCCAACAGAAACATGTAACCAAATGTAGACTTCCTCGAGTCTACACATCCAGCATAATCTGAATCCGAGTAGCCTACTACTTCAAGATGACTTGATCTTTTATAAGTAAGCATATAATCCTTAGTGCCTTGTAAGTACCTAAGTACTTTCTTTCCAGCTTTCCAATGATCTATTCCAGGATTACTTTGATATCGGCCTAACATTCCAACAGCGAAACTAATATCTGGCCGAGTACATGTTTGAGCATACATCAAACTTCCAACCAGCGATGCATAGGGAACGGATTCCATTGATTTTCGTTCCAAATCATTCTTTGGACATTGCAATTCACTGAACTTGTCCCCTTTCTGAATTGGAACTATTCCTGTAGAGCAATTTTCCATTCTAAATCTCTCTAATACTTTATTGATATAGCCTTTCTAAGACAGTCCTAACAATCCTTGTGATCTATTATGGAATATTTCTCTTCCTATCACATAGGATGCCTCATTCATATCCTTCATTTCAAAAGTTTCAAAGAGAAATTTCTTGACATCATGTAACAA
>CM034057.1:7504185-7618481 GCA_019804595.1 Bruguiera parviflora | reverse complement strand
TTCTTTAATTTACACACCAAATTTTCTTGCCCTGTGGTTACGAAGCCCTTAGATTGGTCCATATACACTTCCTCTTCTAAGTCGCCATTTAAAAAGGCTGTCTTTACATCCATTTGGTGGAGCTCTAGGTCATTATGAGCCACTAAAGCCATAATAATTCTTAAGGAGTCTTTCTTAGAGACTGGAGAGAAAGTTTCCTTATAGTCAATACTATCCTTTTGAGTGTAACCTTTGGCAACAAGTCTGGCTTTGTACCTTTCAATGTTACCTTTTGAGTCTCACTTGGTCTTGAAGACCCATTTACAGCCAACTCGTTTTGATCTTTCAGGCAACTTTACTAGTTCCCAGACTTGATTTACATCCATCAATTTCATCTCTTTCTTCATGGCATTAAACCACTTTTTAAAATCATTACATTTTATGGCTTGTTTAAATGAGACTGGATCTTTATCAATGCTTAATTCAGATTCATGTTTAAGTGAGTAAACCACATAATCATTCGATATAGTTGGCCTTTTCTGTCTTGTAGACCTCCGTAATGCCATTTCTTATGGTATCACTTGCTCATTGGTAACCTGCACATTGTCACTCGGTTCATCTCTTATGTATTCACTTTGTGTGTTTCGAATATCAATTTGTTGTCTTTGTGTGTTGCGTAACTGTGATGCAACAAAAGGAACAACAATTTGAGTAGAAACACTAGGTGTGGGGATAACGACTTGAGTAGGAGTGCTCACTATGGATCTTTCATTTTGTAATTCTCTAATATCCACCTTTCGTGATTCCCCACTCCCACCGAACTGACCATTTTCAATGAACCGAGCATTACCAGACTCAACTATTCTAGTACTATGGTTAGGACAGTAAAACCTATACCCTTTGGATTTTTCAGGATAGCCAATGAAGTAACCACTAATGGTTCTTGCATCAAGTTTTCTTTCATGTGGATTATATATCCTTACTTCTGCTGAACAATCCCAAACATGAAGGTGTCTTAAACTGGGTTTCCTACCTGTCTATAACTCATAAGGAGTTTTAGGGACAGCCTTACTAGGAACCCTGTTCAGCAGATATGCAGCAGTTTTTAACGCATGCATCCACAAGGATAAAGGTACAGTACTGTAACTCAACATGCTCCTAACCATATCCATAAGTGTGCGATTCCGCCTTTCTGTTGTGGTGTATCAGGCATTGTATACTGTGCATATATGCCTCGACTTTCAAGAAGTTTTGCAAATAGACCAGGACATTGTCCACTTTCATTGAATTTACCATAATATTCACCACCTCTGTCTGACTTAATCACTTTCACTTTTCTATCTAACTGCCTTTCCACTTCATTAATAAACACCTCCAGGGTGTTTACTGAATGAGACTTTTCATGCAGTAGATATAAATAACAATATCGTGAGTAGTCATCTATAAATGTGATGAAATATTTCTTACCACCCCATGTTGAAATATCAAAAGGGCCACAAATATCAGTGTGTATCAATTCTAAAGGTTCACTGCATCTCATGGCTGGGTTTTTGGATATGTGTCTTGTTTGTTTCCCTTTTATACAATCAACACACACATTCCAATCAGTAAAATCCAATTGAGGTAGGACATCACCTTTCACCAACCTCAATATCCTTTCTTTGGATATATGACCCAATCTTTGATGCCATAAGAAAGCAGAACTATCATCATGCATATTACGTTTGTTACCCATACTATGCTCAATAAGAAATAGAGAATCAGCATACATAGCATCAAGATTGAAACGGTACAGATTATCAACCAAAGTACTAGATCCATAATAGTACAAATGTCTATACAATGAAAATGCACCATTTCCAATCTTAAGATTAAATCCTACTTCATCCAACTTTGCAACAGAAACTAAATTCCTAGCACATTCAGGAACATAGAGACACTTTTCTAGATTCAGGTGACACTTAGTGTCCAAGATCAATCTGTACGTCCCAATTCCTTCTATTCGTGCCTTCATTCTGTTTCCCATATAAAGGAACTTCTCAGTTCCTGTTATGGGCTGGATTGAAAGGAATCCCTGCATAATATGTGACACATGAATAGTAGCTCCAGAGTCTAACCACCAAGTATTATTGAGTACTTCAATTACATTTGATTCAAAACATACTGATATACAGTACATACCTTTCTTTTCGAACCAAGCCTTTCTCTTCAGGCAATTTATTTTAAAGTGACCCATCTTTTTGCAAAAGAAGCATTTCTGATCCTTTTGGATCTGACCTCCAGTGACTTTCATGGAGGCTTTGTCCTTCTTCTTATTCCTTTTATATGGTTTAGACTTGCTAGTGCTAGCATCATTATGAATGACAAGATGAATAGAGTGATCCTTAATCTTCTTTAATCTCCCTTCTTCCTGAACTAACATGGCCTTAATTTCTTGAAGGTTCCATTTCTCCTTGATAGTGTTATAATTCACTTGGAACTGACCAAATTCAGGAGGTAGCGAGTTGATGATGAATTGAACCAAAAAGGATTCACTCACATCCATGCCCATTGTCTTCAACTTTGCTGCTAGATTAGCCATACTAGTCACATGATCATGAATGGGTTGTGACCAATCAAATTTCTTGGTCGTCAACTCACTCATCAGGCTTTCTACAATGGATTTATCAGCTATATCTGATTGAGATTATTCCTTAATTCTCATCATAAATTCCCTTGCATTTTTCGTCTTAGGCATCGATAGCTTGACATTTTCAGCTATCGTCATTCGCATCAAATTCAAACTCAACCTATTAGACCGTTCCCAAGCCTCATGAAGAAACTTATCGGATTCTGTACTGGTCTCAGTAATGGTTGCTCGCTTTTTATCTGAGATGACTGCCGAGTCCAATCCCAAAAGACCTAAATGAAACTGAATATACTTAGACCATTCTGCATAATTCAGCCCATTGAATTTGATCATCACATTGCCTAAGGTGAAAACATTATTGGAAGCTGCAAACATGATCCAAATTTACACATTAATACTTTGAGTAAACTCTAATGGATTCCGATGTATACATTACAAACTTTGATTATGTATTTAAGTTCACCTTTGGGTGATCCTTAAATACATAATTTTAATCAATAATGATGCTAATTTAGATATACTTTGATAGATTAATCAATCATACTAGAGTTAACATGAATGTTATCTTTAGATATACAATCATATTTACCTAGTATGTCAATCAATCCCCTTTAGTGTTATTAATTATTGGCAATGATCCATCTTTGGATGATCTCCTAGTCTTATAATTAATAATTACAATTGTTCATATATAATATTATATTAGCATCAAAATGAACAATTGAAATTTATAATCAAATATTCAAATCTTTTCAAGTTAGGCCACTTTGGTGACTAACAAACTTTCAAAATTTGATTTTCCATTCTGTAGGAGTCGGCATTGGCCAATATACTGGCAATCATTATTCCAGTAGCTGACTTACACTTTGCACCGACAACCACCTGCGACCGGTTACATTTTTATCAACAATTTCTGCCGGCGAAGGGTTTAGTGGCCGGCAGGAATCATTTAGCCGTCGCCGGGCCAACAACCCTTTCCTTTTTTTTTTTTCTTTTTTTTGTCCCGCCGGTGCACATTCACCATCGGCAAATTTGCCGGTGAAGTGCCTTATGGCCAGCGGATTCCTTTAGCCGGCCAATTCCGCCGGCCTTTTTTTTTTTTTTTAATAATAAAGTATCGTGGCCGGTGAAAATCCTTTAGCCAGCCTTTTTTTTTTTTTTACAACATGACATGAATATCGTAATAAATTACAGTAAAATATAGTATTCACAAAACAGGCTCTGATACCAATTATTAGACTTTTTTAGAATTTTTCTTCATGAAAATTCATATTTTTATAAGATAGAATCTTTTTTTTATATGAATACCAATACACAAACTGTAATAAAAATTAACATACCGTTTTCCATGATGTCGAGATTCTGTTGCTGAGATAAGAATCATCTTCCGATTTGTTCATGAAAGGTTTTTCTCCTTTTGACTTTTCTCCTACTCTTCCCTTTACTACTTTTCGTTTTCTCTGATGGTGGAGAGAAGGAAAAGATTTGTAATGATAAAAACGTTACCCTCTTTTCTGAGAGAGTTACTTTTAATTAAGGAATTACCCCTCTTTTCGGATAACAATTATCCTTCCTGTAACAGTTATCTTTTCCTGTAACAGTCATCGTTGAATAGGGAGAGTGGAGGGATTTTAAACCCAATGACCCAAATTACCATCATGTCTAACTGACCATCATATTAGACCTTTTATACTGGGTCATAAATTAAATAACATGGGCCACTCATGTTAATTAATTTAACATATAATACCTATATTTTTTTCTGTCTCATTTGGTTCCATAAATACTGTGCAGGCTGCCATTGTGAATTCCCAGACTCATGGAGAGGTTGCAAGACTTGCAAAGGTAAGTTATTCTTTTGCTTATGTGGAGGATTAGCTTGTTTGGGGATAGTTGTTGTGGTTTGATGCTTATGTCTGCCACTAACATTGTGCATTCCAATCAAATAATATATGACAGGCATTGAACTCAGGTCAGCTTCCTGCAGATCTAGATATTTTGGATATTGACACTGGTCCTGTCATAGTTGCAAAAAAAGATGACAGCATGGTCAATGACAATAAGAATGGGGCAGATGTTGAACCATGAATTTGGAGAAACAGAGGGATAATGAACCTGTGCCTATGGAACCTGTAGCTCTCTATCGGTGCTCTTCTCCTTGTCTTCCTCTTCTCCATAATTTAATATAGTAGGCTGCTTCTTGGTGTTTGCATTAGTGAGTTGATTCCTTTGCGGTGTGTTATTTCAATGACTTGCATAATTGTGAGAATTTTGATCATTCCATTGCTGCTGGTGTGACTCTGATGATAAATGTGTGGGGAAAAGAGAGGAAAAATGGAAACTGCCATGGAAATCAGCATTTGGTTGGTTCTTCATTAACTTGCATTGAATAATTGAGTTGTGCTCAGTGCCAACTTTGATGATTTTTGACCCATTGTGAGTCAATCATACCTGGTAGAAGTAGAATTGAGGGTGTGACTCTGGGTTGACACCAGAGAACATATAATTTTGGGATCTTTCCTTGACAAGGAATTAGGAATCAGAGAAGTGGAACTTTGGGATGTCAGTGCATCATATTTGAAAGTAATTCATTGTCATGTAGGATAACTAGGATCCTATCAACTCGATGATCCCATTCCTGAGCAGCGTATTGCTGGGGATTTTGTGTGACCACATTCCCATACTAGCATCTTACTTTTTGCTCCATTTTCCAAGTGTGTTGGTTGATTTAATCAATGCCAACATCTTGGCAATTATTTATTTTGTTCCTTGTTTTTGTGTCTTTTCCACTTTGGAGGGTGAAGATTTTGCTACTCATGCAATTTCTTTTTTCTGTGCTGGCTCTGCCATTGATATCCTGAGTAGAAGGGGTTTATCTTCTTCTGTGTCTTCCTGAAGTTCTGAACGTTTGAGATGTGGATCATTTCTCGCCGGGATTCTATTATTTGTCCTCTTTCTTGCCGCTGGTTTCCCCCTACACCTCGAAGACCTTTTTTGGTCGTTTTCCTCTAGAATGTACAATGTATGGTCCGTGCGAGGCACACAGGTTTAGTCGGAGAGCAAATCTTATGAGTATCTTTGGGGAACATATTTATTTAAAGATTAAACCCCAACTCAGCTGCTTTCTTAAGATATATTTTAAATTTCTGATGTAAAATCAATTAATTTTTCTTGGGTAGACGTGGACTCGAGAACTGGGAGCCTGCTGTCTAGTCAAAGAATTCTGCACCATATCTTAGAGGCTGATATCGATGCATTTCAAGATTCTCCGTGATGGAGCAATCTTGCAATTGGACAGATAGCGAGCATGTCTTAATTTGGTGAATGTTTGGTGGAATCATTCGACTTTGTGCAAGTCCTCGTGAGCTAGAGAGAACTTTGTGGAGTGTTTGGGGATCGAATCCGGAATGATTAGGAGAGAGCATTAGAAGATTGTACACGTCGGTCATACAATTTCAGTGCTATCGTAGAAGAAGTTAGTTTGCTTGATTGAGGATTTGCGGAACCGCAGTTTACTTGGAAAAGGGCAAGAGCCAGGGTTCGACTTGATAGAGGAATTTTCAGTCTTGACAGTTGGCACCCGACCCTGATTATATTCGGACCTTAGCCCCGTAAATAATAAATCCCATCTTCCAACCTGTGAAAACCAAGTTTGGTTCGGCATCTATTCAAATGTAGGGAAAACTCATGAGCGTTTGCGGCATTTGTTCTTCGTTCAGCTTCTTCATTTTTCTTTTTCTTCATTGCAGTTCCTGAAAATGATGCACTATTTTTGTAAGCATAACCAAAGGTTCTTCTCAAGCAACTGAATTCTTACACCGATTCTTCATTTCCATTAGAGATGCTCCGTTTGTTTTAGTTATAAAAGGTTCGGACAGCCAGGTGACTTTGAGCTGTCCTCGAAAGAGTCTCCTTTTCATGCCTTCGATCTGCTACGATGATCCTGTGATAAACCTAGCACAAGTCCCTTGGAGCTTTGCAAACACACTTCTGACGCCAACACGGAGCCTATCTCGTGCAGCACAAGAAAGCATTGTTTAAAAAGGATGTAGGCTAACCTGGACGTTGGAAGTATGAATCAATGAATGCCCTTTGCCAAGTAGATTCAGAGCTTCATCTAAGACATTTTCCTTCTCCTGCGAAACAAAATTTATCAATCCTTTTTAACTCAAATTATGCACCATGATATTCAATTGCATTCTCCTCTTATACATTTCCTTTTGGAATGTGGATAAGCACCTTTTTGCATCTTTCGGGGGACTTCAAACCACAATGGGTAATAGAAAGAAACACGGGATGCACCTAGCGAATATTTAGTCAAACCACTTACCCTTGCAACTTAAATGAATACCTTAAATTTAAATAATAAATAAATAAAACGTAAATAAGAAGACAAGAAACCTCCCTCAGAACGAAGAAATGCTCTTCTTCATGTGCGTTCAGACAAGGCTGAAACTTAAAACGTGGAGATCAATCATTGGGAGGCTTTCCAGACAAAAATTTGAATGATTAACTTTGCAACCTACTGCTAGAAAAGATTTAGTTTGAAATGTGGAGATGAAAGGCGTATTGGCTTAAGGCCTTTTGCTTTTAGACGTTTGGTCCCAGATATGCAAAAACTGAAGGCCCCAAAAATAAAAAGAAAAATCAAACCTGAAAAAATCAATTATCTAACAAAAAACAGAAGATGACTGCAATTGCAGTACAGCAGGAAAGCTATTGCGATTCTCAAGTAAAACACACAACCTCACGCGAGAAACCCAAAATTACAGAAACAGAAACATCGCTGAGAAAGCAGTAGCTTGGGTCGCATCACGGTGCTGGACTGGCGCTGCTATGCAAGCCGAAGCACGCGGGCATAGAGAGGAAAGAGTGGGACGGCGACTTTTTCTAAGCATTGCATGGTTATATAGATAGGTTAGATCTATCTGTCTCATTCTCACCCTAAAACCCTAATCCTCTTTGTTTTTTTTTTTTTTTCGGATAAGTCCCAACTCTCTCTCTCTCTCTCTCTCTCTTACTTTTAACAAGAAAAAAGGCAATCGTAAGCTTATGTCCCTCTAAGGCAATGCCGAGGTTCACGCCCACTTTGGACTGATTACAGCTTCTCTACACTTGGCACAGTCATTTTTAAATCTTAGACCTTCATATATTTTTTTAATGTAGTCTTTTTTGAGTACATTTTGTCTAGTCAAATACCATTTTTTTTAACAAATTAACTAATTTTATCCAAAAATAAAGTCATATAAAAAAACATAAAAGTTTATTTAATTAAATGTGGAAATAATTAAATTAAAGAAAAAGAATTAATAAATTTAGTAATAAATTATTTAAATTATCCTTCCAAGTTTATAAGTTTATTAATGTTAGCGAAAAGCTAGTCGCTTCCTTCACTCCAGCCGCCAAGCCCGAAAAAGGAAAACTGAAAGTTGGGCCGTAGCTTATTTAGATTAGAATGAATGAGAAATCACTCGAATAAGGTTCAAAAGACAGGGCCCCAAACAAATCACCCGAAGCAGCGGTCCGAATTCAGAATCAGAACCTATAAAAACAGTTGGCTCAACAATCAAGTGAATTGGGCTGAGCAGACAATTCGGGCGGGAGTTTTTGAATTGAGCTGAGGCCTCCCGGGGCCTGGGCCGTGACTCCGAGAGAGAGAAGGAGATAGCAGGGGGGGGTAGAGGTTGTGTCCGTCAAGGTCTGATCCGCCTTCTGCTTTGGAGAGGGCGGATTCGGCAGGAGTGCCTGCCCGAGGGCTGAGGCGGTTAGGTTAGTTATCGTTGGGGCAAATAGGGTGACGGAAGGGGTAGGGTTTGACTTCAAGTTCGTCTATTAGTAGTATTAGGTGGCGGTGCTATTTCTTTCTCCGATTTTCCCTTTTAGTAATTCCCCGATTTTCTTAAAAATCCAGCTTTTGATTCGTCTTCTTCTTCTGCTTCTTTCAACCATTTCTTTTTGATTTTCCGACTGTATTTGTTCCCTTTTTTAAAAAAAGAAAAAATAAATTATCATTGATAACCAAAGAGCATTCATCGTCGAAATATCAAAAGAATGTCCTTTTACTTCCATATATCTCCATCTTAAGCTAGTGGGTGTGGGAGGGCGCCGGCCTCCTGCACGGTATCCTGTTGGGTCCACGTATTTTTCAGTCTTTATGTGTTCCTTTGACTTTTCTTACCACTTATCCGTTTTTGTTTAAGAGTTTGTTAACTATGCTCTCCATCTTTCTTTAATCTCATTCTCTCTCTCTCTCTCTCTCTCTCTCTCAATTTCTTTTCCCTGTAATCTTTAATGTAATTGGCTCGGCTGAGATATCCTCTGTTTTGTTCCTGATTCAACCTAATCTGTATATCTCATGCTCTACTTTCTCGGTAACAAGTTTGGAATCCAAATTGTTAAATATGTTGTTCTATCCACTGCCACTACCTTCTCCTCCTTCCTATCTAATTATGCTTTGCGCACAAAGTTACTCAATTCAGTACTCCGAAAATCTGCTCAATGCTGACTCTCGGTCAGGGCCGTCGTTTGGCTGCTTATTGTTGCACATCTCTCCTTGTTTTATGGCTTGATGTTCCTGATTGGGAGTATCAAGTTCCTGTTGATGCCTTGTCCTCAGCCCCTAAGATTCTTTCTATGAGATTCACTACATATTCTGCTTTCTCCGCTCAGGATTTCTACTCAAAATAATTCATGCTTTCTGCTTAGATTTTTTCATATACACTTAGTGCACATTAGCTTGGTATGATTTATTTTCACTGAAGGTGAAATCCGAAGTAAGGGGTGATACCAGCCCTGCTTGTAATGCGGTAGAATTGATTGATCGTAAGATAGTGGGAATGCAACACGTATTCAAAAACCCAATCTACGCACTAAACCAAAGTAATATCTCTACTTGGGATCAGCTTGGGTTGCCTACCATTGCTCCTTAAGATCTCTTTTTGACTAAAGTTCATCCTTCTATAATTCTCTTCCTTGACATTACACCCTACGCTATTTTTTTGTTCCCCTTTCAACAGATATGCAGTATGAATTCCCCAGATTATAGCCCACTGTCCCCCCCCCATGCTCCTTCATTGTGTCAAGCCCCTCCTGAGGTTCGTTTACAATCTCAACGTGTTTCTTCGCAATGCCATCTTCTGAACAGATGCATTAGAAAACAATTGGGCTATTTTACCAAAACATGAGGGCCAATTGTCAGGAAAGCTGAGTAAATACAGGGAGATGCAAATAAAAGTTTGATGTCATCTGAAGAAAACAGAAATTTTAGTTCCTCATGTGTTTCAGTTTCATGTTTCCTCATGAGTCTTGTCTTTGTCTTTGTAGTTCATTAATGGCAATTGTTACCTGTTTGGTTGGCTTGCACTGCGGCCACATTGCTCCTCACCTGAAGGTGATAAACTTCCATGACTCAGGTTGCATGATTAGACATTCTTCCCGAATCTCATGTTGCCATGTTATTAAAGGCAGGATCACAAGGCTAGGATTTTTTGCTAGATGATCCCATCTATATGCCTTATAGGGGTGGCATTGCACTTCCTTGGTACGTAATTTGCTTCCACTTTTCCTGAGATGTGAATGTGAGGGATGCTTTGGAGTTTATGTTTACCTTATCTCCGTTTGCAGCATAGGAACGCATGTCAACAAAGTTCTTTACTCATTCAGTTACAAGTGTGTCAGTTGCTGCTGGCATTCTATTTGTTAGAATCTAGTTGCCAGTTGGCATTTGATTACAAACTGAGGTTGTTTTGCCATTTCCCTGTCTATCATGGAAATTCATTATTGTTGTATTCTCTTCTGGAGTTAGAAATTGATTATTTACATACTTTTTCACTTTAATAAAATTTTTATCATCTTAAAAATTAAATTAATTAAAATTAAAAATATTAAAAAATATATAATTTATTTATAATTTTTTACATATTACTTAATTTTTATTAATTTAATTTTTTTATCAATTAATCAATTTTCATTAATTATAATATTTTTATTAATTATTTAATTTTTATCAAATATAATTTCCACCCATTATAATTTTTTTTATTAATTATTAAATTTTCATCTGTTACAATTTCTCTATCAATCATTCAATAATCAAAATTAATTTTTTTAAAAAAAATTATATTTATATTTTATATTAATGATATAATCTTAATTTATATTATAAAAAAATATCACATTGTATAATTAATATATGATTAAAAGTATATATTAAATTTTATTTGTCAAATACAAAATACTTTATTATTTATTTTTTATTAATTTATTATTTTTCATGGTATCAAAGCCATTTCTTGTGAAAGTATTAATCTCAAACTAATCAAACTCAACTACTACCTCATCTTTCTTAAATGCAGCTAAACCAATAGACTTTATCAAGAATGTTATCCCATTATGTCCTCTTATCCCAACCACAAAAAATTTATCTAAATTAATCACATGTCTTACAATTGGTATAAAATTGACTAAAGACAATTACATCATATAAAAGACATATCTCCTTCCTTTTCTTATGGTTAGTTGACTCCTGTCAATTATAGATGGAATTAAACCATACTCTCTATGCAATATCACTAAAATTGGAAGAATAATATCACTAAAAGTTCACCAAATTTGACACATGAAATATGGTTTATCAAAGATCAAATTGCTTTAGAGTGGATTTTCAATTTCAAATCTAATAATATGGTTATACAACTCTTTAATTTAAACTTCTCAAGAACCGTGTGGTCCATCCTAGCTCAATCATATACACCACGCAATAGTACTTATGCCATACATTTACAAACATAATTCTAAACTCTCCGTAAGAGAGTTTGTTAATCTTTTGTCAATTTTAGCAATATTAATCTCTATTCAAAGTCAATATCAATTCTTTACACATGATTCTTTACATGGACTACTCTTAGCTTATGAGGCATTTCTTAATTTGCTTGAGCTAATCACTTCCACTCTAACAGTATTTAGGAAATAGGCATCTTATCATATAAATAGTTCACCATAGCCTGGATAACAAATTTCACAAAGCAAGCAACACTTTGGCTCACAAATTTTAGTCTCAAATAACTCCCAAATGCAAGTAATTACAAAAATTAAAGGAGGAGTAATGTTTAAAGTCAACTCTATAATCATTTTGACCATTAAGCCAATGCGAGTCATAATCGTAAACCTCTACCATAATTTTCAAGTTTAGCACCATAACTCCATATTATTGAAATTTCACCACCACTATGAGTATTTGTAAACTCATGGTATCTAGATTTCAATGCTACATACTATGTCATAAATAATTTGTCTTAAATGTCCTCTCTTTAACTTTATATAGACAACCAATATGTTACCATAAATAATAGGTCTAACCTCGTAATAACCTATACAGGTATTCTTGCTTTTCAAAAATTTCATCTCTCTAATGTTTTAATTATTCTCTCTATAAAGAAAAATTTACTTTTAGTTTATCACTTTTCATAGAAAAATAATTATAATTTCATTTTCTCACATAATTAATTTTTTGTGAAGTGTCATCATACAAATAAAATTTCTTTCTAGGGAAACTTTAATTAAGGAATCTATCAACTATCAAGTCAATTTGAGTTTTTTCCATAAGCTTATTACCTATCTCAGTTTAACTCTCTTTTTTGTTGACACCATCATTTAGGTCATATCACATATTCAACAACTTGTTAGTTACATAACTAACTTATTTGGCATGTGTATTTAGCAAGAGTCATCGTCATTCCTATCCTCTCACTTTTCATAGGTAGACTGCTCTCCTAAAATTAATTTATTTTAACATTTGGAGGTTTAGCTCCTATAACATTTCACCAAAATAATAAACATTATGTTTGTTTTATGGATGATTATTCCAAATTTTATCAACTTAATGTATTCAATTTATATAATCAATTTTTATATATCTTTGAGATCTTTTTAAATTTTGTTAAAAATCAACTCAATACCTAAGTAAAAAGTATTCAAAGTGGTTGTGTTAGAGAATTTCTTTCTGCATCTTTTAATAAATTGTTGCATAAGCATGGTATTTATAAATGAACATTTTATCCTCATTTGCCTTTTCAAAATAATTTAACCAAGTATAAACAATAACATATGTTTAAAATAGGTTTAATAATAATACACTACATGTTTATTTCCTCTCATTTTTAGGACTTTGTTTTTAAAAGTGCAGTTCACATTATTAATAAATTATCTGCTCTAGTTTTACAATAGCGTAACTCTTAGGAAGTACTTTTTTCTACTGCATCATTTAATGAGCATCTTCAGATTCTGGGTTATACTATGTACTTAAACTTATAACCTTATACAAAGTACAAACTGAAGCCCATATCACGTCAGTATATTTTCTTAGGATATTCCTTTAGTGTCAAGGGCTATTAATGTTATTCACTATAATAACAATAATTCTACATAGTTACAATTACTCTCATCACCAACATACCATCAAATGTGTCCTTACCAGTGTTATTAGAGTTACTCCTTTATGTTCCTCCACCAATGTATTTGCAACATGATGATTCATATATGTAGAAGTCAAGAATTGATATATTTCATGTATCAACACTTGTACAAAGTAATGTCTTTACTTCCTACTCCACGTCTCTTTAACTGCAACCCACAGCGCCCTCTCTTGCCACCAAAACTATTTCACAGCTACGTAACAAACACCACTAACCCACCTTATGGTGGCCAAACTTTAAGACAATAGCATTCTCTGTCATCATGTACAAAAAGATCACACTTATTCACTTACCACTTTGATAACAAATATATCTACACTATCTTATTACGATCAAGTAGTAAAAGACCCAAATTAGTTAGTAATTATGGCCGAAGAAAACACTACACTTTTGAAAAATCAAATATGGGACCTTATACCAACTCCTCTAAGCTGTAAGCCCATTAGTTGTAAATAGGTATTTTGTATCAAATTTTATACAAATAATTCTCTTAAATAGTAAAAGGTTAAAATAATCATAAAAGACTTTTATCAATAGTAAAGAACTGACTATAATGAAACCTTTAGTTTGGCAGTTAAACATGTTATAATTCGTATAATCCTTGCAACTACATTTTCTTAAAGTTGGTAACTCCGTCAGCTCATTGATAAGAATGTGTTTCTTCATGGTTATCTAATTAAAGAAATATTCATAGATCAACTGTCAAGTTTTGTTAATCCCTACCATCCTTATCAAGTCTACTATTTAAAATGATCTCTCTAAGACTTGAAATAGGCACCTCGAGCTCAGTACCAACTTCTTAGTAATTTTCTCATTTTCATTACTTTTATAGCTTATTCAGCTAACTCATCATTATTTATACTACACACAATACAATATAATATCTTCCTACTCGTCTATGTCAATAACATAATTCTTACAAAATCCTTTACAGTACCATTTTTTGTTCTCTTAAAGATTTTACAAAAGGAATTTGCTATCAAAAACTTGGATGAACAAAGTTATTTCCTTAGAATTGAACTACAATGCACTTTAGATAGTGTTCTTTTTCATTAGTTAAAATATGCAACTTTTTTTCTTACACGAGCAAAAATGCAAGATGCAATGGCTGTGACCACACCTTATGTTGTCAACTTAGATATCCTATTTATCCACTGTGGTGACTTGTTCTCGAATCTGACATTTTATTGTTGCACCATGAGAGTATTGCAATATTTTACTCTCATTTGACCTGACATTACCTTTGTTATCAATATTATTTGTCAATTCATGCATGCACCCATAGAGCTTTATTAGCAATTTATCAAATGCATATTATGCTTTGTTCATGGCACACAGCACCATGGCATACTCTTTACCTATAATAGCAATTTCCATTTTAATACTTTTTCATATGTAGGTTGAGCTGGAGACCATGACACCAAATAATTAGTTAGTAACTTTGGCATATTCCTTGGTTCTAATCTCATTTCATGAAATTTCTACAAGCAACGAACAATCATCTGATCCAACAAAAAAGCTAAATTCAAAAACTTAATTAACAATAACTACTGAATTCATTTGGATTGAGCCTTTCTTACATAATATTGGTGTCTTTTGGCAAGGCCCTCTAGTTCTTTAGTGTGATAACATCTCTATAATGTATCTGATAAGAAATCTCATCTTTCATACTTGGACAAAATACGTGGAAATTGACTATCACTTTATGTGAGAACGGGTCACAAAAAATCAATTACACGTTCAATACATCTCTATTACGATCAACTTATTGATATCTTCACCAAAGAATTATCCATGACTCACTTTTGATTTCTACAATCCATGAGGTGTCAAAAGAAATAATGATGTGTTCTAATTTAGTTACAATTTCTCCACTAATTGCTCAATCTCCATTAGTTACAATTTTTCTACTAATTGTTCCATCATCATCAACTACAATTTCTTCATCAATTACTTAATTTATGTACAATCTTTTCATTAATTTTTCAATTTTCATCTGTTAATCATTTATTAATTAAGATTAATTCTTTTTTAAAAAAAATTATGATTATATCTTATATTAATAGTATAATTTTAAAGTATATATAAAATTCTGCCTATAAAATACAAAATACTTTTTAGTAATTATCATCCAATTTTTTCTTATCAGTTTGTTATATTTTATGAAGATGAACAGGGTAATGAGGAGAATACATTCATGTTTTATTGTCTATTACTGCAACTATTCTCATGTTAACCCCCCCCCCCCCGGCAATACATGGCCCAACTTTGATGTGGTCGAGGCAAATGAGAAGAATGCTTGGAAATATTTTTTTTTATTAGGGAAGCAATATAGATGCCCGTTACCGTTTTTGGCATTGCCCGTGCTAGTGAAGCATTAGTGTCGAGATATTCAGAACACTTGAATGCCGGGAGAAGTTAAGTAGCAATAGTTATACAACATTACATATGTACTTGCACTTGTGAATCCAAATGTTGATTATTATGAAATTCGTACATATGGTCATTTCCAGGGAAAAGGGTTGTTTGTCTTGAAGGATGACAAAAAGACTAACTAGCTTATATTAAACCGAAGTTTATGTGGAAGTCATCAACTAAAAGAGCAAGGAAAGCTTTAGAGAAATGCAACATAGAAATCGAGAATCCATACAAACAAACAGATTAATTTTCTTTTGTTTAATTGGCCACAATCAAGACTCGAACTACGAACATTCAAACTTGATAAAATAAAAGTGTGTAAAACAAGATCATTGTATGCGATAGAACCAAGTAGAAGACCCATTCTCGGATTGTTTGACAAACAGTAGAACTTGATCGGAAATGTTAGAATTGCATTTGTGATTTTATGATCAAACATCATGATGTAGATGATAGCATACCAACGGAAATCAATTATCAATGATGCTATGAAGATGGTCTTGGGGGAACCTTAGGAAGAAGTGTGGGAGGTGCGGGAACTGGAGAAATGTTCATGGGAGCAGATGGTGTGGAAGAGTCATTTGGATGGTAATAAGGGTATATAGCATATACAGTCTGAACAATAGTGAGGGCAAAGAGGAAGATCGCAGCGGTGAGGGACAGAAGAGCCCATGGACTTCTGAAGTAGGTGTGGATGAAATTGGCGCGCCACTCGTTCCAAGCCTTCTTGCAGTAGGCATTGACATTTTTATGCACCGTATCCAGGCTGCTTTCTGGATCCAGTGTGATGTCCTTGGAGAGAGAGTTGAACAATTTAGCAATTGCTTTGTCACTCCCAATGGCATTCTCAATGATCCCTCTCGAGTGCAAAAGTGCCACATCCCTTTCACTGTCAATGATATTGTCCATAAAGAATATATAGGATGTCACATCATTCCCTGCACCAACATGGAAGCGTTCAAAGGCTATCAAGTTTAGAAAAATGGACTCGGTGGCATCATCCACCACAATGGTTGGAAGCTTAAGAACCCCACGACGAAATGAGATGTCTCTCAAACTTCGGGTTTTACTTTTCTTAAACCGGATTCCAGCTTCATTGAGCTCCGTTGCAGACCGGATAATGTTATCAGTATCTTTATGATGTGAATGGAATATACGCCGACGGTGCCCCTTTTGCCTGCCAGGGTCTTGATGAAGAAGGCTCTTCTTGTACACATCCAGTACATGCAAGCATTTACTCTCAAATGTGACTTCGGTGTTCAAAAAGCAGAAACGGAGTATCAGCTTATTGACATACTCCTCACCCTGAATATATAAAAGAAAAAGAATTCACGAAAAAGAAAAGAAAAGAAAAGAAAAAATAAATCAAGATCGGTGATGAATCAAACAAGAGAAAATTTAATAAAGGTTTGATCAGCTCTATGATTCGATATATCATACCTTTTCTTTGTCGCTTTCAATGGCAATCAGATTATAAAGGAGCAGCATTGGCAGTTGATTCTCAAGCATTAGCATGTCGCGCCGAATATATGGCATTATATAAAGCTTCCCATGATTGCTAAAAATTGGATCGTTGAGAGCATAGTCATCCAATGTGTGAGTAGCACAGCGTAAGACCTCAAGCATGAAGCAGCCATCAAGAATCATCAATTGCAAAAATCGGCTCGTATCCTCCCGCAATGATACATCAAGTGGATCATAGGAATCTTTTAAAACCTGCACTACGCCAGCTAGAGATTCAACAAACGATTCCAAGGGTTTATTTGATCTCCTGAGAAAATGGAGAAGCGCTCGTTGCTTGTGCTCCTCCATTGGCTTCAGATGATCTTCCCCGTGATGGTAAGGTCCGAAGGAGACTGCCTGAGGCCTGTAGGCTTTCTTGTTGAGGTCTGTGACACAGACAGGTATCTTGTAGATCGAACGTTTGCTCCAGTGCTCCATCTCTGTAGAAGTGTCTGCCATGCTCTTAAGCTTATCCTTAACTTCAATGACCCAATTCATTGTCATTACTCTGAATTACTCAGCGTGCAGTCTTAACAGATGACAAAAGAAATGTCGAATGTCTACTTGCTTCCTTTCAAGAGATCTTAGCTTGTTAGCATTATATATATTCCTCCAGAAGGCACCAATCTGCCAATCATCCGAGTTTCTTTGGATAAATTCTGCCTCCATTGCTTCAGAGACAAGAGAGTTTGTGTAGCACATTGAATTGTTCTCTCGGGGTGTCCCCATACTTTATCCAGTCATTTCATCAATGTGTGTATGTGCCATTCATTTCCTTGAGACAAAAGCTGAAAAAATTAGACTATGATCCCCCACATGAAGACAACTTCAAAGCTTCCACCTCCGGTACAAAAAACTGGATGTCTATAAAGAAATGGGGCATTCCTTTCTTGTGCAGAAAAATCTGTAGTTTGATGCTTTTCCTTCGTCAAGAGGGGACATACAGTGTCCTTTCCTTTATTTTATCTTTTTCTTGGCAGTACAGCAAAAGAAAGCCGCCCATCTCTCCTCGGTCGACACAGTGGTAAGTAACACCCCCACACGTTGCACTAAAAAATATATGCTTGCTGTAACGGTGAAGCGAAGAACAAAGTGTAACGTCCTGAAAAAACCGCAAAAGCACACCCCCTAGTGCTTGGCGCCATTAAGCATACGTGACTGAGGTGTTTTAATAACGGCATCTCCCATTAGAAATTTAGAACTAGGACATATTAAGCATCTAATTGACTAACTAACGGTGACATCCCTAGTTGTTTGTGGAAATTATAGAAAAGAAATTGACCTAAAAATCCGAAAGCAAAATTTTAAGGCTTACAAGAAACCAGGCAGTAGACACCAATGCACCAATATATCGGATGACTTTTTAATCTAAGATGATCTCTTTTAAGACGGAGCCATTTACAAGGAATTTTAAATAAACCAATACATATATGTTTAATGAGTTTTCAATATAATTTCTGTTCAACTTATTCGGATCTAGCGAGTTACTTTCTGACGTACCATAACAAACCTGCCGGTTGGAATTAGGCTTATGTAATACGGTGTGTTTGCAGTATAGGATGGGATAAGAATGATAGTAGTGCAGTAAAATTGTGGCTACACTGTTAACCACATCAAAAAGGTCCAATGAGGACTAAAACATTGCACGCAGTTCTGACGAATCTTCCGTGACAGAAAGTGTCACCCCGAAAGGTAAAGAGTGCAAAAGGGGTTCCGTTACATTGACGGAGCCCTTTGACACGCAAAGAACGGGATCCCTCTAAAATAGAGGACTGGGGTTGTCAGGGGGCCCATCCCCCTAACTGTTTCCAGGGCAGAAGGTCAGAGTAAATATGTGAAGGAAAACTGTAAGCACTAATGAACAACGACGGTGCCACTAATCACGCTGTCAATTCACTGGTACAGTACCTCAATTTTAGGAGCGAAACAAGGAATAACAATTAGAGGAAGAGGCAGTCGGTGGTAGCCTTTCCCCTCGATCAAACCATAGTCATAATCTAACTCAACCAATAACTCTTACTATTATTATTATTATTATTATTATGATAATCATCATCATAATTGTTATTATGCAAGGACAACATATAAGGATAAATATGGCATGGCTCAATCAACATCATTAGCTTTGCCATCCCACGCAATAGAGTAGAATTAATATTTGCCGATGCCGTCAAATATCAGAATATATTATCAGACGTCTCTGTCCCTGAGGCATTCCGGCGGAAGAACGGGGAACCTGACCCTATCGGTGCAATAGTTGTAGATGGTGAATTTCTGGCGTACCCAGCTGAGCCTCCTGTACTGATAGCCGTCCAGATCCTGGAACTCCGTCTGGTCCCACCACCTCTTCCCCTGGGTGGCGCAGAACTGGGCTTCCACCGACGCCTCACAGCCATCTACGTGGAATCCCTTGTAGGAGGCTATGAAGGGTGCCTTGGACCAGTCAGTTTTCTCCAGCCCGCCTCTGGTGGCCCAATCATCCGCGTTCCACAGGCTTGAGTATATCTTCATTGGTTGGTTGAACGGGAATCTCACTCCCAAGTCTTTGCAGTTTTTGAACACTCTGATTGGTACGTCGTCCACGAAGAACCTGCAAGCCCCAAAATTACATGTTGATAAATATTTTTGTTAAATCACTCAAATACGCACTTGTAAGTGTAACCAATATACTGAATATACTTATTAAACCCAATCTTACTTAATAAATCTTATTAAGTACCTCATATTTTTACACAATTCATAAACTTATTAACTCTATATAGAAATTTTGCACCCCGCGTTTTACCTAATTGCTTGCACTCATCCCCATTCATTACTGTTTAATTTAGTTTCATATATCGAGAATTTTATTAATTTAAGTTTTATATTTTCAAGATATATACAAAAATATAACAATGACAATATTAATTAGCACCTTTATCAAAATAGGATGTTAGATATAACAAAAGGAGAAAAAAAAAAAAACAGAGAGAGAAACTCGTTACCAGCTCAAAAGTGGAGTCGGGTCCGGGTCCATGCTAGAAAAGAACATGTAACTATTAAGAAAAGTGAACTACTTTCCCGATTTTCAACACAAAAGGACATCGGGTTGGATGATGCTTGTTGATTATGCCCTTATTTGTGTCGTCCCAAATACGCACTTTGGTTTGGAAGGTTACTTGGCGGGAAAATAGGATGGAAGGTGAAAAACCCGAAGATGTTGGGTCAATTAATGGTAATTGAATATTCATTCATTTATGCCAAAGGACAAAACAACTCTGACATTGTGACGCACATACTAACAAATATAAACAAAACGAACAACAACTCGAGCACGTTGATAAAAAAAAAGATATAAATTATTGCACTTGAATGGAAGAAGGGAATTATCGCTGGGAAAGGAAGCTGCTCATAATTTGATTAAGCTAATTGTATGATTGATAACAACTAAATAACAAGTCCTAGCTAGCTAGCTAATGATAATAAGTGGTACGTGAATTAATCAGGGAAGAGTTGTAGTACAGCACTAGTCAGTAACTCACACGGTCTGGTTGAGATTCCAGAGGACAGAGTAGGAGTGGTGAGCAGCTGTTGGGTCAAACCAAAGGTAGATTCTTTGCTCTCTGTTCCCCTTCCCTCCCGTGAACACGTTCGTCTGCACAATGTAAGGCTGCCCACTCCTGTTCCCTAAGAACTCGAAGTCGATCTCGTCGTGCTCTGAGTTTTGTGAAGATAGCTGCCAATTGCCATTCCATCCCACCCATCGGAATCAAACCCAATACGTTAACTAATTACTGTATAGCTATAACAAAGGAATTGAAGATGCAAATGAAGATTTCACTTCTCAATTAATAATATTTCATTGTTTGCGGATGGAAATTAGATTAAGGGAAAGGAGTAACTGGTGGTAACGTGACTGAGAATTGATTACTCACATAAAAAGCAGTAACCGTTCCAGCTGAATCCCCAGGAACGAGCTTTATTTGCATACTGAAGTGGCCGAACAAGTATGACCCCTTTGATTGGAAACCAGTACCTATAATAATAATTAATTTCAAACCCACCAACGCCACAATTGTCGCTCTAATCAATTAAGAAGTCACCAGCATGAAACGCCTCGCAATCAATTGAACTCCAAACATTTAAGTTCATTGCTTAATTTACAAATAGACTTGGACTACATCTTCTCTGTCTCTCTGTTATTTCATTTTAACCACACACGCACAGACTACATATACCTGTGTGTTTATCCAAGTGAAGCTGAATCTCAGAGCCTCCGGTGAAGTACTTAATGTGATCAAAAGCCCACGTCGGCACATAGTTCCTGTAGAATGGCACATCAAGCGGCTTCCTTGGGGCTGCTCCCATTGTCCCACTTACCGTAATAATCAGGATTATACCCAGCAAAAGTGTCCGTCGATGATAAGCCATAGTTTTGTCTGAATATATGCATAAGAGTGCGCGAAGCAACAAGTAATCAGTTAGTTTAATCGGAGGAGAAAGAAAGAGTCATCAAAAGAAGACGGAGCTGTGTGCTTTCTTCATCTACCTAGAGAGCCTTACCCTGCGCAGGGAGAAGACTAGAAGAAGCAGTAGAGGCCAGCACGAAACAGAGGATGCGGCCGGGGACTAGGAAAACGGGAGAGTGGGGAAGCCCTTTATGTAGCGGTTGATTTTGAACTTTAAAATCAACTAACATCCAAGTAATTGTACGTGTTTGGGTTTGGGGGTAGCCGATACATTTATTGTATTGTCTAGACGTTTAATGGACAATGTAATCAGTAGTTGTGATTGGAAAAAGGGTAGAAATAGTATTCGTGATTCGCTATTATTACATTCAGTAGTGGTGTATGTATAACCATGTGCACATGTATATACAATAATAATAATAATATACACACAGCATCGATGCATGTGACGGTAACGGTAGGCCCGTAATGGAGGAGAAGTGTGATTATTGTTTTTGGCAGCTTGTTCTCTGCCGTTGAAAATCTGAGCTGAACAGGCGAGCGGCAGCCAACATGGGGGGTTGGACTTTGGGAGCTAGCTGGGCATATGCACGATAGCAGGAGGTCAATGTATTTGAAATTAGGCACATATTGTCGATGGCCGTGTAATTTTTGGGGCACAGAACTGTGCAGTGGACTTTAGTTACAAGAGCAATTAGTAGAGGCTATGTATACATACATCATCAGTGTACTGTCCTGTGTGGATGGATGATGCATGGATGTGAACAATGGAAGGAAAAAAAAGTCAGGAATATATGCATCTTCTCATCATCACCTGACCTGGAATTGCCCAGTTATTAATTTCCACCTGGAGTGGCTGGCTTCTGCTCGCTATCAGCAGATCCAATATTATATTATGTCCATTGCCTACGTTTATTAGTCAATTGGCTGGATTCTCTTTCCGAGGACTACTGTCTTTTTCACTTTTGTCATTTTGTCCCATGGGCTCCACCCCACCTCCCCAGAGAAAAAAAACCTCAAACATTTTTACAGATAGTTTAGCTTCCACGCGCCACGTTTAATTGGGAGCGGCCAAAGGCTTGATCAGGATGGTCATCCCATGGCTCGAATAGAGCTGTAGACATAGCGCCACTTTTTTTTTTTTTAAATGGAGACGCTGTAGGCTTTTTATTTTTTTTCTTAGGTATTATTCTATAAAAATATTTCAATTAGAAAAAATTATTTATTATATAATTAAATTGATATATACTTCTTTAATATATGGGTTCCATAGTTTAATTTTATTTTAATTCTTGTATTTTATCTGTGTCCTGATTCCAATAATAAAACTCTTTTTTCTTTTTATTTTAAATAGTAATTAGTAAATTAGTATTTTAATTTTTAATCAAAAATAATAATAAATTTGAATATTATTTATTTATTTATGCAAATATACGCAAAGAGCATGTGCGTTGTCTGCGAGCTGGCGTGTAATTGGAAGAGTTGCAAGGTTTCCAATCACAACAGTTAATAATTATGAAAGTGAGAGGAGAGATAAGAAAATACTAAAGAAAAATACGGAATAACCGTGAAATTTCGACAATATCTATCAGCCCTTTCAAAGTTACGGGGACTCGGTTAACTTTTTATTCAAAACAATAATTATATATAGAGTCCTATTATTGGGATGATAACTCATAATCATGCCGTTATTTATAATAAAATAATAATAATATTTTTAAAATTTTATATTTTTTAACAAAAATTATACAAATACTAACGAAATATACAACAAGAGGTACAACAAAATATACACGATGATAGATAGAAAGTGTAATACCATAAATTATTATTTTTGTCATACTTTTTACCTACTCTCGTATAAATTTTGTTCTGTTTTTATCCATTTTGTTAGTTTTTATGAATTTCGAGTAATTCTTGAAAAAATATATATATATAATTTTAAAACATGATATTATTTCAATACGTTTGATGCCACCTACATCTCAAACGTGGCTGAAAACTGTGTTCTAGTATCATATATATATATATATATATATATTAGTAACATTGTAAATTTTGAGAAAGTAATGTCTTGTATTTGTAGCAAAGCCGTACATTCTCTTCATAAAGCTACTATAATATTATGCAACTCTTAATGATGGACTTAAAATAAAATTATTATATGTATGTGACTACCGCCATACCCAAACGCCGAACTCTGTCGGGTCCTGTCTTATTGGGAGACATGCCATTTCCAATTAAACGTTCACGTCACGTCTGCGTGCTTTATGCATGCCTGCCTTTGTTAATTTGATTCTCCTTGTCAGAAGCACCAAAATATGGCAGCTTGCAACTATTTTTAGAGCGGGAAGAGGAAGAAACTGGAGGATGCACCGTGGGGAAGCATGCATGGGCAGGCAGAGAACAGGTACAGAAGTATATGCTTGGAGGAGACCCCACTAAAAAATATAAAAAAAAAAGGAGTGACGGGGCTTTGTCCCACAGCCATAGTTGGACTGGGGATAGACGAACAAAGGCCGAAAAGAAAGGGGTGAGAAAGAGCGGTCCAAGTGACAAGAGCATGTGGGAACGGTCACTGATGAATTGACGAATAGCGTCAGCTGTCAACCACCCAAATGTTCCAGCACCGGCACCGGCACCGGCACATGACTCGATTTAATATACTATTGCCATTCAGCTTGCAATAATAGAATTGATACTTTGAACATATAGGATCGATCTGCTTAATTCTTTTACTAAGAGCGCGCCTATGCTGCCTCAAATTGTAACGTGCAATAACTGTCATCCAACAAAATAACTGAGTTATTTGGTGAGATTTCGATATAAATTATTTATTAAATTTTAATATATTTTTAACTCATAATATAAATAAAATACAGATTCACTCTATTTCAATTATATTTTATAATTAAATAAAAAATAAAGTGATTTAGAATTCAAAAAATTTAAAATCTTTATCATATATTAAGTTAAGAAAATATTTAATAAAAAAAATTAAATAATTAAGTAAAACCTAAAAATGAATCACATTTATATTTTAATATTTTTCATTTAATATTCTTTTTATAAAGTTTGGTACATTTAATCTTAAAGTTAGAGTTTTTTTTTTTTGTTTTTTAAAAAGTAAAAATATATTCTTGCCTTTATACTTTTAAAGTCAACAAGTATTTTCATTTTGTTAAAACGGGGGGAGGGGACCTGGGATTGACAAATACCAATCGTGATTAGCCAATATTGCGAAACTGATCAGTATGTCCCAATGCATCGAAATCTTTTCGTGTTAAGGTTAAATCTTTTTTGAAATATTTGTTGAAAATTGAACACTATCTTTCTTTAATAAACTCTCAGTCAGGAATATGTCGGTAATGGTTTCAGAAATCAAAACTCCTCGGAAACTTCGGGACACTTTTCAAAAACTTCAAAAATGGTGTCCTGCCTTTTTACAGTGAATTTCGGACAGGATAAAGGAACTTTATGGAAATTCGAGGAAACTTTAAGCTAACTGATTATTATTATTATTATTATTGAGTTCTCAAAATCATATATTAGTCTTAGTATACAATACTCGTACTTTAAGATTTAATAAAAAGTGTACACAAATTTACTTTTATTTTTATAGATAGAGTGATACCAGTATAACATCGATATTATACTGCGATAAAGAAGTTTCTTTCACGACTTAACTTCTAAGTTACAGATACAATGAAGTAACATTGACATTATAACATTCGTTTCTCGGATCAATTGAATATTTGAACCCTTCGTTTGTTTAGGTTGTGCACTATTGCAGTCCATGCACTTTCTAAGCTATCATCTTCCTAACTTCTGTCGTTGGCTCGTTAGTTAAGATGCCAACAGCGGTTCACTATACCATTAACTTGTCATTTATTCTGCGCTTTCCACAGGCTTCCACTCAGTATATTGGTACGGGAAATTTGGTTCACAAGAATATTTAAATTACAGAAAAATCGACGATAAGGTGTTAATATTTTAACCAATAATATGTGTGTGGGCACGTGTTTGTGTGTGCCTGTAAGAGTGTATAATAATTACAGGTGTGCTATGCTGTTAGGGTTGATAAACCAGCTAGAAATGGAGCTTGCTCTAATATTTCTAAAATGTTTACAACTGCGTGTCCAAGTTGTAAGTAAGAAAATTTCAACCCTTAATTTATATATAAAGAAAAGATGATTAAAAATAAAATAGAAGGATTATAATTATCTTAGAATTTGAATAATGTTAATTAAAAATTCTTAATATTATATGTGTATGTGGAGAATTAATGAAGATGAAGGCTAATGGCTTTTTAAGTTAAAAGTCAGATTGATACTTGTCACGCGCCTTCTGGAAAATATAATCAATTACCTATTGGTAGCTTTGAAATAAACTTAAAACACTGAAGAATAAAATAAAAATAAAAATAAAAAGCTGCTACTTATCCAATTCTCATAAACTCCACTTCTCCACATTTGTGTGTTTACATACATATATTGATATATATATATATATATATCGTTCGTTCCGCACCCCTTAAAGTAGAGTTAAACGTGCATTAGCTGACACTTTTTTGGAAGTATGATCTTGTTGTCTAGAAAATATTTCGTTTGTTACTGTTGGTGGGGTTTAACCAATAAAGGAAAAATGAATACCGAGGCCGAAGGGCCACCTATCAGCCAAGTCATGCATATGCAGCAGGCACTAATTACTAGAGTTTTTATGCGGATTAATAGACTAATAATAAAAGCATAGTACTTACATGTATGGTGGGCCAGTTCAGTCAAATCATCCGTCGTTACGATCGCCGTGGGGAGTATTGGGTTCATGACATGTCATGTTTAATGTTTATTGTACATGTTCATACACGGATAGCTGTCGATTGAGACTCGCGAGTGGATCTGGTTTTGATTAGAGGTATGCCAAAACTCAAAAAATTAAATGCACCTTAGCTGTCTCGTATGAATGCATTCGATATTTGGTATCATGAACCTATTCATTATGAATGAATGTTACGAATAGATGGCATGTATTGTGAATGTCGGACATATAGACAGACCACAAACTAATAGCGAATAATTTAGCTGTTAATTGGGCCCATTTGATTGGTTGTTTTATATCGCCGTCGCCGTCGTCGTCGTCGTTACTTTGATAAATCTCAAGGATATTTATTTGCTTATTCACGAACGGCCCCTTTTTAACATTTTGGTGGATGGGAAACGTAAACAATGTTAGTAGTCTCTTTAATCAATTCCCTCGCTTCGTTCGACCGTAACTTGTACTCGTTTGCTGAGTTGATCCATTTTGAAGACCCAAGCAAAACACCTTCGAACAGGACCATTGACGCTCAGATTAACGATCGGAGCTAAGATTTCTTGTTAGGCTCCAGTTTCATGCTTTGATTATTTGATAATCTCATGATCCCACAGTCCACAAGTTAATGATATGATATTAAAATGAGTTGAGGAAGATGGGAATTGGGCTTGGAGGAGATGCCTGTCCCGCCATGGGCCAAAAGCCTGTACGTGGTTTCCGGGAGTTAGTTGAGCCATCACTCTTCTACTGTATGGGCCGATATCTCTCTAAGCCCGATTAGATCTTGCTGATTCTGAGACGCAATCACATTTTCCCCGTCCTCATATCTACCCTTGCTAGGCTACTTATTTTTATTTTTCTCGAGTTAGAATGGAGGAGAGCGATTTAACCGTTAGTAAGTACTGTAGTTCGAACTCCAAATTTCATCTCAGATTTTAAATTTGAAGGTCACTAAACTATACTTAGTAATTTCACTGCCAATGCCTTAGTTCTTTGCGACGACAAGAGAGCTTCGATTCAAACCCCTTGCATTGCAGGTCTTGAAATACACCTGTGGTTGGTTTCCACCTTGCAGACATCATTCTTGTTTCCAAATAAATGTGATCACCCACGAGTGGATTGTTAGGAACTGGAATTTTAAGAAAAAAAAATGGATAGTATATTTTTTAATCGACAAATTATAAGTATAATATTTAATAATTTTTAAATTAGTTTTATAAGGATCTAAAACTAATTAGAGATGTCAGATAACTATGCCCGAATTTTTTATTCTTATTTTCTTATGGAACACATATTGACGCATTTGAAAATTATTGAACAAGTATTGTATCCAATATAGGCATGTATATTTTAGAATTATCCGTATTTTATTGGCTTGTAAAAAGGTCTCAACTAGTCATTGACTTGCAGTAATTTATGAAATTGAGCTTCGCTTATCCAAAAAAGCAATCTGTTCTACATTTTTTAGCAACAGTCGCAATAGCTTGATCAATTGTTTTTTTCTGTAAAAGTTGTTGCACATGTTGGTAGCATGTTTGTATTTTTCACTGTATATACTGTACCTTGGAAATTTCATTCAGTAAATTTTTTCTTGTTGTCTAATTTCTGCCTGTTGAATTACTTGAAAACAATGGCTTCACTCTTCTAGTGTGCCTTAAAATCTTGGAGTAACTCATATATGTTAAAATATTCTTAATTAATTGTGTAATGATGTTTTTATTAAAAGATTAATTATAATGTGATACAACTAATGAAAAATAATTGTATATATTATTGGTGTTATTTAGCATAATAATTTTAAATGTAATTTGAATATTGATGAATATATTTCATTTAGTGCATATAATTGTTTCTGTGTGTATGTATATAAAAATTTTATTTAAAAATATATGACTATAGTAAAAGTTAAGAGATAAAAATTTATCATTAAATTAAAAAAAATTAAATTGATTAAAAGTTTTGATTTTATGAATTTAAATATATTATTTATAATATTATTTACATAAATATATTTAATTTTAAAATTTAAAAAATTAAAATTTATGATAATATATTTATTTAAAAAATCTAATTAGTATCAGAGTATACGTTTTAAAAAATATATTTTTTATATATGATAAAAAATATATGTATGATTTATTACTATTCTTTTATCAAAAGAAAATAATATAATTTTCTATTTTATTTTGTTTCATTCTATTCTTATAGAATAAAAAAAAATCTTTTGTTATTATGACTATGTCACATATGTAGGTTAAAGTCATTTTAATCATTTAATTAATTTCTTATAAAAAAATAAAGTGGTTAAAAATATCATATTATAAAATTATTAATTTCATTAAAGTAAAAAATGGTGTTTGAAGAATAAAAATTTATTAAATTTGTGTCTTTATAATGTTTATATAAATAAATAGATAAATAATAATATTTTTTTATTCAAGCTATTAAAAGCGATGATTAAATGTATTATAAGGAATTATAAATTCCTTAAAAGGGTAACGTTAATTGCTTTGCTCTTTATATTGATCAAAACTTTTTTGTAAAATGATTAAATTACTACCATATTATGTTGATCAATTTATAAATATTTAATTGATGAAATTTTTTTTACTATTATTTCATACTTATAATTCCTTATTTCTTAATTGCATTTCAAAAAAAAAAAAATACTTATAACATATATTAGTTAAATCTTTTAATAACTTAAAGACTTAAATATTAAGTACTTTATTGATAATATCTAATGCATTATTTTAATATGTATGTATGTATTATTATATTTTGTTAGTTACTAAAATGATTAAACTAGTATATTTATTATTATGAATATATTATAATTATAATTTGATTATCATTAATGTGACCAAATTAAAATTTTTAAACTAATTTATTTTTATTATTGTCATAATTTGTTAATCACTAAAATGATCAAATTTTTATAATTAATGAAATATATAAATAAATTATTTTTAATAATTTGAATAAAATACCTATAAATAAAAAATAATTAGATAAATTAATATTATTAATTATTAAAATTTTAAAATTTACTTAAATTAAATTATTATTTCACTATTTATAATATAATTGAAGCATATTAATATTTTGGTTAAATATATTTATTTATCCAAAATATCAAATATATTTAAATAAAAATATTTAATTACCTATTAAAACTAATAATATTATTTATAATAATATATTGTAAGATTTTTTAAAAAAGAACTATAATATACTCTGATTGTTTTATTTAATTTATAATTAATTATAAATATTTATAATTATATAGTTATTACAATTTACTTGTATGTATTTATTTAATGGATTAAACTTCTTATAATAATATAAAAAAATCAATATTTACTTATTTGTTATAAATATTGATTTATATTATGAAGTAAATTGATTACTATTATAGATTCAAATAATTATATTATAAATGTAAGAATGAAATAATAGATTAAATGTTATATTTATAAAAGTAATTATTGCAAATAACATTAAGAAAATTATTTAACAAATAAAAAGTGCAAAATAATATATATAATTTGTGAAAAAATAGTTTCATTTTTTTTGTATAAGTTACTCATTAGTATTCTTACAACAGAACTCACAACTATAAAGTTTACTTGGTCACGAATTATATAAGAACACATTATTAAAATGACTAATTTTATAATAAAATTTAAGATTTTAAGATTAATGATAAATAACTTGTTTTTAAGTATAATTCATTTTGAACTTATTATCTCTTAAGTATAAATTATTTTAGATTTATTATAATACTTAAAAGAAAAAGTAGAAACTTAATAAATTGGTCAGTATGCTTAATCAAAAGGAAAGATATGAACAAATTTTTAGATTAGTGTGAGCAAATTTACTTTCTAATCTTATATATTGGTTATTATTAATACTTTAAGTATATCACATAAGATTAAAGAATTTTTAAAATAATTTTATAATAAAAAATATGAATAAGACATTATTTATAATAAAAATAAAAATATTTAATAACAAATTGCAATGAATGATTATTGTCTTAAAATAACTATATTAAAAAATTTTGAAAAAATTATATATAATTAAGTATTCATTTGGATTATTATCATACCAAATGTTGCAAATGTAATCTTATATAATATTTTAATAATTATGGAAATATAAAGAAATAAAATTAATTTTATATACTTTTATTATTAATATTTTAATGTATTTATTAACCTATATCAGATCATATATCAGTTTCATAGTTGAAATATTAGACAAGTATAAAAGTAATTGTATAATAGATTATTAGAAAGTTATAAAGAAAGTATTAAAATACCTTAAAGAACAACAAATTATATACTTATATTTTGAAAATTTAACCATTTAGATATAATTGAAAATTCATATTCAAAATTTATTGAAATTAATAGTAAAAATTCACTTTTACTTATTTGATCATATTAAAAGAAAAAGTAATTTTATGGAATAATAAAAAATATTTATCATTATTTTATCTATTATAAAAGTAAAGTTTATGATATAATTTAAAAATTATAATTCATATATTGAAAATTTATTTTAAACCTTAGGGTTGTCAATATGACTATTAAGTTACTAAAATTTATGTGATAATTTCACAATAATATTCTTCTTCAATAACATCAAATACTTGAGTACCAAACTTTTAAGAATTAAAGTATTTTTTCATTAATAAAAAGATTTATAAATAAATAATATTTATAAAGTATTAATTAATCTTATTACAATACATTAATAGGAAAGTTTATAATTAGTATTATGTAAAAAATATATTTTTAAAATAAATCTTAATTATATTAATAGTAATTAATAATGTATAGTATAATAACACTTTAAACTCATTAATGTATTATTAATATATATTATATATATTTAATTATATTATACTTGTGTAAATATTATTATTTTTAATAAAAAAATTTATATAAAATATTATTATAAATTATTATAAAATTATATATATCTTATAAATCTTATATAATATATTTAAAAAAATTTTATAAATAAGGTATAACTATTATAATTTATATTAAAAAATTTATTATATTATAATATTATAATAAAATTACGAGAGATTGTTATTATTATTTGTATATAATAATTAGTATAATAAATCTAAATTGGGTTAAGTGAGATAATATTTTAATATTTTTAATTAATAATATGTTAATATTTTTTAAAAATATTTTTATTAAAAAATTAATTATAATATATTTTTATTAATAAAAATTAATTATATATATTATTACAGTTAAAGAAAATAATATTTAATGCAATTGAAAATTGATGGACATGTATAATTTAATATATATAATTATGTGTATGTGTGTGTATATATATATATAATTATTTTTATTTCTTTTTAATATACATAATAATTTTATTTAAAAGTATTTGATTATAATAAATTAATTATTAAATTAAAATAAAAATTTTAAATCAATTAATGGTTTTAATTTTTATGAATTTAAATATATTATTTATAATATTATTTATATAAATATATTTAATTTTAAGATCTAAAAATTTAAAATTTATAATAAAAAATTTATTAAAAAATGTAACAATACCATCTACGAGTTAAGAAAGTTAAGAATTATTAGAGTCATCGTCGCTAACTGTTTTTGTTTTGGTTTTTTTT
The DNA here is from genome assembly GCA_019804595.1 of Bruguiera parviflora. Taxonomy (NCBI): domain Eukaryota; kingdom Viridiplantae; phylum Streptophyta; class Magnoliopsida; order Malpighiales; family Rhizophoraceae; genus Bruguiera; species Bruguiera parviflora. The sequence continues at coordinate 7,586,552 of CM034057.1, read as the reverse complement.
TAATATGATGAGACCAAATGCCAATTTTTACAATATAAAGCCACGAGAAATTGAGTTTAGAACCACGAGTCCCCAGCAGGGTGTAAGGAGTACTATTACTTTCTCTCAGTCACGTGCATGTTAACGGTGTGTAGGGTGTCCCTATTAGTCTCTTAGTCATATCCGTGTTAATATTGCCACTAATGCCTAAGTACTTGACAAAAATGCAACTGTCCACATTGTCTCCAAATCAGTGTTAGCTCGCAACTGGCGCTATAAAATTTTCGGAAACCTTTCTGAGTAATCGAAACAATATTTAAAAATCGACCATAATCTTTTTGTTCTTGTATGCATCAATAGCATCAACATTTTGTTTCTTGCGATCCAATCTTATTCAAATCTCTTTCTCTGCTATTTCTTCCCTTAATAACTGTTTTTTAGCGCATCAACAACGCAAGCTCCCCCTTTTTTCATATACAACCCACACCTAATTAAAACAATTCATTGTCTTATAAATGACGGTCCAATGAGTTAAAATATTGTCATAATTAATATCTAATACGGGCAATGCTTATCAAGAAAGCCTGTCTACTAGCTAGTACACAAATTTCTACGAGCTTGAAAGTAGCTAGACAGTCTGCTAGTGACGGCGTCTTCAAAATTCGGGTTCTTGCATTTTTTTTTTCCTAATTCGTCAATTTTGTTATATGTTATTGCCAAAAGAACAAAAAATAAACCGAAAAGGCACATTATGTATATCTGCCATGTAGTATCCATTTTACCTTTCATGATGGACCCAACGTTACCCCATCGTGCACAACGATTGATGGACAAAAAAACATGCAAAAGGGAATAGAAGCTGCTGGGTAGCAGGCACAGGTTAGATGAAGAACTTTCAGCTCCAGTCAATATCTTTCCTTATTTGTGAACAATACAAAAAAAGAGGCAAAAAACAATCTAAGTTGATCATCAGTTTCTTCCCTTGTAAACCAACAAAAATCATTTATTTTTCTGAAACAACAATCTCAAACTCGAAGACCAAGGGGAATGGGCATGAATAGCCCTGGATGACTCTAAAATAGGAAATATAAATATGGGAGACGGCAACCCCAACAATGGCAACAAAGCACTTAGCTCACAGTAAAATTATAATATTGTTTGAATATGGTGTCAATATATGGTATATGAAAAAAAAAAAAAAAGTCTCATTCGAAGATTCAAATCAAATTTCATCCACAAATAAGAATTTTAAAACCAACTTAAATATATATATATATATATATAACTTAAAAATTTATAAGAATTAAGTATTAAATACATGTAAAAATTCAAAATTAAAAAAATTTTGAATAATAAATTTATGAACTTGACAAAATATTTTAATATAAAATTTTAAAATATTAAATTTATAAGTATTTCTTTCTTATATATTATTTATTTTTTATTTTTTAAATAATTTTTTTAATTATATAATTCACACATTTATATTTAAAATTTTAATATTTTTTTTTATTAAGTGTTAATATCTTCTATGCTAAACTTACTCTCCTTCAATACGTGAAAAATTTATTATCACTTCGCCAAACTCCAATACTTCAAGAGTATGTTACCATACGTTATTCTACTCATTTTTGTCTTTTACCGAATTATCGGTTTAAATATTATTATTTATTAAAAAAATATAAGAATGTAAAATTAAGAAAAAATTAAAATAAAATTTAAATAAATAATAAATTTATAAAGTTAATATCATATTTTAATCTAAAATCTTAAAATATTGAGTTTATAACTTTTTTTTTATTTATAGATTTTGTCTTTTATTTTTTTCTTAACATAAAATTTTTTTAAATATATAATTTATATATTTATATTTAAAATTTTAATATTAGAAACTATTCTCGAAATTAAGATTTACCTAAAATTTATTCTTAAATCTTTGAGTGTCATGATTCTTTATATTCGTTATTGGATGTTTTCTGTTTGTTTTTTTTTTTGGTTTTAAGTAATCATTATTAATTAATGCATGCTAATGGAAGAGGCCAATCATATATCCTAGTTCCTAATTATTTTGTTTCGAAGTGAGCCAGTACTGAGATTTGTGATTTGCTTATGATTAATCAGTTTACTTTGTTTGATGATTCAAGAAGTAATCTGTTAAGGGTTTTTACGTTTCCAAGTCTCAAGCGAGGAAATCAGTAATCTGCCCATAAAATTGGTGTGGTCGGGTTTAATATCATCCAGGATATCTATATTTTTTTTCAGTTGTGAATCGAGATAGAATCTTGACAATTCTAAATCTTTGCAAGGGAGGGTGGGAGTTGGTAAGTATTTGCTTCCTTTGTTTGACAAAATGGAAGGGAATATGTTTTTGTATATAGGCCTAGAGAAACCAATAATTTTGCTGACGCTTTGGCTAAAGTGGGACTTGTATAGCCATGAACCCGATGGCTTAGATGTAAATGTAGGAGTTTTGAGAGTGTTATAACTATAGTTCCTTCGTAAATGTAGGAGTTTTTTTTAAAAAAAAAATTATTGTTCGAAGGCGAATAATATAATGTAGTAAATAATATAACGTTGTCATTTAATAAAAAAAATTAATTTGACACTTTTAAAAAGCTAATTAAGTTAATTTAATTAATATATGTGAGAAAAAAATAAAAAATTTAAATAAAATTTAAATAAAATAATAAAAGGATGTGAATTTATTATATTTACAAATAATAATAATAATAAATAATAACTACTGTTATTGATAGTTTTAAATATGCATTTTACTTTTTTTATTTTATTCTTTTATATATATTAAATTTCCTTCTGGCTTGAACGAGTCTACCCATGCATTCTCACCTAAAGAATTTTCGAGTTTTTGAGCCTTGCATGCATTTGTAGAATCTATAGCTAGAGAGACAGATTTGAACATTTTGGAATGGTATTCTTAGTAGAATCTATGGCTAGAGAAATAAAATCGAGCATTTTGGAACAGTGCCTCGAAGGATTCTATATTCTTCATGCTCTTTTTGTAAGGTGCACCCGTGATATAAATGTTCGAACTACTGACGATCTTTTTTGTTTCTTCTCTTTTTTTAATTCGTTGTACTTGTTTTTGCAATAAAATTAATGAACAACACTCGTCGAAAATAACAAACATCAAAACAAAGGGAAAATTTGCAAAAATGATCAGGAACAGAATGAAGGGTTTTGAAACTAACGATAACAGAGAGAAAGAAAATGACACAATAGCTCTAACAGAAGCAAGCTGTCAAGACCTGCCTTAGTTGCCTTAAGGCTTGTCTTTTTCTTTTTTTTCAACCTTGTTACTTTTGAGCTACCCTTGCCTGAAAGCGGAAGAGGGAGGCAGGCTACTCCCCTGTTAGAAACATCAGAAGTTGCTAATCAACAGAAGTGAGCACCCCAGAAAGGGCCTCAAGTCAAGGATCTTAGCTTAGAAGCGGGTCCAAGTACCAGAAACTCATTGTTCCCAAAATCCTAGTGGCTATACATTATAAATAGAGTATCACCGTGTAAGTGCAGGTTAGAGAAGTATAAGTAAAAACAAAGATTTTTCAATAATTTTGATTGGTTAGTTTAAGAAAAGTAAAAGAAAAAAAATTAATTGATTATTTTAGATTTATGGTTCTGTAATAAGTTTTTCTTTAAAAATATTAGCCTTTAGTTTCTATAATACAAGAAAAAAAAAAGAACAAATCAATTTTTTGCTAGTTTTATTTTTAGTGGATAGACTATTTTGTTTTTTAAAAATAGTTGAAATCAGAGATAAAATTTGTCTAAATAAAATAAGTTCACTGTTGTTGTGTGTGTGTGTGAGAGAGAGAGAGAGAGAGAGTACGGAGAAGAATATATACAAAGGACCTGATAACACACACAAGGCCCTGCTTCCCTTTTTTCAATTTGTTTTTAAAATCTTAAGGATGCTGCCATTCTTTATTTTATTTATTTATTTTATTTTTATCTTTACGGCAATGGTAGTTTTGGATCTTTATTCTTCTCTTCTTATTAACTAGACTAATCATCGTTAGCAATTTGACATTTTTCTAAATTTTCATTGACCCCCCTCCCTTTTCCTTTTCATTTCATATTTGTAGTGGACCATTTGGGGCCGCGCTACAGCAGTAAAAAAGACGGAAGAAAAAAAGAAATGAAAAACGTTGGCTTGGTAGCAGACGTAACTTAAGTGGCGCTTAATAGTGACAATTCTAAGCCATATATTATATGAAGGTACGTGGAGATGCGGCGAAGCGAAAAGAAGAGCAATTGAGGTCGAGAGAATGTCATCAGAGGTCCGGGACCTAGTTTTCACGGGATCATTACTTTTTCTCAAAAAATAACTTAAAAAATAACTTATTAGGATGTACAGTATATATATTTATATTACATAAGTTCTTCTTATTTCTCGACAATGGGAGATACGGATAAATTTTGATATCACTGTATCATGAAATCATTACCTACTTTTCAAAAAATAGAATGTTTGAGTGTGCAGTACACCCCATTACACTTATATGGTATGGCCGAAGTAAACCCTATTCTCCGATAACGTGAGACACGGACAGAGAGCAACCGGTTACGTAGTGCTCATAATTAGTATAAACGACACGGCTGAGAGAAGGGCATTGGCGGGTGGAAGCAGCGACGTGGATCCATGCATCCTCATCATCACCGATGCATGCCAGAGATTACTCTAGCGTCTCCACTTGATCACTCTGCAGCTGCGGTTCAAGTTAATACAGCTGATCACGATCATGGGGATCCGTATGATGATCATGAGTCGGCCAAGAATCTAAAGACAACCGAATCACGTTCCTTCATCTTTCGGACCACTCTAATGGCACTGCTTCCGATTTTATCAGGCAGATCTCTCAACGCTTTTGTTTTGGCAATAAGAATAATTACTATTCCCCCTCGAGAAGTCACTTCGCCGCTGGACGCTTCGATAGGACAACCTCAGGCGTCGCCCAGGCCTTGAAGGGCCTTAAGTTCTTCACTACCATCACCACACCTGAAGCCACCTCTGCAGGAGATGGAAATATTAATGATGGCAGGCCATCGAGAGACGTTTTCTACAACTTACCGCTTCCACCGACGCCCTTCTTCCCTCTTCCTTATTCGGCGGATGCATAGGTGCACTACTACATATACATTAGCTACCGCATCGCATTTGCTTGCCCCGTCCTCCCTCTCCCTCGTGTAGTGACAGTCAACCCTCAATTGTCAATACTATCAAAAGAAATTTTTTTCCTCTTTTTTTTTTTTAATTTTTGGTTTTTGGTAACATGAATGTTGAAATTTTTCTTTATTTCCAAGCTTGCATAACTAATCTGAGCTTAATTAATTTGCTTTTTACAGGTAGCATTTTTAATCAAAATACGTTGTTTCAATGTTGGGTCATCATTTTACCGACTGAAATATATATGCAGGAATGAATAAGGAATCTATGGAATTTGCGGTTGAATTATATGGTGCACTTGCTCGGAGGCATAACATAAGTGGTGATTTCATCAACAAGGCACAACTAAAATACTTTTGGCATCAAATTTCTGATCAAAGCTTCGACTCCAGGCACATGTAACTTGTACCTATTTGCTACAAAATTTACTCTAGAATGGCCAAACAATATTATACATTCTAATGTTGCTTTTATTATTTTGGTATGTCTAATATCCTATATCCTGTGTTAGGATGTAGAGCCTCAGTAGGTAATCACCCACAAAGAATAGCAGGAGTACGCCCAAAAAAATTTAAGCGATCGGATGCATGTTCAGAGCAATGAGACATATGCTTTAAGCAATCAAATGCATATGTAAATAATGTATAGTATTTTAATAAAATTTCATTGCACGATAAACATAAATTTACGACATTTATATCTTTGCACCTAGTGGCTTAAAATGTGCACTTGATATGGGAGCATGTATTAGATAACTTAAAAATTTGCTGGGTGAAAAGGGTTTATGTATATCCTTTTTGGCTTGGTCACTGACCAAATATCTGTGATGTAGCATGACTATTGCCTCCAAACGGTAAATTAAAGATTAGCAGTTTGAGTATGCTTGTGGGCAGGATGGATAGAGATGCTGATGGAAGAATGGTGTGGACGTAGTTTCAGGCACCCGTGTCCAAGCCCACTATGCTAAGCCCAACTGGTGCCAGGTCTATAAAAAATTAAAATTGCTCTTCAACATTCTTATGCTCGAATTGGTATGTTCGCCTATCCGGTCTTCCCGTCCCCCCTAGACCCCCATTTATTACTTTATTTGTTCATTCAGCTCTGCTTTTTTTTTTTTTTTTCACCAATTACTTATGGTGTGGTTTACGTATGAATGCAGGAGTTTTTTTTATTGTGGGCCACCAATGCTAACTAAGGAGCTAAGGCAACTCGCTTCAATTTCTCCCGGAAAACCTCCACTAAATTTGATTTCCGCACTGAACTTTTTAACTTTTCCCCCGTATATTACTTTATTTGTTCATGCCCAAGTTTTGCTTCACCGTTATAGAGCTACACTTCCAATTCCGATGTCTGTGTGTGCGTGCGTGCGTGTTGTCACGGACTTAGCCTTGTACACCCAACTACCCGTGCGGCACTAGCAATTCACTTAACTCGAATGCTAGAGCTACAATATTCCTAGTGGAAGATAGAAAGATGTACACAAAGTAGATAAGTAATGTGGAGAACTTGGAGAATACTATATTACTTGGATATCTTACAAATGAATTCCCTAAGGCTATATATAGACATCCACCCCTTCAACGGATAATTAGGATCTATTTGATCTAATGATCCCTATTCTTCTTCTAGAGTATTCTACCTAACTCTACATTTTCCAAGAAGATAAGTGTGCTATCTAACTTTACGTCTTCCTAGAGAATAAGGGAGTTATCTACAAAATTCTAGAGAATTCTACAAAATTCTGGAATTAAGGAGTGGTGGCTGGAATAAGCCTCTTCAATGGGCAATATCATGTGGCACGTGACATTCTCCCTCACTCAATCTGGCAACGCCCTCATCGCATCCCTCTTATATGCCTCGATCACATCAGCGTTGTTCCACAAGGTAAGCTCGTGTTCACAACTTACTTCATTGTCTAGCAACCCCTTCCATTTAACGAAGTACTCGACATAACTTGGATGGGTGCCTCTCCTTGGAATGACGCGATACGCCAGTATATCCTCCACATCACGTTCTGGCGTGGTTGTTATGGCAGTAGGTGCTCTCTTAGATTTGCCCCTGTTTGGCTCCTCCATATCAGAACGGTAAGGCTTTAACAAGCTTACGTGAAATACTGGATGCATTTCGAGGTGTGATGGTAAAGTTAATCGGTAAACTAATTTGCCAATCCTTTTCTCCACTGGGAAGGGTCCCTCGTAACGCTTTACTAGACCCTTGTGTACCTTAGCAAACCTTCGGCTTTGATGGGGAAGGAGTTTCACCATCACCAAATCTCCTTCCTTAAACTCTAAGTGTCTCCTCTTGGTATCAGCCCATTTCTTCATTCTCTTAACTGCCTTGGCTAAGTGTGCCCGTGCCATGTCGGACTTTTCATGCCAACCCTTGGCAAACTTGAATGCAGCAAGACTAGGGCCTTTGTAGCCAACCGCCAAAGTGTGTGGAGTCATTGGTTGTAGTCCTGTAGCAACCTCGAACAGACTAGCCCCCGTTGACTCACCTTTTTGTAGATTGTATAAGAATTGGGTTATGTCGAGCAACCTAGTCTAATCACTTTGGTTGGCACTTACGTAATGTCTTAAGAACAGCTCCAACAAGGCATTAATCCTCTCCGTTTGGCCATCAGTTTGGGGATGAAAGCTTGTGGAGAAGTTGAGTTTAGATCCCATCAACTTGAACAACTCCAGCCAAAATCTCCCAGTGAAGCAAGTGTCTCTATCGCTGACAATTATCTTCGAGATGCCCCAGTATTTCACCACATACCTGAAAAATAGGCGTCCTACATCTTCAGTTATAAACTTTGTGGGTACAGGGATGAACACACCGTACTTGCTGAATCGGTCTACCACCATCATGATCTTAGCACATCCATCCGACTTTGGTAGACATATGATGAAATCTATCGAAACACTCTCCTAAGGTCTCTCCGAAATAGGTAGGGGCTCCAGCAATCTCGGCTGTTGGTGTTACTCCACCTTGTCTTGTTGGCATACTAGACACGTCTTTACGTAGAGGTCAATGTCATCTCGCATTTGTGGCCAATAATATGCTCGCTCTACAAGTGCCAACGTATGTCGTATCCCCGGATGTCCTGCCCATTTGGAGTCATGGCATTCTTTAATAATCGCCTTCCTCAATCCTTGCCACTTTGGCACATAAACTCTATTGTCTTTGGTTGTGAGTAATCCATATTCAAGCCAAAATCGGCGTGTCTTCCCATTACTTGCCAATTCCTTCAAACTCTTAGCTTGTGGATCATGCTCTAATCCCTCCTTCACTTGTTCTACCAAAGGGAAACTTAGACTTGTGATGGCAGCTAGTTCGGCCTTCCTACCTAGTGCGTCAGCCACCAAATTGACCTTGCCCGGTTTGTATTCCATCACAAAGTCGAATTCTGCCAAAAAAGCTTGTCACCTCACTTGTTTTGGCGTTAACTTCTTTTGATTGAGGAAGTAACTTGCGGCAACGTTGTCCGTCTTTACCATGAACTTGGACCCTAACAAATAATGCCTCCAAGTCCGCAGGCAATGCACCACTGCAGTCATCTCCTTCTCTTAGACTGTATAGCGGTGCTCGGTTTCGTTCAACTTACGGCTCTTATAGGCAATTGGATGTCCCTCCTACATTAGAACACCACCAATAGCAAAATTTGAATCATCGGTATGTACCTCATATGGTTTGGTGTGGTCGGGAAGAGCCAACACTGGCTCGTCAACTACTGCTTTCCTGAGCACTTCAAACGCTCCTTGGCATCTAGCATCCTAATTCCATGTTTGATTCTTCTTCAGCAAATCAGTGAGCGGAGTTACAATAGAAGAGTAGCCCTTTATGAATCTTCAGTAGTAATTGACGAGGCCTAAAAAGGATCGTAACTTGGTCACCTTCTTCGGTGGCTCCCAATTATGGACAGCTTACACCTTGGTTTTGTCCAGCCATAGCTTGCCTCCATCGACAATGTGCCCTAAGAATGTGACCTCTCGTTGAGCAAAGACACATTTCTCCCTCTTCACATACAACTCATGTTCATGCAGCACTTGGAAAACTTGTCGTAGATGTTCAATATGCTTATCCAACGTCTTACTATAAACAACGATATCATCCAAATATACTACGACAAATTTATCCAAAAATGACTCGAACACACGATTCATCAATGTGCAGAATATGGTAAGAGCATTAGTGAGTCCAAAGGGCATAACCAAGAACTCAAAGGAGCCATATCTCGTAACACAAGCGGTCTTTGGCTCGTCTCCTTTTGCAATCCTCACTTGGTAATATCCAGATCTCAAGTCCAACTTCGTGAACCACCTCGCTTCACCTAGCTGATCGAACAAATCAGCTATCAATGGAATGAGATATTTATTATTCACGGTTAATTTGTTGAGTGCTCGATAATCGATACACAACCGAAGTGACCCATCGTGCTTCTTTTGGAAAAGCATGGGTGCACCGTATGGAGCCTTCGACGGTTGAATGTAACCCACATCCAACAACTCCTTTAGTTGCCTTCTGAGTTCTTCCAACTCAGGGGGTGCCATCCGGTAAGGCACTGTAGCAGGGGGTCTTCCACCAGGGACCAACTTTATCTTGTGGTCCACCTCACATTTAGGTGGGAGCTTCTTAGGCAATTCGGGAGGCATCACGTCCTTAAACTCCTCCAGGACGTGAGAGACTTCCTTAGGTACGACATTTGATGAGGGAGCATCCTTTTCACCCTTCAAGGATACCAGGAAGGTGGGCTATAACTTCTTGACACCTTTAGATAGCTGTATGGCTGAGATTTGTTTAGATGGAATGCTAGTCTCCCTAGCCAAAGGCACCAAGCATGTATTGCCTTCCTCCAAGATGCATATTGTGCTGGCAAAAGGAATAGGCACAGCCTTAACACGGTCCATAAACTCCATCCCAAGCACAATTGGATAATCATCCATAGGTACAATAGAAAAGTCTACTAAGCCACACCATTCTCCCATACGTACCTCTACACCATGGGCAATGCCAAAAATCTACTTTGGCTCTGAATTTACTACCTTGAGCCATCCTCGCTCCTTGTTGTATTTGATGCCCAACCGCCTTGCTTCCTCTTCTTGAAGGAAGTTGTTAGAAGCTCTGGTATCCACTAAGGTTTTAACCACTTGGTTACTCACCTTTGCTTCCACATATAATCGTCCTCTCTTCTCGGTTTTAGGCACTTCAACTTTGGCTTTGATGGCATTGAGGATTTGTAAGGATCCCATCCTTGTCTACTCACGTTGCTGCTGTTCCTCCCTTTCTTCAGTGATGGCAGAAAGTTTGGCTTTCTTCTGGCAGTCCCTAGCCTTATGCAGTCCGTCACAAAAGTAGCATTTGAGAGGAGGCATGTCATTGCTTTGACCCTCCCTGGTGTTCCTTCCTTCCCTAGGACCGTTAAACCTGTGAAAACATCCTTTGTTTGAGGGGCTGTCTCCCTCACTCTTTCCCTTGCCAGCCCTATCCTTATGAGACTTGAGCTTTTCGAACTTCTTGAATTCTATTAGTGATTTGGCAACAGAAATAGCAGTGGTGAGATCCTGAACACCATGTCTTTGGATCTCCAACTTCGCCCAATTTTGCAAGCCATCTTTGAACGCAAAGAACGCTTCCTTGTCGGGATAATCTAGAATTTTCAGCAACACTTCAAAGAATTCCTTCACGTACTCTCGTATGTTTCCTTTTTGTTGAAGACGCCTTAGTTTTGTTCTTGCCTCCTCCTCGACATTCTCCGGATAGAATTGCTACTTGAGTTCTTTCTTGAACTCGTCCCACGTATTGATAACGCAAGTACCCCTTTCGATATCGCTGCACCTCCTTCTCCACTATACCATTGCGATATCCACGAGGTATAAGGCAGCACTATCAATCTTCTTGGCATACTCTGTAACACCAAGTGTCTTAAAGTATTATTCCAAACTCCATAGGAAATTATCAACCTCCTTCGTATTTCTCGACCCATTATACGCCTTGGGTCTTGGAACATCCACCTTTGGAGAAGCAGCAACTACCGTTAGCAAGGCAATACTTCCACTTTGTGCAATTGCCTTCTTGCAAAGGACTAGCTCATCCTTGGTCTCCTTCAATTCATTCGAGACTTGTTCAAGCTCTTCCTTCAACGGCCCAATCTCACAATGGAGGGTTTCTTCCAAGGTCTTCACTTGGTCAAGACACCTTGATAGGGCTTGGTTTAAGGCACCTTGCATCTCCTCACGAAGCTCTTCACTCTCCCTCTCGAGCTCGTCGATGTGCTGGTCTGTTACCTCAAACTTCTCCTGCCCATCAGCCACGGCAAGTTCAACTATCGTGAGCCTTGAATTGGTGTCTTCCAAGACATCCCTCAACCTTGATTTCCCTCTCTTTAGTTGCTTCTTGGCTTCTTCAGCCACGTTGGTAATCTCACTGTGTGGACTTGACATCCTTATCAACGGAGTGTGCTTGCTAGTTGCAGAAACGATGCTCTGATACCACTTGTCACGGACTTGGCCTTGTACACCCAACGACCCATGTGGCACTAGCAATTCGCCTAACTCAAATGCTAATTCAGCCTGTTGCAAGAGCTATAATATTGCTAGCGGAAGATAAAAAGATGCACACAAAGTAGATAAGCGATGTAGAGAACTTGGAGAATACTATATTACTTGGATATCTTACAAATGAATTCCCTAAGGCTATATATAGACATCTACCCCTTCAACGGATGGCTAGGATCTATTTGATCTAATGGTCCCTATTTTCCTTTTAGAGTATTCTACCTAACTCTACATCTAAGTGTGCTATTTAATTTTACGTCTTTCTAGAGGATAAGAGAATTATCTACAAGATTCTAAAGAATTCTACAAAATTTTGGAATTAAGGAGTAGTGGCTGGAATAAGCCTTTTCAATGGCCAATATCACGTGTCGCGTGACAGTGTGCACATGTACACACACAAATATATATATTAAGACCAATTAATTCAAGGTGAGGTGAGCTCTGCAGCCATATCAAGGGTCGACGATACAGGGAGGAGGAAGACGATAATACTAGATGGGAATAGCACATGTGATAACGAAGCAGAGAAGCATAGAGAATCACGGCACGCAAAAGGCGCGAGAAGGGCCAGGGGAGCTGGCGCGCCCTGAGTCTGACTCTGCTGCGCCTGGGAGACTGGGAGAAAGAGCTAATTCTTATCTTCTTCTAGAAATAAAAATAAAATAGTAAACACATTAGACAGACGGATGGTCCATCTAGCCGACTCTACCCACAATTGGGAGTTCGGGGCTGTCTTCTTCGCCTTAAAATTTTCTTTTCCCCCTCTCGGGTTAGGTTAGGCTGTTTTCTTTTTCTTCTTATTCTTCTTCTTTTTTAAAAAAAATTTTTCTTTTAATTAATTACCATTTTAGGGCTACTCTTGCTCCCGATTCCCCGGCCACTGTTTGATTTTGACCATCTTAATTCGTTTGACGCCTCGCCAGCCATTATGTACCTTTTAACTTTCTAGTCTAAGGTTTAAACACGTGCGTCGTTCAGGGGTCAAAAGTCAAAGATTGGATACACAAGCACAAATAATTAATTAGTATGTTATGTAAGGGGTAAATAATGCGAATGTGATGATAAATAATAATTTAAAAAAATAATAAAGAAAAAAATCCCGCTCTGTATTTCTCCACGTTTGTATTACTGTTCGATTTCCAAAAGTGGCTTATTTGATTACGTGAGTAAAAAATAAAAATAAAAGAAATGAAGAAAAAGAATAATGACCCCTCAACAATTAATCAGCATCTAGCTAGTAGCTATACAGATATAGATGCATCCTAGTGCTGTGTATTCTTTGGCATGCGATCCTTCCCATTTTTGGCTCACGAGTCATGAGACCCGCCGACCGTGCTCTATTTTGGACGCACCAAAGTACGATATTTGCTCTTAGACTTGAGAGTAACCTACCCTTTTTCTGACAAGATCAAAATTAATATCCTTGTTCCTAATTAACGAACCACGAGTGACAAAATTCCATAGCACATGAATGAATTAAACAGCGACGTAAGCACAAGTGTATGATCTTACAAATGAAGCGCAAAAGCCTACTGCTCCAGGCAGGAACTATCTAAATAAAAGGTTAAACAAGACGTAAAAATTTATAACTGCTTAATTTTATGACCTGAGGATCCACTTTTTTTTTCTTTTTTTTGGGGGGGGGAGGGGGGTCTAATTAAATCCAGATATGAGGACTCAACCACGAGTGAAGTCGAGGCTTCAAATTTTAGACCTCTCCCAAGGTTGTTTGTTATTGCACACGTGAAAGATGAATTGTTATGCAAAAGAAAAAGAAGAAGAAAATATATTCTCGGTTGGTGTGGGGAAAAGAAAAGGGGGCAATGTGGCGTGAACGTTGTTCATTTGGGTGGGGGGAAAGGGGAAATGGATCGGTGGAATTTGGAAAGTTCCAGTCAAACTTGTCAGAATGTGTCAAAGTTTAAAGTGGAAGACAAAAACAAGTTGCAGGTTGGGTACTACCACTACGTGTGCGTGCCATCCAATTCTTCTATTTTTTTCCCCCTCTAGTTCCGATATTACTATTACTGTATATTATATTCTCCTCTGTCCGAACGTAGATTTAAAATTTAGAGATTTTCAATTTAATTTGATTAAAATATAAGTTAAACTAATTTAATTTTAAATATGAACAAAAATAAATAACTTTTAGTTAAAATGAAAAATAAACAAATTTATATAATATAAAATTGCATATATATTATATTTATAAATAATATGAGTAAAAATAATAAACAATTTAAATTCCATTCCTTCGACGAAAAAGCCTCACCCGGACCTCAAGTCACGCCTGTTCCTGAGGACCAACCCTCCATGTATTCTTTGACTGCCACTATTCGTTTCGTCTTCCATAATAGTCATTCCCGCACCTAGAGGAGTATATGCATACATACGTGTGTGTGTGCGTGCGTGCGTGTGTGTGTATATATATATATATATATATATATATATATATATAATTAAGTTATAGCTCCTATCAAGGCATCACGCCGCATGCCGGTATTGGAGCTGCAAATTAATTCATTTATTAAGTTTGGCTTGACTACCAAACTAATTTCAGCATCAAATTGTCCGCCCCCTGCATACACTCACCGCAACACTCCTCTCATCTCACAGATCCAGAAGTTGGAGGTCAGAGGAATCTGCCGCTACCAGCTCAAAAATTAGAGTGATATCCAAAAGAAAAAAAAAAACACTTCACTTATTACTAGTTCATTACTCATTAGTTGGATCCTCATCGTTAAGATATCATCGGCCGTTTGCTCCGGACCTCCTGGCCCCCGGCCCTTCAAGTTTTAGGAAATCTTATGCGTGCATCTGCTAGACTAGCTTAATTATTAGTCCATATAAATGGGTGTAAAGATGCTGAATCTGCAATTGATCCAATGGTGCTTTCAGTTGGTGGGCAACCGTTTCCCCTGCGTGAAACTGCCGCCGGAGCTACCGGCGGCCACAATCAAACTGGTGAAATTGGATGGGCTGGTGAAGATCTACGACAGACCCGTCCACGTGTTGGAGCTGATGACGGAGTTCCCGAAGCACCTGGTCTGCCGCTCTGACTCCCTCTACATAGGGCAGAAGATTCCAGCACTCTCCGAGGACGACCAGCTCCAGATGGGCCACATTTACTTTCTTCTTCCCAAGCACTGCTTTCAGTCTGTACTATCATTCGTCACCATAGCTTCTTTTGCCAACTTCCAGGCTTACCAGCTGCCCCGACTCCCCAAAGAACCATTCTCGTCGTCGTCGTCGTCATCGTCATCCTTCTCTAGATCAGCAGCAGCATCGGATTCAATAGATATGAGAAAGGCGCTCTTGAAGAAGATGACGAGCTGTCGCGAGCCATTCCACATACAGAAAACCCAATCTGGGGGCTTGAGGATACGCGTGTCCGACGAGTTTATATCGCAACTGATGGAACAAGGCAAGCTAGAGGAGACGGAGGAAGATGATCAGAGCAAAAAGGGTAGAGTGTGTACCAATCCCCAGTTGCACAAGGATTACGAGCAGCTTGTTGGGTCGCGCCTTATATGGAAACCGAAGCTTGATACAATTCGGGAGTCCACGGAAAAGAAGAGGAAGCTTAATCTCTCTTCATCATTTGGGATGATGAACACCAGGAACATTATTGTTAAGAAATCATCAAATGGACGGCCATCGCCCTCGTCCTCGCCCTCATCCTCGTCCTCGTCTTCGTCGTCTAAAGGACCAATCATCCACAACCACAATAAGACTAGTAGTTCTAAATTAGCATCATCAGCTTCCCGACACCACCTTCACCTTCACTACACCGCATCCCCTAAACATTTACCCTCCAATTCAAAATCCAAGCCCAAGTCCAAGACCAAAAAAATCAAGATCCATATCAAATCACGAAAATGATTGTCATCGTTTTTATTTCGCTTATCCGGTGCCCGGCTCTGGTCTGGTCTGTTCTGTATTTCAATTTCCGTTTCTCTCTCTGTTTTCTTTCTTGGTTTTTTTTTTTTCTTCTTCTTTGTTTTTTGGAAATTAATTTCAGGATTATCAGAGCGACCCCTGCAGACGTACTTAGTTTGAAAAAAAATGAAATTTCTCATATAAGAGAGGTGGCAAGGCGGAGTCGTCAATTCTAATAGGTGGGTAATTCGAAATTAATGAAGTAGTTACTCTTCGAATTGCTTGCGTAGTTTGAGAGGGAATTTCTGTGTGTTTATTCGAATGCCCTACCCACAAAATCACGATCACAAAATAAGATAGCAACTTGCTAGTTTCTTAATGTCATTGTGATGTGTTTTACTATGAGTATCTAGTCTAGAGATTATATGTACGTCCAGATCCGGCTAGCCAGACCGGAATCAAGAACGCGCAAGTAATTCAGGTTGCCGACGGTACGTACAAACAATGAAAACATGATCGATTTTTGACGCAGATCAATACATATATGCAAAGTAAGATTTGATTCTTATATATTCTTCCCAATCCCCGTTACATATATAATAATATTATTAATGTGTGCAAGTCTAATGCTGTCGACACGCCTACGAGGAAAGGCCACGTTGGACGGGGGAACGTCATATGTGTGTAATTAAAATTGCGATGCAAATGGACGGGGGACGAAAATGCACGCTTTTATTTTAGTGACTTGGCGTGGTGGCGCTGTCCACGCCGGGCATTGTCTGCCCTTAGGTTTGGAGTCTGAAATAGCTAATTGTTATCCCAAGATCATCATCATCCACAGCAACAACAACAACAACAATTGTATAACAGCAATAATAATAACGACACTAGTCGGTCAGCATAGAATTAAAAAAAAAAAAAAGGATGAGAAAAGGAACTGTGATGGGGGAGTAGGAATTAAGAAGGGAATCAGGACGAAATAGGAGTCAAACAAAGTCAGCTCTCGGATTTCTTAAAAAATGCACACTTTTTCTCAAACGAATATAATATGGCCTACTTTCTTTTTTTTGGGGGGGAGGGGGATGGCAATCCCATCCAAGATTCCAGTTCCACCGTAATATTTGTTGTCGCCTATTAGCTATCGGAGCACGCCGCCGTCACTGTCACCGGGTCAGATTTGAGTTATTTATCACACGGGCAGGATGATCATCAAGGACCTCTCTGCTGCGTAGAAATTAAACAATTAATTAATTAATTGAAAGACCAAAAAGTCCCTTTCTCTCCTAGTGTCCTTTTCTCATTTCATTTTGATGCTCGCTTTAGTTAGCTGGGTCTTTTATTTTCACCTTTATCTTTACGGCCTTTTTACTTTTCAGCTAAGCATTAACTCTTTTTTAATTAAGGTAATCTTACCAACTAAGCTGATTAGCTGAGAACCGCAGAAGCAGACTTAGCTAAAACTCGATATAAATAACAGTTATAATTAAAAGAAAAATGAAAGGAAAAGTTGAAAAAAAAAAAACAGAGAGCGAGAGAGAGAGAGAGAGAGAGAGAGAGCGAACATTCTAAGCCGCCGGTCTTGTTTGACATTTAAAACAGGACTTTTAGACCACTAATTTGTTGGTTGTTAGAGTCGTGCTCGTGCGCGCCGTCGGTCTGTGTCCGTATTCCACATTGCTACGCGCATGCTAAATATTTCAGACAGATTTATGTATGCACGTAATAGGAAAGAAGGTGGTCTCAAACAAGCTAACTAAAATTGTGTATTTAAAAAAAAAAAAAACAAAAAACAAAAGGGAAAGAAGGTTGGGGTTGGAAAAGAAAGGAACGCATAGAGGGTTCGCATTCTTTTTGGGTCAATCCCTTGATACTTTTACTTGGGCAGACAATTGGGGGAACGGCCTTTAAGCTTTTCTTGTCACCAGGTCCAATCCCAGGCCCAGGCTCACATTCGTACTGGAACCCAAAGCAACGCTGAAATAACAATTCATGTGTTTTTACAAACCATGGATTTCAAATTTATGGCGTTTGAAATGAAAATTTTTTGTCTAGATTGTCCAGAATTTAAATTATTATTATTTTTATCTGGTTGAACAAACTTTTTTTTTTGGGGTTGGGGGATAGATAAAGTTATAAATATTCATTTAAAATATCGTAAATGAGATTAAATAAAATGGTATTATAAGAATAAAGTAATTAATTGGTGAAAAAATTATGTTAAAGGTTACCCATCCCAGTGGGTCGTGTCAAGTTTCTCACAAGTCAATATATTGAATTCTTCTACGTTAGAGTCGAATGCCATCTTCTTCTTTGCTTTGAACCAAACGAGAAATTTTTAATTCGGGAAAATTTGTGAATTGCTCGTCATGAGCCAGCGTCCTCGTTCGTATACTTGGGGGTACTTGAATGTGTGCTTTGTAGTGAAATCGACGGAGAAGCCCCTCGCTGCTCCCAACTCCTAAAGGCCGGCAGCAAGTGACCCTACATTCATCGGTTAAAAAAAAAAAGTATTGAAAAGGAATATATAAAAAAAAAAAAAAGCAAATACAGAACAAAGAAGGAACAAGGCGTCCTTCGATGTGATGTGATGTACTAATGTAATGGAATTGTAATACTCTGGGCATCGAGGATGGAAGCACTTTCATCAACACGGGCGCACGCTGTGACGGACGGTTGCTGTAATAAGAAAAAAGAAATTTTGGTATGCATATCCTAAAAGATTATATTTTGGCGAGAGTGTAATTAGCCCTTTGGCAAATATTATTAGAGTCAACCTGACTTTTATTCTGATTTCTCCTACTAAATACTTCATGTGTAAAGAGTAAGAAAGAAAAGGTCTTAATTTTGTAGTATATAAATGTGAGTGCTGCATAATCTAAACAATTACTTTTTTGTGCGCGTTGTCACGGAATTATTACTTTTTTCTCAAAAGACAACTTTTTAAAGTGTGCAGTACTCACGTTTATATGTTTCAAGATTTACTTTTTGTTATCCGATGTAGGAGACTTGTCACGGGGTCATTACTCTTTCCCTAAAGGCAGCCTTTTAGAGTGTGTACCACTCACATTTATATGTCTCAAGATTCTTTAACGGTTGAATGTAACCCACATCCAACAGTTTCCTCTAACTCAGAGGGTGTCATCCGGTAAGACACCGCAGCACCTCACGTTTAGGTGGGAGCTTTTTAGGCAATTAGGGAGTTATCACGTCAGTCATCATGTCAATTAGGGAGTCATCACGTTCTTAAACTCTTCCAGACATTTGATGAGTGAGTCTCCTATACCCGTTCGTCACACTTTCTTCTACCAAATTTATCGACTTCTTCGTCGATAATCGGGACCTCCTTACACTCGTCTGTCACACTCTTCTCCACCAAATCCATCGACGTCCTCGTCGATAACCGTCCGTCACACTCTCCTCCACCAAATCCATCGACGTTCTCGTCGATAATCGGGACCTCCTTACACCCGTCCGTCACAATCTCCTCCACCAAATCCATCGACGTCCTCGTCAATAATCGGGACCTCCTCTTATCCACCAAATCCATCGATGTCCTCGTCGATAATCGGGACCTCCTCTTATCTACTCCTTCTACAAGAAGTGCTTCTACAAGAAGTGCTTAGCTGGAAACATCGTAATAAGGATCGGGGTTGGCTCTGATACTACTTGTTACGGGGTCATTACTCTCTCCCCAAAAGACAACCTTTTAGCTTGTGTAGTATCCACGTTTATATGCTCCAAAATTCACTTATTCTTATCCAATGTGGGAGACGGGTCTCATACACTCGTCGGTCACAACGCGCACGGTGGTGGTGCTCTCTTCAATTCTGATGCCCCCTTCATCTGCACGTCTGTATCCAATCATCGTCCCCCTCGCCGGGTTAGTGTGCATGTCAAGAAAATTTCACATGCCCATCAAGTGCTCGACGAAATTCCCATGTCGGCCACCGACACCTTTGCCTGGAACAACCTTATCCACACCCATTTGGCCGGCGGCGACCCACGCGGTGCCTTGTCCGCTTACCACCACATGATTTGCCGAGGTGTTAGTCCTGACCCCCGCACTTTCCCTCGCCTCTTCACTGCCTCTCGCCTTTCTACCGATCTCCGTCTCGGCAAACAGCTTCATGCTCAGTCTCTCAAACTCGGCTTCTCCTCCGACCGCTATAGCCTGTCTACTCTAATTGACATGTATGGCCGTCTCGATGGCATCGGTGCTGCAAAATGGCTGTTTGATAAGTCCCTTTCCCCTTCCGCCTGCTCCTCGACGAGTAACACTGTTTCTTGGACCACTCTGGCTGGCCTCTACTTGACAGAAAACAAGCCCCATCTGGCTCTTGATTTGTTTTTTCAAATGCTTCGCTTCAATTCTCAGGTTGATCCAGTGGCGCTCACAACAGCCCTTCGCGCATGTGGTCTGCTGAAATCAGTCCAACAAGGAAGAAAAGTTCGTGACATTGCAAGAAGATGCAGCCTGGAGTCTGACATCCTGGTGTGCAATTCCCTCTTGAAAATGTATATTGATTGCAACACCATTTCGGATGCCCGGGCAACTTTTGATCAAATGCCTGTTAGAGATGTTATTTCATTCACAGAAATCATACGTGGGTATGTGAAGAAGGGGGGATTTAACCAGGCTCTCAAATTGTTTCGCCAGATGAATGTCGATGGCATAAAACCAGATGCTATCTCCATTTCTAGTGTTCTCCCCGCTTGTGCAAGAACAGCAGCCCATAAGCACGGAAAAGAGATTCATGGATACTTGCTTAGAAATGGGATTGATCTCCATCTCGTGGTCCAGAATGCTCTTATGGACATGTATGTCAAATCAGGATTCCTCGACGCTGCTTCAAAAGTTTTTGCAAGGATGAAGAACAGGGATGTTATCTCATGGACTGTGATGATATTTGGCTGTAGCTTACATGGAGAAGGTGAGCTTGGGGTTCAATATTTCCGCAGGATGGAGAAGGAACAAATGAGCACATCTATAGATCGATTTGCGTATGCAGCTGTCCTCCATTCTTGTATGACTGCATGCATGGTTGAGGAAGGAAAGTATTATTTCAACCGTATTAAGGAGCCCAATGTCAATGACTATGCTTTAATGGTTGGTCTTTTTGCTCGTGCTGCACTTTTTGACCAGGCAGGAGCCTTCATTGAGCAGCATAATATTCGAAGGGATGGAGTGGTTCTGAGAGCACTGCTAGATGGGTGCCGAATCCACCAGCAAGCCGAAATAGGCAAACAAGGGATTCAGGAGCTATGCGATTTGGAACATCTTAATGCTGAAAACTATGTGTTACTATCCAACTGGTATATTGATAATGCCCAAGGGGACATGGACAATAAGTGGAGTGTTATCATTGGAGATGTGGATGGCCTGGAGCATAAGAAAGCTTATAGTTGGATAGAGTCTCGCAATAAAGTCCATGCGTTTGGAACAGGAGATGTATCGCACCCAATGTTGGAGAGCATTTATTTGAAGTTGCAGTGTTTGATGAAGAAAATGGAAACTGAGGCACCTAGTAGTGCTTCAGCTTATATGCTCCATGATGTGGACGAAGAACGTGAATGCATTCAAATTGGGCACAGTGAAATGTTGGCACTTTCATTTGGGCTCATCAGTACACAGGCAGGGGCAACAATTCGAATAACCAAAAACCTTCTCATGTGTCGCAGCTGCCATGATTTTGCAAAGCGTATCTCCAAGATAGAAGAACGGGAAATCATAATAAAGGACCCACGCGGTTTCCATCATCTTAGGCATGGAAATTGTTCATGTAGAGATATTTGGTAATTCCAGTTTTGCATATCTTCAAGTTTCACAATTTTTTTGTAAAAACTATTCTTATGTGACGAAATTGAAAAGCAAAGGAATTACGTGTTAGACAGTTAAATACTGAAGCTGGACTTACAATGCAATCGAGGTAGAGACATAGGCTTAAGAAAAAAACAATTCATTAACCCAGAAAATTCTGGCAATGATGGTTCTCTAATTCACTTTCGTTGGTGAGGATCACGGGCATATATAAATAAGTTCAGACATATAGTTATAGGCATAAACTATACCATTTTTCTTTGGTGAAGACTTATTGCGGTCTAAGCTCTTGGCTGTAACACGCCTTGCAAATATCTTTGACAAGCCACCCAACTCCAAGTCCATTTACTGTTTTACTCAGTTCAGAAAACCAAAATTCCATGTCAATTGTCAGTTGCGTCATTTGCGGCTATGCAGAAAATAAACTGGCAGACGGGATCGCACAAAACGCATCTAACTAGCGGGGAAAAGTCAGGATAGTTAAACATTCGGTGCCATTTATAATCATGCTCCCCGTTGTTTCTTTGTAAGTAGAAAGATCAGACTGAAGAGACTACGAATGGAAACAGAAAAACGCTTGAACGATCGGCTAGCAGGTTTCCTGGGAGGAAGGATGATTTGATTTTCATTTGCATATGTACTAATCAATTACACGCTTCTCGCCAGCATCTGTTGATACCTCTTGAACGACTCCAGCTTTTGCAGACGCATGCGCTGGTGAAATCTCATAATGAACAAGTCTGCAACATGATCAATCTCATCCTCCAGCCTAAAATCTTCTCCATCCGGCAGCTTTTTGGAATTCTTCACTATATCAATGATGGAACCCCCAGGATCATCAAAGTCATCTTCTTCATTGAACAGCGAGTGCCTAAGGTCTGGATACTTGTCATTGTCATCGTTGTCGCCACCATCTCCATCACTGTTATCATTGCTGGCCTCACCCCGATCATCATCAATAATCCTGTCAGCCATCTGCAGGGTAGAACTCGACTGTGGCTCACTGGCTGTGGCAATATCGTAGGGAAAAATGGCCTTGCTTTGATTCCAATCTAATTCCTCATCGTATTGTTGGTGCTGCTGTTGTTGACTAAGTATACCACGAATCTTGTTAGAGATTGGACCCAGCAAAGCCTTCTTGTTCTTTACCAAAGAGAACATGATAAGGCGAGCTCTGATAGCGCTCGCTTTACTCTTGATAATAGTCAAGGATTTGGCCTTTGAAATATACCTCAACAACGACATTACCTGCTTCAAGATAACGGAAGCCTTGTTCTTCATTTTTATATCTATCTTCAAATTTTACCCAAATATAACAATGCAAGGATGCAGAAAAGATTTATAACAATGCACCAGGCAGAGAATACTAGTGGTGACTACTGATTCGTGAAGCGACACGCAAAATTAATTTTGCATGGCCGAATAGGAAAGCCATTGAGAGGGGTGGTTTACTTATAGGAGTAGTCATGGAGATCGAGAAAAAGACTAAAGCAACGCAAAAAAGCAGTCGCTTTTGTTTTTCGCTTTTTCGCTTTGTGTACTTTTGGGAGTGGGCGGAGAGTAGTATGCCTGGCGCGGTCGGCGGAAAAAAGCAAAATTGAGCATTCGACTCGAGAAAGTTTTGAGATTAGTTTCTTTTCTTTTTTTTTTCGTTTTTTTTTTTTTTTTTTGTGAGATGCAGGGGCAATAGTCTTCATATCTCTGCACCCGGAAGGCACCTTCATGGAAGGTTCTCACCGTACTCAGCCATATATAGACAAATATAAGCCTCGAGAAGCGTGTCAGAAGAACATGCCCTCCATACATGATGACGAGAAAAAGTCTTTTACGCCCACACTCCCACACACAACACTCTACACAAGTGTTAAAAGAGGAGCATATGCGATGTGGTGGCCAGAGCATTGCAATTTGCGATGAGTGCACGTCAATTTACCATGCTAGAATAGAGCTGTCCGAACCTCCAACGAATTTATAGAACTTTCTCTTGATAAAGAAAAGAATTGAGACCTAAACGTGAAATGCAAAAGATGCAAAAGCCTCTGTTCTGTCCCAGAAGATTCGAGCTTTTTAAGTAGTCCATTGTCACTCAAGGAAAAGCAAAGAATAGACGGCATACTCCAATGTTCATGATGATCGTCAATCATAGCAGTCTGCAACTGCAATTCGTTAAAGACGGGAAATAAGCAAACTAAAAGGGTTATCGGTTTCAAATTACCAATATCTTCAGGACATTTATAACTAAATCTCCTGGTCTCAAGCCCACCTGCTAGTCCAAGAACCTATCGTGACAAGGTTGCTTACAACTACATTTTATGACTGTACGCTACTTACTTTGACCTAAAGTCGGACATATTGCAGAAACAGACGAGCAGCAGACTTGGTCAACACTATCAGATTCCGGACAATGACACGCAGCATCTTCTGATCTTCGTGTGGTACAATTTTCTCATCACCTCGCATTTCACAATCAAAAGAATCAAAGAGAAGCTTTCGTGGAAATAAAAAAAAAAAAAGGCCAAACCAGTAAAATACACTCAAAAAACTTTGAAAGTGTTGAAAAGAAAAGAAAATAAACTATCATTGAGCATAATTTGCCAGTACAATTGCATTATCGTCTTAAGCGTCATCTAAATGCACAAGATTACACGATGCTGAGGAGAATTGCAGATGTAAAAGACACGGTAGGAATGCTAGAGTTGAATAATTTTAATAGCACATTCACATTCATTAATTATATAATAAATTTAAATATATTAAATCATATTTATTTTTAATTTAATGTAAAAATTATTAAATAATAATTCTAATTTAAAATAAATTTAAATTAAATTTTATATTTCTTTTTAATATTAATTTGATTTTATAATCATTTAAAATATATTTTTTAACTTCACATAATATTTAAATTTTAATACATTACTTTTTAAATAATTAGTAACATATTATTAATATTATTAAAAAAATTTAACTAATTTTAAACTATTTTTACTTAATTTTAAAATTTTAAATATTTGTGATATAATTTTTACTTAGTAAATAATATCTATAAATTATTATTATATAATTACTCAACATTTTTTAATTTTAATTTTTTAACTCTTTAATTTTACAAATTCTTTTATTTAAATTTTATAGGTTTTATTATCTCAATATCTTTTATATTAAAGTATTTTATATAAATTTATCCATTCAAATATTTATAATTTTAAATTTAATATTTAATATTTAAATTATTATTCACATTCAAAATCGTCCTTCTTTTCCTTATTGCATCGTTGTCGTTCCGGGAAATTCTCTTTGCTTCTTCCGTCTTCTTCCTTTTTTGGATCTGACCCCAATCTTTTTTTTTTTTAGATTAGCCTCTCTTTTACACTCGCATGCTATGACTTTTTATTTAGAAACAAATTTTAAAACAAAACCTCTGTGTGCCCGCCAACGACGGAGAGGATGTGTGTGTCAGCGATGATAAGAGCCTTTATATTTGAATTTTATAAATTTTATTATTTATTATAATTTTTTATATGTTTTACTATTTCAATATTGTTTATATTGTATTAAAGTCTTTTATATAAATTAAATTATTTATATCAAATGAGTTATTTATGATTTTAAACTTAAATTTAACATTTAAATTATTATTCATACTCAAAATAATCCTTCTTTCCTTGAGTGCATCACTGTTAGTCCTATAAATTATCTCTGCTTCTTCTATATTCTTCTTCTTTTTTGTTTTTTGATTTGACCCCTAACTTTAACTTTTTTTACCTGACCCTCTTCTTTTTGTTCTTATTTTTAGATTAGCACCCCCCTCTTTGTTTTTTTTCTCTCATGCTCCACGACTTTCTATTCAGAGACAAATTTTAAAACAAAACTTCTGCGTGGCTGCCAACGACGGAGAGGACGCGTGTGTCGGTGATGATACGAGCCTTTATATTTAGATTTTATAAATCATATTATTCTATATAATTTTTATATGTATTATTATTTTAAAACTTTTTATACTAAAATCTTTTACATAAATTAAATTATTTACATCAACCGAAATTATTTATAATTTTAAATTTAAATTCGACGTTTGAATTATTATTTATATTCAAAATCTTCCTTCTTTACTGCATCACTGTTGTTCCCTTAAATTATCTCTACTTCTTCCATTTTTTTTATCCGACCCCTAACTTCTCTGACCCTTTTTGTGATCTGACCCTTTTTTTGTGTTTCTATTTTTAGATTAGTCTTTTTTTTTTTTTCCTCTCTTGTGCTCCACGATTTTTTATGCAGAAACAACTTTTAAAACAAAACCTCTGTGTGGTTACCAACAACGGAAGAGAACGTGTGTTTCAGTGATGATAGGAGGCTAAGGGATGGTCAGTGAATGACGAATAGAGCACAGACGATGGAGAAGCAAAGTGTGACATTCACAAAAATGGCAAGAGGAGAGGCTGACGGCGATGTTGACCATTTTTTATTAGATTTCCGGCACATTGGCCAGTGAGTGGGAAAACGCTGCTCGGGTAGACGACAACGACGCGTGGGCGTTAGAGTGATGACGACTGGGTCTTCAATTTTTCATAGATTTATGGGTTTTCAGGTGGTTTTAGGGCGCGTGGAGGCCAGATTATGGCTCATCGACATAGAGTGGTTCCAAGAACGACTTCTAGCAAGGTAAACGACAATTTCCAGTGGCGCGTACGACGACGATTGGTGGTTGGTGGTTGTGCTGCGGTGACGGCGGCGCTGTGGTGACAACGGTGTTACGGTGACGGCAGTGACGGTTTCGACGATATTGAGTCGTAGTCCTAACGACGACGACAACGGTTCCGTGACTTCTGTAACTCTAATAAGACTTACACGTTAAAACATCCGCTGTGCGGTGGCTCGCAGTATCTGGTGGCAGGTCAAACTTACTCTTATATTATCTTATATAATTCCCGACGGTGGCGTCGGATGGCATTAGTTCTGATGATGGCTTTTGAATTAAACCGGCTTTAATATCGCCATTTGATTTCAGTGGTGCTAATATTATTATTATAATTCAATAACCCTAATATTACAATATACTTACTAATTATATAATAAATTTAAATATTTAAATTTTGATATATTAAATTATATTTATTTTAAATATAAATTAAAAATTATAATAAATGTAATTTAATTATTTAAATTTTATTTTAATATTAATCTTTAATTTACTATAAATTTAAATTAATTTAAATAAGGAAAACTCTCTCGAACGGCATGAAGATTGAGAGAAAAAGTGGGGAGTGGGGGTCGATACGTAGGAGAGTAGAGGAAGGGACGAGAGAGATATCTCGGACAACCGACCAGCCGGTTGACTAGTGTCTCCGGTCCTAAATAAATAATTACTATAATAATTGAGGGAGGTAATTTTTCGTTCTCTGTAGACTAAAATGGTCACCCCAAACCCAATGACGCAGAGGATGTCCGGTGTTCCTGGCCAATGCTGGTCAGCTCTCTCTCTGGATTGGCCAGGAACTCGTGGTGCTGCTCCAACTCTGCCTCTGACAGAGATGGTATAGTTAACGGGATTGAAGTCGAGGTCAGATACTGCCAAACATGCATGCTGTATCGCCCGCGAAGATGCTCTCGTTGCTCAATATGCAACAATTGCATTTGAGCTTTTCGATCGTCATTTCCCCTGGATGGGGCAATGCATTGGGAAGGTACACCCTCGCCTTAATTTTTGGTTTTCCTTTTTAAACTAGATTACAGGCATGATTATTATTACTTCAAGAAATTGGTTGCACCTCCTACATGCACATATATTTGAATGTTCTAAGCTATTCGATCCCCTTAGCAAGAGTGAGATGCCCCCTGCTCTGTATCTCCTAGATGGTGTGTAAGTGTATTCCAGTAAATACTCGCCATCTGGTATTGGACTAGAAGTGCATCTAGTCTTGGCTCCTAGTGCCTGTCACCGCATCGCAGGACAGAATTATGCTCACAATTTAGAACTAAATATCCGGAGTTATGCGGGAAAGTTCGTTGCTGTAAGTACAAGAGATAAAAGATCATCTGTTCGATATCCATTGTCCGTTATCAATCCATTTGCTAGATATCCATCGTCCATCCAATACATCTGACCATAGACATCTTGTACAAAATATAAACGATAGACCATGTGGCACAAGCTTCTTCTTATTTCCAACTCTTATCACTTGCTACAAAGACGTGGATTTCTTTTGCTGCTAAACTCCGTTTATAGTTGGTCCTTATCAGCCAAACAACCGATTTTTGTAATACCAATCTTGTTTGTTGTCTTTAAAGCAACTGACAAAATGGCTTCTGGAACTCCGAGCCTCTTATTGTTACCATGTGAAGCGAGATATGGTTTTGCTTGAGGGGATTAAACTTCATCCTCCTAATTTTCTTAGTTTTCAATTCAACAATTTAACCATATATGTAGCACCTGTCCATCAGAAAAATGTCATTGATTTCTTTTTCTAACAATGACAATGGAGGAAATGCTGCATGCACATCTTGATTCTTGAAAATTAAACAACCTCCCTCCCCATTCTCTCGGAATTGTAAAAGAAACGTGGAAGTACAATCATTTAAGGTTAAAAGTAAATGTCAAGCCCTAGAAAGCACAGCTAGTTTAATTAGCTGTGTAAAATATAATTCTGCCAATGTGGACGCATTTCGTTTCAGATTACCACTGAGAATGCAAATGGTGCAAGTTTGGTTGTGCAGTGGATCCGTATCCCAACTCCATTAAGTTTAAGTTGCCTTGATAGCTTCTTTTCTTTCCCAACCTCAAAGCTGAATGCCCAGTAGGTTCCACCCCGAGAAAATCGACTGTCAATTTCTCGCTTCCTCCTCTCATGCATACTTCTCCACTACCACCGCCGCCAATCACGTTAACTCTACCGCCGGCATTTTCATTTTCCGACTGCATAGCCAGATGGGAATCCAGTAATCCAGTTTGAGAAAAGGAATAAGTATTTCGTGGATATTCTGCCATTGAATCTAAGTTCTTATCACTAAACTTAGTTTCTGAATCTCCCATGGTCACATATAAGCTGCTGTTAACGTTTGGAACTGGAGAAGTTCCCATATTGGTATTGGGTGCTGAAGAACCCTCCTGAATGGAGTTCATGCCACTAGTGGAGTATCCAGTAATTCCTCTGAGGAGGATTGGTGCAATCGTATTATCACTGATCTTAGCCCCCATCTCAGCGGCTCTCTGTAACAGTGCCGTTGCGGACGTGTAAGCGGAACCAATTGCCAAAGCAGCCGAAGTGTTCGGTACCTCTGCAGAACTGGAACACGAAAGAGAAGCTCTTGGATTCATATTACTGGACATCATCATCCCGGCTCTGGTGGAGCCCAGGGGGAAAGGTCTCAGTGAACTGTCAACGTTGTCACCAGCAATTGTCGGATTCATCACCGATGAGCTTTTCTTTGAGCAGGATTCAGGGCTGAACATTGACGAGGTGAAGAGCTCTTGCGCTTGGTTTTGCAACATTCCTTCCATGCCCATGGTAGCAACGTTCTGGTTCACCTTGGAATTCTCCTCCGCCAGGGCATCACAGAAGGCTCTATGCGTCGCAAAGCTATCCTTTCTGTACAACAACACAACGGAAGGGTAATTGAATTAATTAAACGTGGAAGAGGAAGTCCTCTGTTACAAGAAATTCAAAGTAAAAAAAAAAAAAACAAAAAAAGGGAAATGGAAGTGGAAGCAGTGGATATTCTTACCTTGAGAAAATGGTACCACAATCACAGCGGTACTCCCGAGCTCCACAGATCTTGGTGTGGGCTTTCCAATCGGATTGGACAGCATAGCGTTTGGGGCACTTGTCGCACTTCCATTTCTTCTCTCCGTGTTTTCTGCAGAAATGTTTTTTGATGCCGGTCAAGTCACCCAGAGCCCTGCTTGGGTCGTGATGCACGCAAGTTGGCTCGGGGCACACATACACCCTCTTCTTAACCTGTGTGCTCGTCCTTTGCTTCAGCTTCCAGGGCAAGTTGTGCCCTCTTCTGTGCAGCTGAAGATTCTGATCTCTCTGGAATCCTTTGTGGCACACCTCGCAGATGTATCTATTCGTTGCCATTAAAGTCCTCGGAGATAGCGCTACAACCTCTGCGCCCGGGTCTGCATGGTGACAGTAACATGAACAAACAAACTTTTAATTTATTAATTATAACGTATAATTGGCTAGTTTTTACTTTTCACTGTATTACTCAGCTAAACTAATTGATAAATGGTTTTTGGGACTTGGGTGTCTTCCAAGTCTCCATTAGAAAGATGATGACTTTCCCCGTCCGTGTACTGATCTAAAAAAGTCTTTTTCTATATAGTTATCATTATCCTATTTATCAAAGGCACTTACAACGATTAACGGGTACATGGGAGGCAAGGCTATCCCCGTTGTTCCTTTTTTTTTTTTGGGTCGAAACGGGGCTGTCCTTCTACTCTCGTAAATCTGTCATTATTAGTTAACACGGGGTCAAATCTAGGTCTATCTAAAACCAATAATTTGGACCTTTTATTTGTATTACCTTTAATTCGTGAAGATAATGGAGTGCTTAAAGTGTGCTAGCTTGCCTGGATTGCCGGGAAGGTTTCTCTTTCTTTTATTTGAGCCAGCTGAAGAGGTGGCAGGAGTTGAACTTTCGACGCCGCTGTCAGTAGGAATGGGACTGCCATCAGGGGACTCTGAAAGCACGGTACTCCGGAAATGTTCATCATTTTCAAATTCCTGATGAACAAAGTTTGACATTCTTTCTAGCTGGACTGCTCCGATTTTGATCTGATCTGACTTGGATGGGGGAAGGAGGGCCGAAGCTGTTATAAGTAATAGTAAGTGACAATAGCCCGCAGGCAGTACTGTTGCTGCGAGGTGACGTTTTATTAGCGGACAAAAAGAAGAAGAAATGCCATTGCCAACTTCATCGACCGAAGATCAAAGACCGCCCACTGTTTCTTTTTTTCTTTTAATTTCTTATTAAAAGTTGAATTAGAATTCTCCGATTGCAACATCGTTGAATCATGATATTATCTTGTTATGACCTTTAAAAAAAAAAAAAAGAAGAAGAAGATAATTAAAATTTGTATGCATGTACGGAATAAAATAGATATTAGAAGTTGTGCCAGTTTGTCCTGTGCGTTAAGATGAAGGAGTTATCGCTTAGCTCATCTAAATTTTCCTACTCGAATTCCTCAAAACTGCTTAAAGTAATCATTCTTACAAATAAAAGCAAGCAGTAGGATGCGTCTCCACCTTCATCACGGTCACGAGTACTGCCAAATTTTCGAACCAATAAAGGTGCCATTGGCAACTCGCTACCATGGGGCTCAGCGCATACCAACATCTCGCGTCCCCGTGTTACATTCACTCATCCAATCTGGTCAAAAATAAATCATCCGCGTGAACAATTGAAAGATTTTTACAGGAAATTACTTTTTTAGTAGCTCTTACGCAAAATCGAAAGTGTAGTCAACGAACGAAGAAGGTGGCATACCCACTTTGATTAGTAACCAGACTACATTTACGGGTGGGCATTAGTATTTGAGATTTGATTATGTGAATCTCGGGGGAAAAAAAAAAGGCATTTCCTTACACTTGTCCTGACTCTAGTGAATAAATAGGAGATAGATTAATAAAGAATTAGTAGTTGAGGAATTAGGAAATGAAGTAAACTGGGAGGGACAAAAGAGTGAGAGGCAAATGGGAAAGGACAGTGGAGACGAAGCCAAGGAAGAGATCCGTATAAAGAGACAGGTTCGCCTTCCTCTGGGCCCCGACAATCATATTTGATGGTATTTTTATCATGGCCACCTGCTTCCCCATACAATCCACCTGGATGGCCGTCACCCTCCGGCATCTATGCGTTAGCTCATTGCATTTGTCCTTTACTTTCACGCCTTTTTGAATTGAATGAATTTGTTTACCCCCCCTTCCCTCTCTCTCTCTCTCTCTATGTCTAATAGCCAGCACGCGGCAGCATGACGAGTGGTCAATGACTGTTTCAGCATCGCGGATTTAACCCCACGAGATTCATAAAAATCCTGCTGCGTGCTGTATCATTTACTTCTTTTGTTCCTTTTTAACGCTTTCCATATCGCATGTGAAAGAATGGGAGAAAACGAACTTACAAAGCTATATCAGAACAAACGGGGAAATTCAGTGGATAGATAAAAACAACATAATAGCCATTTTCTTTCTCTTTCTGGTATATACATCGAACATACACGAGTCATATCTATACCTAGTGAAAAAAATTTTTGGAGGCACAAATCGGCTAGTTACCATTATTAGTTTTCCAAATTAATATAACTTTTGATACGCGAGTTTGTTGATGATAGGAAAATTTTTGAGAAAATAAATACATTTATGGACACAAAAAATTTTTTAAAAAATTAAATAGAATTAAAATGATCATTGATTTGATATGCAAAGCTTATAATTTAAATTTTGATATTTATATCTTTGATTGTTTTCATTTACATCGTTTTATTTATATTAATCATGTTTCTATAACAAGATAGAAAATATTTTTACATAAACCAGTTTTAACAAGTATACTTGTTATGCCCGTCCAATTGTTGTCATATGATAATAGCAGTGACATAACCGAATACTTTTAATATTCCATTATATGATTAGCTGCCTGAAATAATGGTATTTATATGAGTATATATTAATTACCTCAAATACATTGAATCACGCTATGTGAAGACACGGAACATCACAATATCGTATCAAAGTCATTACGATTTGGTCGGTTCCTGGCATGTCCAAATTCTCTCGCTTGAAATTTCGCCTCTGTAAATTGGGACGTGTGAGCAATGGGTTCACCACCATCTTCTTCAAAACTGACTTTTGACTAGTTAATTGCGGAATTGCTGATGAAATACGAGGTCCCTTTTGGGACTTGGATTAGCAGCTGCTTGCCTCAACGCGGACCAACCGCTCATGCTCTTGCTTTTCCAATCTTTCACTTCACTATTTTGAGAAGCATACTGGCTGATGATGCTCCATGCTGGTAACCCCCCTCTTCTCCCAACTCCTAGCGGAGTGTTCGTGCCAGAACCTGCTCCATTTTCACTAGAACTCATTGTCACGATATCATTACCTTCTTCTTAAAAGACAGTTTATTAGAGTGTATAATATGCCCGCTTATAAAGTGCAAGGCACAAGTTCTTTTTTTTCCTTAAAAATTCTACTAAAACTCATTGTCACGAGATTATTACCTTCTCACCAAAAAACAGTTTAATGGGGTGTACAGTACACCCACTTATAAGGTGCAAGACACAAGTTTCCCTTTATCGACGTCCTTGTCGATGTTCTTGAACACGCACCAAACTGGTGAAATTGGGAGTTCTTGGCATTCCGAGCCAAGTTAAGTTCTCATGGCGAGACGTTGATATTCTTGGACATGCACCGAATTGGTGAAACTAAAAGTTCTCGGTATTTCACGTCAAGTCAAGTTTTCATGGCAGAAGGAGTAGTCTCTGATACCACTTTGTCACGGGATCATTACTTTCTCTTCAAAGATAATTTATTGGGATGTACAGTACACTTACTTATAAAGTTCAAGTTCCCTTTTTTTCTCTAACAATATGGGAGTGTGATGGTCAGCGAGTAACCTGTTACATCATACTCATGTCTGCAGTAAAAAGGAAAAAGGGGAGGCCTATGAGATGCAGCGCAACTTCATGAGTGTTTACGCAACAAGGCATTTTTATGGTAAAGTGAATAAAAGTGAAGAATTTTAAGCGCGTTTTTTTTTTTCAAAAAAATTATTAAAAAAAAAAAATTGCAATTCTGAGTAAGAAGGAGGAGGACAGGCGGAGGTTAAATAATCGTTATACATTCGAACAACGATACGGACAATTCAAAAGGACTTGTATATCCAGCTTAAATTATAAAATAAGGTTTTTGATGAAATTGTGAGATATTACTCTATTTTTTTACTTTATGTATAAAAAAATACTCTCAAAAACTACAAACCACCGGATTAATTTCTTCATTTATGCGCATCCATATATATATATATATCATACAACTGATAGCAGGAAGTGGATCAGAAAGAAAAGGCGGACGATGAACCTAAATCAGAACTATCGGCTACAGAATCAGAGACGCAGGGCATCCTCGGGCCAGGTTACCCAAAGCCGACACGGTGTCAGACTCATTTTCAAATTCCATCAAAAGCCCAAAAGAGCCCGTCTCACTCCAGAATCCATGACTCAAGTCAAGCCCATTTCCATTTCCATAGCAAGAGGGAGACAGTGGTGGGAGCTCAACATCATCGTCGTCATCATCACATCTTTTGACTTTGAGTGCAATAGTAGCAGAAAGGCCCCAGGCCCATTACCAGCAGCAGTGACAAGGGCGTCCGCAGCACTAGAGATGGGCCGGTGATTATAAGAAAGACTAGCCTCGCCCCGTCGAAACCAGCTAGATGCCGGCGAAACCAGCCAGTGGCATCTCTTGGCTATTCTGGCAGCCCGCTAATTCCCCCGTAACCGTAATAAGAATACGCATTGGGCATGGGTTTGGGGGTAGAGTGCTTATCAGCATTAAATAATAATTGTAGTTGTAACAAGTGGTTGGCATCCACATCTTTATGATGATGATAATGAAGACGAGCTGAAGGAACAGGAAAACGAAGAGAAGGAGGAGCAAAGAGAACTGAGATCACATGATCGTGTTCATGGGCAAGTTAATGTGATTCATTGTCACAATGGATAGGTATAACAAAAGAACGTGTAATACTCATGTCTTGTAGGAGTCTGATATTCACTTTTAGTACTAGATTAAGTAGTAACTGTTTGTATGTTTCGTATTACACTAACAAATGAGTGAAGTACTCGAGAAGAAACAATACCTTATTGTAAAACATCTATCTATAGGATTTTCTGCCGAAGTAGCATCCAAATAGGCTTGCAACTTAAATAATAATCGAGTAGAGAAATAGAGTCCATGAAATATAATTCCCTCAAGACAACAAAGAATACAAAGAATAACAGGAAAGTAAGTTGATTAAGGTATTGTCATGAATTGACTAAATACATGTACAACATAAGCAATGTTTGGTCAAGTGACAGTGAAATATACTAGACTCCCAACTAATTGTTAATAAATAGTAAGATCCTTCAATGGTATGTCATAAGTAGGAGAAAATTTGACATTATACTTAAAAAGAATAAAAATTCCTTTTTATCATTAATTTCTAGTTAAATAAGCAAGTTTAATAGACATTTAATTTTAGACAAATAGTATTTATTAACTTTAAAAAAATTTTTATTCTCATAAAATAATTAAATAAATTAAATTTTTTAATTTTAAATTTAATTAAAATATTTTTAAATTTTATTAATATATTATAAATTATTTGTTAATAATTATATTATTGACATAAAATAAAAGTAAAATAAATTTTTAAATACTTTTGTAAGCAAATATAGTAGTATTATAAGAACTCAAAAAAAAAAAAAAAACTAAACTAATATATAATGGTACTGAATTCAATATTATAAAGTGTTGGATGGAGACAACTAACTCTATTAGGTGGATGATCATATTTAGGTAAAGGCGGTATAGAAACTTGTTTAGTGATATCACCATTAAA
This sequence comes from Bruguiera parviflora, assembly GCA_019804595.1. Taxonomy (NCBI): domain Eukaryota; kingdom Viridiplantae; phylum Streptophyta; class Magnoliopsida; order Malpighiales; family Rhizophoraceae; genus Bruguiera; species Bruguiera parviflora. Next base: position 7,551,547 of record CM034057.1, on the reverse strand, counting down.
AAATATATTTTTAATTTTCATATAAAATAACTTTTAGCGTCAAACTATAACAACTACTAATAAAGTCTTGACTGAAATGATCTAAGTTACAAAAACAAAAGTTTCTTATATTTAATTACATATTTTTAAATAAAATTTTTAGTTATCAATTAAGTTTTATATCGCTCAACAAATCTTTTTGATTTTGTTTTAATTTTGTATAGTCATTTACACCCAATAACAACTTTATTAAAATGTAACTTAATTAAATTCCAAGTGTAATATTTTGATAAGATATGTAATTCTTTTATTATTACTTATTGCTAAAATGAATTAGTATTGGCTTCTCAAATAAGTATGAGATTCATATAAAAAGGTAATTACTAAGAAAACAATAAAATCTTAAAAATAAAAGTGTAGTTTACTTATTCAAGAAGAATGACATATAAGTAAAGGCTTAAAAACAAAGTTGAAAAAAGACAGTTGATCCACACGCGAGGAAGATATTTCATGATTAACTAGTGGTATTCCTATTGAACTTATATCCAAGTTAGAAGGAAAAGATTAATGAAAGAAAATTGTAATAAAAGTTTAGAATTTACAACATATAATATTAATTCAATAAAAGAATTAATGAAAAATAATTGTCAGAAAGTAGTTAACTAAAAATAAAAAAATATATATCTTATATTACTAAAAAAAATAATATGATTGAAATTTGATAACATTTATATATAAAATTTTAATAATAATGATTTTTATGTTTAATTTAATAACTAAGAAAGTAATTTAAGATTACATAATAAATATTATTTATATATGTAATATATATATATAATTATAGATAATTTTAAGTAAAAAATTTTTCTAAGTATATTAATTATTTTATAATAAATTATTTGTTATTTTTATTTTTTTAGATTATTATAAAAATATTATTTTTTTTTATTTTTAGTATTGAATTATTGTTTTAATTGTGTTGAGTTATATATATATATATATATATATATATATATATATATATATATCTAAACTAAATTGTTATATACTCATAATGGTTCATTGAATGAAAGCTCAATCGTCTAAAAAAACAACTATCGAACGAACTAAGAGAAAAGATGGAGAAAGGAGAGAGAGATGCGGAATTGTTAGCGTTAATTTAAGACGACCGCAATCATGCCAAACACAGGAATTAAACTTTATACTATGGTCTCGTGCTTATGAGGAAAGTGCAACCTTTTCTTTTCTCCATGTGCGCAGGCTCTATATATATATATATATATGAGAGAAGAGATTTCAAACAGACCTTTGAATTTACTGCCGACCAAATGATATGATGAGCTACTAGCCTAAGAATTAAGAAATTTTAATGTAAAAGAAATAAAAATGTAGGAAATTGTTTATGAGAAAATGCAGAATTAAACGACTAGAGAGAGGAGCGAGTCAGAGTCAAAACTTTCCGCCCTCTCGGTGGTGCCCACCCAACACGAGAACTTAGGACCTACACGTGGAAACATCTCCCCTGGCGTACCTATCAAAAGAGAGAAAAAAGAAAAATAATCCCTAGGCTCCAGCGTAAAACTTTACTGGATCATTCGACTGAGATTTTGGATCTATATATTGAATTAATCCATATAAGCTATTAGCAAGTAGCAGCCTGATCCAAGAAGGACCAACATATGTGCAGGGTACATGGAAAGCAAAGGAAGGAGCTCGGGATGCTAGCGAGTTCACTGTCGACATCAACACCTAAATGGCTAAGCCCCGAGGATTATGGAACTTGGCACGGGCGAGACAGAGTGCTTGTCAATGTTTGGGTTGTTGGGCTTGAATCATAGGCCCAATAGTGATCGACCTTCATCAAATTCTTTTCTTTCTTACCTTTTTTTTTTTTTTTTTTTTTGTTCCCTGTTCTGTTTTTCATTTCATTGGGTTATTATTAACTTAATGTTCAAGTTCAAGCCTCACCTCTAGCATCATAATGACTTCTATAAACCTGTTCTGGTGAAGGAAAGAAGGCAGAGAGAAATAGAAGCACCAGAAAGTTATACTCTTCTCGCATGTTATATATTTTGGATTAAATGAAAGACAAAGGAGAGAAAATAAGAAAATAATGACTTTCCATTGTTTGGAAACCTAAGAGAATGGAAGGAAAGAAAAGAATGTGCATTGAAATTACAATTATACTATTATATGTGAGTTATCCTATTCCCAAAAAAAAAAAGGTTAAAAATCTCTTAATTCAAATTATTGATTATATTTATATGAGGAGTAATGTAATATTAGGGTTACCGAGATTTTATGAATTGAGGCAGGCTTTTATATGAGCATCTAGCTAGTTAGGACTCTGATTTGAAGCCAAATCATTTATATGAAGCGGCGAGTAAATTAAGTTGGAGAAGACACCGGGAGCAGGATTACAATTGAGACGCAGATGGTAGAGAACATTATATATATTGAAAGTCAGATAGTATAGAATAATTAATTAAGGTTAGGAACCCAAATATCATTTGCATCTGCACTTGCACGCGTTGCTACTTTATTTTACATTCTATATGGGTAGAATAATTAAGTTAATCATTAATTGGCCATGCATGTTTATTGCTTGAGCAACTCGATGGCAACTGTAAAATGGCCCCCCCCCCCAAAAAAAAAAAACAAGACAGAGGGAGAGAGAGAAATAATAGGACAGCAGACGCATGAATGAATGAACCTAATACATTATCGCTACTGATCATCAGCTGCCCAGCTCCCCGACATGTCAGTCGTCCATTGATCTGTTGAGAGCTGCCACAAGCTTAGTAAGAGCATCCCTCATCCAATCGTACCGGCACACTTCAAAAGCTTCCCTTATCGTAAGCTGCAATTTAATAATAAAATTAAGGCAAATAGTTTTTTTGTAAGTTACAACCCACAAACGAAAACGGCGCTTCATTATGTAAATACGGACCCATTTTCTAGTGTAACGAGCCTGTCCTGGCCAATGATGAAGCTCTTCAGTCACCTCCAGGGCAAACATATAGCCTCTACAGCTTCCCTCATTCTGCCTCCACTTATTCTCCAGCTGGCTGCTCTTACTTCGAAACTCCCAAACTCCCAGTGTATTTTCCTGCAAATTCAGTTGTAACCAAAAACCAAACCAACAGTTCGTTTAATTTCTCCGAAAACTACTCCTTACATGAAATAAAAGTTCACCTGGACAGGATTAGGGGATACAAGACACGGACACAGTTTATGGACTCTGGAACAAAAATTAATTTGTCACACTTGTTTTTATGCGTACATCTCATGCTCTTTAATTCTCTCTCTCTCTCTCTTTTGTTTTTGTTCTTTTTTTTTTCTTTTTTCTTCTGTGCGTGTATTTGAGTGCGTCCATTTCCTCGCCATACTTCCTTGGTTAATAAATCTAGCTCTAACTGAGTGCAATTATTGTTAACAAAATTTCTCGATGTCACGAATATATTAGAAACTTTGCAGCTGGGAAGTGCCAGTTGCCAATGACTTGGCCAAGCATCTCAAGTAATTGCCAATGACTCGTACGAAACTCGTTTCAGAAGAAACGGCAACATGCATTGACGTATATTATTCGAGCACGACGACTACCTCAACCTTGTTGAGACCTGAGAGTCTCGGTCTTAGTTGTGATCTTCCTGAATAGATTTAATTCATCTCCTACTAGAATCGAACAAAAGATCTCTAGCAATCCTAGTAGAGATTCTGGCTATAGCCGCTTAGAGCCCCTCAATTATGGGGCCTCGTGTGGGGAGATGGAGGTTCAAATCAACTCATCCCTTCAACATCTATAAAACGCTCCCTTTTATCACCGTGTCTATCTACTGACTACTAACAACAAATCGTCGGTGTGTTAAGATACGTATCTATATATATATAAAGCAAAGTAAAAAACTTTTTCTTACACCAAGTAGTCCTTTGACGCCGGCTTCCTCCAAGGCCTCACGGCAAGCAGCTTGATCAAGCGTCTCATCATCCTCCCACCCACCCTATCAATTAAAAGTAAAAAAGTAGCCAAACAGTTTTAACATCTCCTACCCACACATATGTTCAATTCAGAAATACACCAAACTCGCTTGTCAACAAAACAAAAGAAAACACGTTTATAATACACCTTTGGAAAAACAAGATCGTCTCTATTCGGCGTGGAAATCATGAGGACGAGAAAGCTTTTCTCGACACTGCAGTTTCGACCCTCGGCATTCTTCTCATCCAGCTTGTAAGGGATACACCTATTTATAATTCTTTTTCAGGTCGTATAGCAAAGATTAACTGCAGAAATTAATATGCAAAAGGCTCTACCAACGGAACCAAAAAGAAAAATATGCAAGAGGCTATGTTATTCCAAACCTCCCGAGGATTCTAAACAAATATATATATATATATATATATATATATATATAGATGTATTTTTCTGGAAACAAAATGGAGCTTTAATTAGCGGAACAACGTTGTCAAATCTTGTAAGTGCTGTATGGATATGCTTCTTTTGAGTATATAGTTGGACAAGTTCTCGTTAGAAGTCACCCCAGTAACAGATCACGAGACCAAACCGATTTACATTATTGTAATTCAGCACATGCGCCACGCTATCCCTGGCATTGCAAAAATGCACAAAAGCGCCACTCCTAATTTTTTTCGAAACAAAGCTAATTAACTAAGAGTGTTAATTTATAATTCTATTATAAATTATTTTTATTTTAGAGGTATCAATAGTTTTGACTGAATTTTTTTTTTTTTTTGTTTTTCTTACACGTTCTGCCCATAAGCTCTCGTTGATAAATTTGTTGTGTATATGAGAGGTGACAGACGCTAAAAGTTTATTAATTAACAGGTCTTTTATATCTAAATTAGCTTCCCCTCAGGAACCTCTCAAACGAGCAAATAAATGAAGAAGACCAGGTCAGATCAGACGGCCCGATTGTAGACCCAATAGAACATGTAGTCTATCTGCAGGATGCCTGCCCGAAGAAAAGCCCAAATTCAGCAGCACTATAAAGACCAAGACTTGACCACTTGGGCTAGCCTCCTTGCTCTTTAGGGCTTAAGGAGCAATAAGAGAGTGAGACTGAAAAATCAATTCTCCCAACTGCCTTTTAAGGCCCAGTACTAGCCCACAATAATCTGTGGTGTTTACCGAGATGACTTGTCTAGAAACTGTTAATAGACTCTATCGACGTATCACCTAGTTCAAAATAAAAGGCATCAAAGAACAGGATACATAATATGAATTTGCGAGATGAAAATTAAGCATCAAATGTGAAAGAATTAAAACGACCAACACAAAAAAAAAAAAAAAAAAAAAAAAAAACAGAAGGGAAAGAAGTAGGAGTACCGGGACTGAAATATCTGAGCATATGTATAAATACTTACCCAGCTACAAGCCTAAATTGATCGTGGTAACGTTGCTTGCGTCTTCCCGTTCGCGCCAACATTAAGGATGACATGGTAACTATAGATGATGATATAAATAAGAGTATGCTGATAATAATGAAAAGGAAATTCTACTGCTTGATTATCAGAAAACAGATGTATCACTAAGAGAAGCGTGGGGGTAGGACTCCAAAATGAACAAAGTAATATCTAATTCCAACGGGAGGGAGGGGATTGGAAATCTTTGGGTGGGGTACGTCATTGGCCATCTCTGTTGGCGTGGAGAAATATATAAGAGAATGATGTGGGGGGGGGGGAGGGAGGAGAGGGGAGTGAAATTAAGAACGACGACCGCTTACATACATGTATATCTATATATATATAGATAGATAAAGCTACTAGTCTAGACCAGAAGATGAGATGCCGTACGCGGTTGCGGGCTAGCGCGTCCTTTGTTCGTTAATTGCCCGTCCTCTTCTGGTCTCTCCTCCTCCTACCACCCATACCCATATATATATATATAAAGGGGAATTGAAGAAGGTTAAACTTATTTTATTAATCTGCAAGGAGGAGGGAATACTGGGTCAATAATGGCAACTCATCACAAGTACAGATTAATGAAAAGATTCCCCCAACTGGAAAGTTTCTCTTCCAACAAACGTAACTTGTACAAAACGGAAGCGTTGCTCTCTCTCTCTCTCTCTCTGCCTCCTCTGCTCCTTCAGCGAAATAGCGCGGGAAACTGCGCACCTCTGCAGCGAGATTTCGGTTGGATACAGAGTCGTTCTTTAGTCCAATATGACGTGGCAACTGACACGGCTGGCTGGCCCCCTCTCGTTTCCATCTTGACCACGGTCACAATACAGTAGCTCTAAATTGATTCCAATCAATCTTTTGAATCGGGCGCTTAACACAAGATGGATTATTCATCCATTTGGGGACTCCTCGTGAAATTATGAAATAGCAGACACTACTGTATCCATATGGATATCTTTGCCCTCTAAATGGATTGACTTCACACCATTTATTTCTGGTTCTCAATCTCATTCGGCTCATTATTAGTTGCTACATAATTAAAAGTGACTCCATGAAAGTCCTTAGCTTTGCGCATTTAAGGTTGCATTCGGAGTCTCAGATGTGCCCCTTTTTATATTTCTAAGTTTTTTTGTTTTCTTCGTTGTCCTTTTCTTTTTTTTATCCTCCTTGTATGAAAGAAGTAATGTATGTCCAGTAGTGACGGTGGGTTTGAAATTGAGACACTTCATTTGCTTCCTTCAGATTTTCCTCTTCCTTCATTTAACAACTCGTGCTGTTCTCCCACTAGACATTGGTCTTTTAACATTGGGGTGATGATTAGGATTCCAAATATATATATATACATTTGTGTGGCTTGAAGTGGGCTTTTCGATATGCATGAAATGAAGTTCGTCGTAAAGTCGTGGTTTTTTTTTTTTTGGTGAAATGATCCACACTATATCAACACAAGTATTTTTCTTACCGCTAGATACCCGCCCCGGGGGGGGGGGATCCAAATTACCAATCCTTGTTTTGTGAACTTTCTCGTTTAATTTTCGAAAAATCTACATGTCAAATTTCCCACTCATTATACATGCAGCTTAACTTCTATCTGCATGCCTTCCAAATTGTCGTCCGCATGGTTTCACGGGGAAATTTACAAACTTCATTTATTGTACACCTGCAATTATTTTATAACAACAAAAGATCAAATTCATTTTCGCTTCGTATTCAGAGCAATTACACAAACAGACAATACGTTCTTCTAAAAGACACACAGATATCGCCGCACCTGGCATTCCAGTCCATGAAGTGCCTTACTCTATGTTTGCGAGGACAAAAGAAAAAGTCAATAAACCATGTCACCAACGACTCGCATTTGGTACAACATGCGCACCGTGCAGTACACTCCATAATCGATGACGGCATGACGAAATACACCACGCAGGGTGGGGGCTTGATGAATTATGATGCGTTGCCATTGCCTAATGGACTTGAAAATAAGGAGATAGTTCCTGCTAATTACCTTCGATATAGGCCTTCGATATAGGCTAATGACATGAGTCATTCGCCAACTGATTATAGACTAGCAGCCCAACCTCCATTCAACCAATAACCAAGGCCATCCTCAGCCCATGAACCCATCCTACACTAAGCTCCTAGATTAGGTTTCAAGCCTATTTTCCCTTGTTCGACGGGTTAAAATCATTGAAGGTTTTACACACACATGGGACCCGACCACGGGGCCCCATTTAGCTTTCCATGTCTATGGCGTTTCCCGTGGAAATTCGAACTCGTATATATATCATCTGAAATCACTATACGATAGCTAAATACTCAAAGTTATAACTAAATCTATAAAATAAGGTACAACGCACCACCTAAGAACAGTTTACTGCACACAAGGACAGTAAGAATCCACCAGAACGGCAACAAAAAGAATGAGTTGCGGCTATTGTTTTCACAAAATAGAAGTCCTTATACACCACGTGAAAAGGAATCTTAGGCATTTGATAACCACCACATGGTTGTAACCAAGGCAAGAAGAAAAGCAAAGACAGAAGCACTTGGATACCAATCCATAATGATTCAAAATAAAGCTTCCTTGACATTAACGTAGCAAAATCAGAGAACAGAGGGCAACACCAATCTCCAAAATCTTTGCGCTGACAAAATAGCACAGCAAAAACAAAAGACAAGGCGGAAAAAAGACAAAACAAAATTTGAGGAACAGCAGTTGCATTTGTTTGTTTAATATTGGAAACCATCTATTACCGTACATTCCTCAAAATCCCTCAAGCCATAAAGTTAAGAAGAAGTCTACTGGCATAGCATTTAGCAGGAACAGCAGGCAGAAAGCGAATAAGTCATACTTAATCACCCTTCCGCCTGAAAGAACAACCTTCTGTGAGCCTTGCACGACCACCAGTTGGCTGGCACAACACCGTCTGGCAGTTCCCACACACCACAACAGTTTGGGAGTGACTGAAAACGGTGGTTCTGCACAAATTCATAAATTTTTTTTGTTAATTTTTGGTTGAAAGCATCAGAAAAAGTAAGATGCATTATGATTTATCCCAAATTATTAAAAAAAAAAAAACCGAATACATGGAATATAATTGGCAATGGGAGAAGAAATGGTAACTTAAATGGGGTTTGACAAAAAGACCGAAAACTATGTTCATGTTGATGAAAATTATAGATGGGAAGTATTAAACAGTAGAAAACAACTAAAACTGAAACTCACATGTTAAAGCATCCCTGGCACTTGACATCCTGCATCATTCGAATAAGGTGGTGTAGATAAATCAAAATCATAAAAAAAAAGAAAAAAAATTCATTAATCAGCTAGGCTAGCTAGTCAACAAAAAAAAAAAAGAAAAAGAAAAAGAGTAATTCAAAAACAAATAGAGAAGGAAAAAATAGGAAGAAAGCACTAAAATAGACGGGAAGTAAAGAGGAAAAGAATGAAGGGTTACCATAAAAAAGGAGTTAGGGGACTGGACGAGACGCTTGAGCTTGTGCTTCCTCTTCTCCAGCTCGGCCGGGGGATTCAGCAAATCGATGTCATTTTGGAGAACCTTCATTATTGAATCAATTTATAAAAAAAAAAAACAAAAGAAAAGAAAAAATCGACGATTTTCAGATTCTGAATTGCAACGCAACTTCAACCGACGTATTCTCGCAGGAATTAGGAGATTGAAAATTAGGACTCACCATGGCGACCCTTTGGTGCGAATCGCAGTCGGTGTCCAAGTACCAGAGAGGAGAAACGGCGGCTAGAAGAACCTGAGAGACGCTGAGTAGTAGTATTGTTTGTGATTGTGGCTGTGGGCTGTGGGCTGAGGGACGCGAGAAGACGATGAATATAAGGAGATCAAACGATGTCTGTATACCGTTGGATATTAAACCCTATTTGATGTCAGCCCTTGGATCATTTCTTCGTCGCGAACCGCCTAGACCCAGGGCGACGAAACCAACCACAGACGCTCTCAGGTCTCCCGGGCTGTGGTTTGGGGGGGGGGCCTACAATCGCCCGTTCAGTTGCATATCTTTTTAACGAGCATCAACATAGCTCAGCCCGCCCCACTTTGATGAATGCCAGGAAGTTTTGGACAGCGCAACTTCTTGGGCTGCGCTTATGGGTATTCGCATCGCATGCACAGTGCGGGTGTTTCGGCGACAATACGGGCTCTGAGAAACAGGCTGAGACTTGGATTGATTGAGAGTGGGGACAGAGGTTGGGTGGCCTGGGGCTTGATAAGGATTTTGAAATTGGTCCTCCAGAACCGAATTACAGACTTTGGTCGACTATTTTTTTTTAATTTTATATACATATATTTTTTTATTTTCTGGTCCAAAATCACCTTTCCCCGCTATACCTTAACAACTGGTTTTGGGCCCCTGGATGAAATGGAGTTCTCGAATTGGGGGCGTTTCAGTTGGCCCGGCCTGCCCACGAAATAGGCCAACCTTCGGCTCGCTTCCTCTCCTGGAGTGGAGAGAGGACCCCGACGGAGCCAAGTCGTTAAATTATCCCTCTCACTCGCGCACGACAATTACCAAACAGGACAACCAGTCTCCCCTCTCCATTGCGCCCACCCACCCACCGCGGTGGTGATCTCAAAGTCCAAAGCGATGGAATCAACGGCCTCCCCCATTCACCGGAACACGTCATCCTCATCGTTCACGTTCTTAAAATCTTAAAGCCCACCGCACCCCCCCCAAAACCCCACCGGATCCGCTTTACCGTCCTTCCGTCGATAATTAACTGATTAGATTAGATTAGCTTCGATTAGCTTACATCGTATTATCTGGCAGAGTGAGCTCTTGTCTTTTATTTTAAGAAATTAGAAATTGGAAATTAGATCTTCTCTCCCTCCTCCGTCTCCATCTCCATCTCCGCTCCCGCCTCACACCTCTTGTTTTCCGGCGGCGGCTAGAGAATGATACCGCCGGAGCTCCAAACGCGGTCCTTCCGTCCCTACATACAAGCATCCGTCAGCTCTCCCTCCTCCTCCTCCTACAACTCTCCCGACCGCAACCCAAGCCCCGGCTCTCACTTCCATTATGCTGCTGCTGCTTCTTCTTCTTCCTACTCTCCCTCACCATCACCTTCTCCTCCTCCTCCTCCTCCTTCTTCTTCAAGATCTCGCTTCTCTCCTTCTTCGTTCGCTCACAACACCAGAATCGCCATTGCTCTCGTCCCCTGCGCCGCCTTCCTCCTGGATTTGGGCGGCGCCCCCGTTCTCGCCACCTTAACCCTAGGTCTCATGGTCTCCTACATCCTCGATTCCCTCAACTTCAAGTCCGGCGCCTTCTTCAGTGTCTGGCTCTCTCTAATCGCCGCTCAGATTTCCTTCTTCTTCGCCTCCTCTCTCGTCCACTCTTTCAACTCTGTCCCTCTCGGCCTTCTCGCCTCCTTCCTCTGCGCCCAGGCTAATTTTCTAATCGGCGTCTGGGCCTCCCTTCAGTTCAAGTGGATCCAGCTCCAAAACCCTTCCATCGTCCTGGCTCTCGAGCGCCTCTTGTTCGCCTGCGTCCCTTTCACGGCTTCCTCCCTCTTCGCCTGGGCCACCATCTCCGCCGTCGGTATGATCAACGCCTCTTACTATCTCATGGCTTTCAACTGCATTTTCTACTGGCTCTTTGCAATCCCTCGAGTTTCTTCCTTCAAAGCCAAGCAGGATGTCAAGTATCACGGCGGGCAGGTCCCAGATGATAGCTTCATTCTCAGTCCCCTTGAGTGTTGCTTTCATACTCTGAATTTGCTCTTCTTTCCTTTGATATTTCATGTCGCTTCTCACCATTCAATCGTATTTTCCTCCGTTGCTTCTGTCTGCGATTTGCTTCTTCTCTTCTTCATTCCTTTCTTGTTCCAACTCTACACCTCATCGAGGGGTGCGCTTTGGTGGGTTACTAAAGATGCTCACCAGATGCATAGTATTCGCGTGGTCAACGGCGCTGTTGCTTTAGTTGTTGTCGTGATTTGTCTCGAGGTTAGAGTTGTTTTCCATTCCTTTGGGCGCTACATTCAGGTTCCTCCGCCCTTGAACTATGTTCTTGTGACGGTGGCAATGCTTGGAGGGGCTGCTGGAACCAGTGCTTACGCACTTGGCGTTGTTTCTGATGCATTCAGCTCTACGGTTTTCACTGCCTTGGCTGTAATTGTCAGTGCTGCTGGAGCGATTGCTGTGGGGTTTCCTGTATTGGTATGCACTTTGTTCTCTGTGCTTAAAATCCATGTGCTGTATATTTCCAATCATGAACTACTGGCAAAAACTATGCATCTCCGTCTTGGTCACTAGATGTTGGACGGATTGCTTGGTTTACATTTTATGATTGTTATTATCTCTTTGTAAAGCTCTCAGATGTGTACATTGGATATCACGTGTCTTGGCTTTGAAAAGTGAAATGTCCAAGGTGAGGGTCGAACTAAGAAATTTAATGGTATCCTTTGGGGGCCCTTTTTGTTCCGGGATCAGTGAATAAGTTTATTGCATAAGCCATTAAACTTTTACAAAATTAGGTTACCAGTTGTTTGCTGCAGTCGTAGAAAGGAATTTTTGATTGTTCATTGCATGTGGTTCTTATGCTGGTCTTCCTACCATTAAACATATGAAAAGGGAGGTATGAGCCCTGTTTGAAAACTTTGACTTGAATATTAAGTCTTCAAGGAGGAACAAGAAAGTTCAGCTCCTAATGCTCAAGGTTTTTGTAACCCTTTCTGTAGTGACAGAATATTTTTGTGCAACTTTGGATGTCTTCAACATGTTTTTGTGTAATGTGCAGTGTGTTTCTCAACAATATGTGCAGTGTGTGCAAAGCACACTGCCATTATTTATTCTTTAATGTATCTTCTGCTTTGTATCTCTTGTTTATTCCGTTTATTTGTTCTTGCCTGTTGATCTCTTGCTAATGTCCACTGAAAAACAGTACATTTTTCAAAGTTCAATGAATGTTACTTTTATTTGCTCCTTATTTGACAGTTCCTTGCACTGCCATCGGTTGCTGGTTTCTATTTGGCTCGGTTTTTCACAAAAAAGAGTCTGCCATCATATTTTGCCTTTGCTGTGCTTGGGAGCTTAATGGTTACCTGGTTTGTGTTGCACAACTTCTGGGATCTGAATATTTGGTTGGCAGGCATGTCCCTGAAATCCTTTTGTAAGCTCATTGTTGCAAATGTGATCCTAGCCATGGCTGTTCCTGGTCTAGCTCTTCTACCACCAAAACTTCATTTTCTAGCTGAGGTTGGCTTGATAGGCCATGCATTGCTGTTGTGTCATATCGAGAACCGATTTTTTAATTACTCGGGTATATACCACTATGTATTGGAAGATGATGTGATGTATCCAAGCTATATGGTTATCCTGACAACTTTTGTGGGTTTGGCTTTGGTGAGAAGACTATCCGTGGATCATCGAATACAAGCAAAGGCTGTTTGGATCTTGACCTGTCTGTATTCTTCGAAGTTAGGCATGCTGCTTATTTCTTCAAAGTCTGTTTTGTGGGTTTCAGCTCTACTTCTACTGGCCATTACACCCCCATTGCTTCTTTACAAGTGCGTATTCAATCATTTTTTACCCTCTTAGTCTTTCACTGCTTTGTAAGCATCTTGATCCTATAACCTCCTATTTATTTAATTCTTGTTGAACTTTGCAGGGATAAATCACGAACAGGCTCCAAAATGAAACCATGGCAGGGTTATGTACATGCTGGTGTGGTTGGTTTGTCGGTCTGGTTTTTTCGGGAAACAATTTTTGAAGCCCTCCAATGGTGGAATGGGAGGCCTCCAACTGATGGTTTGTTGTTGGGTTTCTGTATTGTCTTGACGGGATTGGCTTGTGTACCAATTGTTGCCTTGCACTTCTCTAATGCCCTGGTAAGTTCTTCTTCTACCCTGCCCTTGTTTTTTGGTTCTTTTCATTATAATATGTATATATATATTATGAATCCGTTTTGAAAAATATACTAGTCTACAAATTAAACAAAGTACCCTATCTGTTGTATTTATTTTACTTCACCTCTCGCGGATTTTACTTGTGCTATACTCTATAAATGATTGGCATTAGTCAAGCAATCCATAGAACTGGGCATAGATAGCAGAGGACTATGCTATTTGTCTTTCTCTCTCTATATATATATATCTATTATGAATCGCTTTTGAAGAATATACTAGCCTACAAATTAACCAAAGCATTCTATCTGTTGTATTTATTTTACTCACCTCTTGTGGATTTTACCTGTGCTGTACTTGATAACTGATTGGGATTAGTCAAGCAATCCATAGAACTGGGCGTAGACAGCAGAGAACTATACTTATTGTCCTTCTCTATGGATCATCTTCCACTTCGAAAATTCTGTCCACAGTCTTAGAGGTGGAAATTAATGTGAACCTGATTACTGCATTAAGGAAAAGAGTAACAATTACACATGGCTATTGATTTATGAAAAAAAACAGAGTCTAGAAAAAGGCTTTTCCTCCTTGTCTTGCTATTATGTTATCTGAGTGTTAAGGTAATTGATATAAGCAATAGACAGCTAACTGCTCTAAATCTATTTTAAGGTTCAGTGTAATGGAAAAGGCATAGGTATGTTATTAGATGCTCATTTTCCAACTTTAGGCATGATGATTAGTCCCTGTATTTTTTTGGGTAAACTGATAAGAATCTGCTTGTGCAGGCTGCTAAGAGGTTCTTAGTTCTAGTAGTGGCAACAGGTTTATTGTTCATTCTAATGCAGCCGCCAATCCCATTGGCATGGACTTATAGGTCTGACATAATCAAAGCAGCTCGTCAATCTTCTGATGACATCTCCATTTATGGCTTCATGTCATCAAAGCCTACCTGGCCATCGTGGCTGCTTATTGTGGCAATTCTCCTCACTCTAGCTGCCATGACATCCATTATACCAATTAAATATATAGTGGAGCTGAGAACTTTTTACTCCATCGCCATGGGGGTTGCCCTTGGAGTATACATTTCAGCAGAGTATTTCCTTCAAGCTGCTATCCTGCATGCTCTTATTGTAGTAACTATGGTGTGCACCTCTGTGTTTGTGGTCTTCACTCATTTTCCATCTGCTTCAAGCACCAAGCTACTGCCATGGGTATTTGCTCTACTTGTAGCACTCTTCCCAGTTACATATCTGTTGGAGGGACAAGTGAGAATTAAAAGCATCTTTGGAGATGGAGTTGGAGACATGGGAGAGGAAGACAGGAAGCTCACAACTATATTGGCTGTTGAGGGCGCAAGGACATCTCTTCTTGGTCTATATGCAGCTATCTTTATGCTCATAGCACTGGAGATCAAGTTTGAGCTTGCCTCACTTATGAGGGAAAAGGCTTTTGAAAGGGGTGGAATTAGACATGGCCAATCTATTCAAAGCAGTCCTGCTAGTTTTGCTCCACGGATGAGGTTCATGCAGCAGCGCCGTGCATCTACTGCACCAACATTCACAATCAAGAGGATGGCTGCTGAGGGTGCATGGATGCCTGCAGTTGGTAATGTTGCTACAATAATGTGCTTCGCCATATGCCTAATCTTAAATGTCAATTTGACGGGGGGTTCAAACCAGGCAATATTTTTTCTCGCTCCAATCTTACTACTTCTCAACCAGGACTCTGACTTTGTTGCTGGCTTTGGGGACAAACAAAGGTATTTTCCTGTTACAGTGGCTATATCGGCCTACTTGGTCTTGACATCCCTATACAACATATGGGAAGATGTCTGGCATGGAAGCGGTGGCTGGGGCCCTGAAATTGGTGGTCCTGATTGGTTGTTTGCGGTAAAAAATTTAGCCCTTCTCATCCTGACATTCCCCAGTCATATCCTCTTGAATCGGTTTGTGTGGAGTTACACAAAAGTGACAGACTCGACACCACTTATCACGCTGCCCCTAAATCTGCCTTCCATCATAATCTCGGACTTATTGAAGATTAAGATATTGGGGATCCTAGGTATTATTTATGCCATAGCCCAGACTATAATTTCTAGACAGCAATACATCTCAGGAATGAAGTATATTTAGAGAAATACAGACTGTACGATGTGTTTTGGCAATTTTCAAGTGAGGTGTGAAATGTCAGGCTTGACGGGACCTTTCCCCTTTCCCACCTACTTCTGCTATGCTATGCCCGAGCCTTTTTTCATATTGGTTATTGCACCAAATCTGGAGGTGAGGAATTTTACCTTTGTAAAGCAAAATGGTACTGCTAACTCCTGAAGTGGCATTGCGAAAATGGATATGACGTCTTGGTTTTTGTTTTTTTTTTATTGATTCATCCTTTTGCTCTCTGAATGAAAACTGATAAGCAAGCTTCCAAGGGAGGAGGTTGAACGCAGAGACACAATAAAGGACTTCAAGGTCCAGCTGGATCGTACAGGTCCGACTGTGTTGTCGGACGCTCAAGGCATATGATCTGACGATATACCGTGTTTCATGTTTTTGGAGGGAATATCCAAATGGAAGGGATTGAGGTGGTTCGCACTTGGTACTGGAAGGTTCGATGTCCTTCTCATTCAATGTTACCTCTGTGCAGATGGCTCTCTGCGACGATGGAATTCTTCGACAGATAACGACAGCCAGAGGCTCCATATAGGCAATTTTGTGGACAACCAGAATTTACAGCTTACATGTCTCGGCATGACAACAATACAGCAATACCTTTAAACCGAAAAACTCAGCGCACAGAGAGGCTAACGGGCGGTCGAACGTCGGGTGCCCTTTATCACCGTAGTTGGGACCAAATAGACCGGGGGACTCCTGGTTCGGTCATAAAAATCTGTCAACGCTGAAATTAATAAATAAAAAAATAAATAATAATAACTTGTCAAATCCGGGTTAAGGCAACGTGTGCGGAGGTAGAACACATCTGGTTTGCGATTAGACCGACGCTGATTGAAAGTACGAGAAATTATGGTTGGACCTCTAAAGTTATTCTAAATTATAATTAAATTTTGATTTTTGTCGAACTTGCAATCCATTCCTAAAGTCTATTTAAGCTGGTAATTTACTGGTTAAAATAAAGTGTAATCCTTAAAAACGATTTGGAGACAACATATATCGATCTACTTGTTACCTTTTTATTTTGTTTAATTATTAATGAATAAGTACAATAGTTTTTCACAGTTATGTTTAATTATTAATTATGACAGGATAATTATTTATGCTAATTAATAAGAATATATATTTTAATTAAATTCCAATTTTGCCATCCGTGCCTCTTGACTATCCCACGAGTATATAATTTTATGCTTTGGATGTTGTACGACAAACAGTCGCTCACTCAGACCGACGGTAGATTTGAGTCATAGGAAAGTAGGAAGCGAAATGGCGCTTGAGGTCGTGGGATATGAAGGTGGAGGCAGGGCCGTCGCCAGCGTGCTCTTCCTTATCTTATCGCTGACGAGCTCGTCCTTGATTGGGATTGGATCATCCAGGGGGTCAGAAGACCCAACTCCGGCACCATGGCCCCACCAATTCCACGCCATCCTGTTCATGAACTACAGCGGCATCCTGCAAAAGATCGATTTGTGGTACGACTGGCCGAACGGCAGAAACTTCAACATCATACATCATCAGCTGGGTAAGCTTTGGTACGACCTGGAATGGAACAACGGCACTTCCTTCTTCTACACGCTGGACTCCGACCACGAGTGCTCCTCGGCACAGCTGGAGGTTGGGATCCTTCGCCCTAATTGGCTGGAGGGAGCCAAGTATCTGGGTCAGCGACACGTCGATGGCTTCCTCTGCAATGCTTGGGAGAAGGTCGACTTCATCTGGTACTACGAGGACGTTGTCACTAAGAGGCCCGTTCATTGGGTCTTCTACACTGGTAAGAAGAGAATCGATTTCTTTCTTCTTCTTTTTTTTTTTTTTTTTTGAAAAACTAAATTAAATTATATATATATATGTCTCTAATGTCTTCTTCGACATGCCCTTCCAATTCCCATTTTCACAAATGCTTTGTCGAAATTGGGGGGGGGGAGATGTTGCAGGGAGAGAGGCTCATGTGATGACGTTTGAAGTGGGAGCTGCGCTTGAGGATAAAAAATGGCAAGCCCCTTCCTACTGCTTTCACAAGAAAAATGGTGGAAGTGAGGGCCCTGCTGCAGATGCATCTGGGGCAACTCCGTTGGATCGTGGATGCCGTTTTGAGAGGTTCCACGGTTCGCTCAATGTACTTTAATGTGGTAGCTTTGTTTAGCGATCCTTGACGTGCTGTAATGAGATCGAATTGAATTCAATTCAACTCTTTTGATCATCCTCCTATCTATCGAAGCAGGGGCAAATACACAACCATTCCTCATCAGTCATCACTCACTAATGATAGATTTTTTTTTTTTTTTTCTTTGGTACATAGTGGAGATAGCCAGGGCATCTAAGTGGAGGTGAGAGGGGGGGTGAGGAAGGGAGGGTGAAGGAGTTCGAATCTCCGACCCCGATTTAGAGGTACAAGCCACCAATTACTGCTGCAACAAAAGCTTGCATCCTACCAATGGTTGATATCAAATCCTCCTTTGTCAGCAAGTTCAATCTTGGGCCGAGAAAACATTAGACCATCGGAGTGGGCTCTGACCCAAAGCCCCACTCAGGCGCAGGCGGGGTGCCAAGGTATGTTTCTGCTAATCACCTAAACTAAAGTAGAGGTTGGGGTTCCACGTCCATTTGCTATTTGGTTTCTAACTAGTTTATATGAGATGAAAGAAATGCTATTGCTAGCCCACGCGTACATTTGTAACTCTGATGACCCACCCGTAAGTAGAAATTGTCTCGTTCTATTCATACAGCTACTCAATTTCATTTGTGACTCTGCGTTGTTGGAGAGTCTGAGCCCGTCACACACTCTTGTACCAAGCTCTCTCTGGACTATGTCATGGATCAAGAAGCCGTCGGTGACGTAACAAATAATAAGTAATAAACCCATCAAAGGTCCAATGGGCCAAACTTTCGATTTGAGAAGTAGTGAATATGGGCTTAAAATACGCGGTCTGCTCCAAAAAAATAGCCGAAGGCAGTTCCCCCCTTGCCACCCTTCCAATCCCTCCACACCAGGCTCTCAAATAAATAAATAAATAAAATGATGGGTTTACGGGTGAGAGAGAAAAACGAGATGGAGCCCATTGCAAATAGCAGCGCCCAACCTGCCCCCGATGGGATGCTGAGCGTTTTAGGGTTACTAGGCGGTGAGACGATGTGGGTGTGGTGACGCACTGGACAGACAAGCAAAAAAAAAAAAAAAAAAAGAATAAGAGCCATTAGCATCGATTCTCTGCTGCTCTTTGCCGCCCTCCGCCTCCGCCTCCGCCTCCTCCCCCTCTCTATCTCCGTCTGTCTGTCTCTATCAAAGGTTTCAACTTTTCCTCTCAGCCTTCTAATTTCGTTTCTTCCCTTTTCCCCATACGCTACTCTTCTTCTTCTTCTATTATTATTATTATTATTATTATTATTAGGAGGAGGAGTAGGAGTAGTAGAATTTGGGTTTGATTTCTCAGAAAACAATGGGCGGTGGTGGCAACGAGGAATGTTACAAGCCAGAAGCGGGATTCGAACTAGATTCGAGGGAATCGCTTGTTGATCTCTCCTCCCCCGCTGTCTCAACCGAGCTTTGGCTCATCCAGTGGCCTTATCACGAGGTTAGCAGTTTTTTTTTTCTTTTCAAATAATAATGAACAAAAAAAAAAAAACTGCTCTCTATACCCAAGCACCCTAGAGTTGAGTTAAATATTCTTTCCCTTACTATTTGAATATTAATCACTGCTCTGCGTCTGTTCGTGTGGATGCCTTAGTTAAGGAGTCTTGTTTCTCACAGTTATCATTCGTTTGTAAAATATGCAGCTTCCTGATTTTCATGGGAAAGAGATACCACTCAATCTTCATAGTGATGATGGATGTCTGGGCACTTTTGAGGGCTCTTCTTCAGGTATCCCATTACATACATAGATACATACATACATACATACATACTCACTCACTCATGTAGTCGTGTTCACCACTAATAGATTTGTGATCTTTCATTGTTGTGGCAGGAAAAGCATATAGTGTGGTTTCCTGCACTTCTGAAGAGCCAGAGGCAACCGTTTTCCTGTCCTCGTCGTCAGAAACAAAAATTGGTATGATTAATTAAACCTCTTTCCTTTCCTTTCTTCCTCTTTCGGTGCTGAACATCATTCACGCTAATTCTTTTTTTTTTATATAATTTTTTTTCTGCCATTACTATCATCCACAAAAGAATGAATTTTGCTTTTATGCTGCCTTAAATATCTGGAATAAAAGAAACAGATAATGAAAAGTTGCTGAGGTTGTCTGTATAAGTGTTGATACGTGTATTTTAATACATGTCAAGCAGTTGAATCTATATTTTTGTGCTCTACAGCAGTAATTTAAGTCAAACTCAAGCTAATTTAAATTGACTCAATTTTGATATGCCTTCTTAACTGTCTAATCTTAGGTGGATCTATGCTAGCGTCTATGTGCATATAATGTATCAGTTTACAGCTGGGATCGTTGGTGTGCTGTTGTTGTGTTGTTAGTTGATTTTACTCAACTGTTTGTATTGCAATATATATATATATTAAAAAAAAATGTGTTTTCACATTAGCTTCACACTCTTTCCTGCGTTGGTAGTTGGAAAGGTATCAAGACGTGTTTCCCTTGTCCATTACCCCGAACCTGAAGAACTCGAGAAACTAGAAGCTGAAAAGAAATCAAAACGTCTGTATCAGATGCCTGCAGGATCTTCTCTGAGAAGTTCATCCCATCATTCTGTGACGCCAAACCAAAGTTCTAAGCCAAGAAACTCACATTCATCAAGGGGACACAGCGCTTTGACGCATAGTAGCAGACATAATGATAGTTCTTTGTTCAAAGTTGATGAGCAATCTAATCCTCGAAAAAGAAGACATGATCACAAGCCTAACTTTCCTGAAGACCGGCCTACCCTAGACTCGGGACAAGGTTATAGCGGTTATACATTTTCAGGGTCGTCAGAGCATACCCGACAATGGAAGCCGAAGGTTGAATTAAAAGGCGAGGAGTAAGGCTGCTTTCCTCAGTTTAATTTCCTCGGGTTATGAATGGCAATTTGGTGAGAATAGTGAAGAAATTGTAACTTACATGAATTGAGTAATTTGCTTATTGCGTGGAGCTTGGGTTGAGGGAAGAAGAACGGAGGAGTGATTTTGGTCGTTGGCTTGACAAAGAGCATCATCATAATTTAACCAGAGAGAGTTGAGAGAATGAGGATGGGGTTGTTTTTTTTTTTTTTTTTTTTGGTTGTTGTTGTTGGGCCAGTAAGCGTCTTTGACTGTGATTAGTGAAAAAAAATTTTCTGGCTCCCCTGCCCTTCCTAGGTATTTAGTTAATAGGGAGATATAATGGCATGGCATTTAAGGGCCGCACTCTCGTCGTGCGGCTGGAATGGATTTACATTGATAATATGATCTCCTTCTGCTCCTCCTGGGCTTCTGCTCCTCCTGGGCTTCAGTCTTTAATCACCTACTTTCAGAACTCGTGACAATCGAGCGGTGTACAACCAAACTTAACGGCCCACCCACTCGGTTATCAATATCTTTGATGCGGTCCAAAGACAGGCTCTCTATAATTTCGTGGTCTTCGATCCAAGATTTGAATTACAGAGAAATCGCTACTAGCGAAAACTAAAGAGCAAATCATCGTGTCCTCCGGAGTCTCCACTAAGAAATTCTAGGATCGGCTCTATGGCCGCTTCTACATCTGGATGGATGGATGGATGGATGGTGCCCTCCCCACGTTGACTCGATTGTCCGTCTCAGTCTCCTCGTCGTCGTGGGACTTCTCGTCTCGTGCCTCGCTCACGGATTGTCTTTTATCATCTTCACTTCGGCACGCGCTATGGGCCAGGGCGACAAAACCACCTATGGGAGACCGACACCCACTGTTTTGCAAAAACCGAGGAGGCCGCCATGGTTTGAAGTGCCAGCCAACTTTTTAATCTTGGATGTTTCGTTTAATCTTTTGGTTAATGAAACTGACTGACAGACAGACAGACAGACAGACAGATAGACAGACCTCACTCACACCCCTGCACCGTGCCTACATGACCTTTGCTTGCCTCCCTCCAACACAAATACGTCTGAAGCGTGCACGTGATTACGGTGCGAGATTTCTCTGCCTCACGGACGCCCAGCGCAGGTGCGCCAATTTCCAATGCCATTCTTCCTCTTCTTTCCTCTTCTTCTTCTTCTTCTTGTTATTACTTTCTCTCTTTCTCTTATTGTGTTAGTGGCAGATCAGGCCATGGTTGGTTGGTAATATATATTTTGACGTTAAAAGGCATCCCCATTTTGTCATTTGAGAACCAAAATAATAATAATAATAATCAGAAGAAGAAGAAGAGCATTCGCATCTGCAGCTTAATTTCCCTGTAGGTGCAGGTTTTTTTTATCTTTCTTTCTTTCCCAGAGGCGTAATGCATGTGGTCGCTATTCGTCTGATAACATAACATGCAGTTGTGCTTTTCTTTTTATTTTTTTGGGTTTTGGATTTTCAGTCAAATCTGTTTCGAATAAGAAACTATATACACGTACATCGAGAGGATTTCTTTGTGGAGTAGCCCAGCCATGGATGATACGGACAACAAGAAGATGATGAGCATGGGTGTTCTGATCGTCGCCACTCTACTCGTGGCCAAGCTCCTCTCCCTGCTTCTAATGCCTAGACCTCAAAAGCGTCTGCCCCCTGTTATCAGTTCCCCCTGGCCTCTCATCGGAGGGCTACTCCGTTTCCTCAGGGGACCCATCTTGATACTTCGCCAGGAGTATCCGAAGCTTGGCGGCGTCTTCACTCTCAACCTCTTCAACAAGAAGGTCACCTTCCTGATCGGCCCCGAGGTGTCTGCCCATTTCTTCAAGGCCCCAGAGTCCGAGCTCAGCCAGCAGGAGGTCTACCGCTTCAATGTCCCGACCTTTGGTCCTGGCGTTGTCTTTGATGTGGATTACTCTATCAGGCAGGAGCAGTTTCGCTTCTTTACTGAGTCCCTTAGAGTTAACCGCCTCAAAGGCTACGTGGATCAAATGGTTGTTGAAGCTGAGGTATGTGAATGGCAACATTAGATTTATTAGTTTTGCTTCAGCTCTTTAGCTTGTATAGGCTTCTGTTATCAAGCTTATGTGGATCATACACCGATTGTGTCTCATGTGATCCCTGATCCCACCCAACCGCTCCCCAGGCCTCCATCTTCCCTCTTTCAGAATGCAATCAATAACCCCCCTTTTCTACTTATTGACAGCTTTCAATTTAAAATTTCACGAGCATGCATGTGTCTTCTGGCATCCATCCATCCATGAGACACATTTATGTGGTTAAATTTCATGCATGGATATTTTGCTCTATGTATTTCAGTCTGGTGATCATCAATGGTTTGAGTATTTGAGCTGTGACTGTCATCTTATTGTATCTCTTCCGTAACACATTGCATATGTTCAAAGCTGCTTCTATGATGATGTTTTCGGTTAGCTTGGCTTTGACATTCCTTGGATTTGATTGAATCAAATTCTTTTGTATGTGTTTCCAAATAATCAAGTGTACTAGATATCGAAATTCTCGGTTATGATATTGGTGCTTTCATAATGGAAATGCATAGGATTACTTCTCAAAATGGGGAGAGAGTGGTGTGGTGGACCTAAAGTACGAGCTTGAGCATCTGATTATCTTGACAGCCAGTAGATGTCTTCTGGGTCGTGAAGTTCGGAATAAGCTTTTCACTGATGTTTCTGCACTGTTCCATGACCTGGACAATGGAATGCTTCCTGTCAGTGTTTTGTTTCCGTACTTGCCCATTCCAGCTCACCGACGCCGTGACCAGGCTCGCAAGAAGCTTGCAGAAATATTTGCAAGCATCATATCCTCCCGCAAACAGGCTGAGGAGTCAGAGAATGACATGTTGCAGTGCTTCATTGACTCAAAATACCGAGATGGTCGGCCAACAACCGATTCTGAGATTACAGGCTTGCTTATTGCTGCTCTTTTTGCTGGCCAGCACACCAGTTCCATCACATCCACATGGACTGGTGCCTATCTCCTCCGTTACAATGAGTACCTTTCAGATGTGTTGGAGGAGCAGAAAAACCTAATAAAAAAGCATGGGAACAAGGTGGACCAAGATATCTTGTCTGAGATGGATGTCCTGTATCGTTGCATCAAGGAAGCTCTTAGATTACATCCTCCACTTATTATGCTGCTACGCAGTTCGCACACTGATTTCACTGTGAAAACACATGAGGGCAAAGAATATGACATTCCGAAGGGCCACATCGTAGCAACATCTCCAGCATTTGCAAATAGGCTTCCTCACATCTATAAGGAGCCAGACAGGTATGACCCCAACAGATTTGCTACTGGTAGGGAAGAAGACAAGATGGCTGGGGCTTTTTCGTATATATCTTTTGGCGGTGGTAGGCACGGATGCCTTGGTGAACCGTTTGCATACTTGCAGATAAAGGCTATATGGACTCATTTGTTGAGGAATTTTGAACTGGAGTTGGTATCACCTTTCCCTGAGATTGACTGGAATGCAATGGTCGTGGGCGTGAAAGGAAATGTGGTGGTCCGTTACAAGCGGAGGAAGCTTTCAGTTAATTAACTGGAGCGACTTTGTGGATGTTCTGGAAGATTCGAACAAGTCGATGCTCTCTCTCTCTCTCTCTCTCTCTCTCTCTCTCTGATTGTGCTCCCAAAGTTGTTTGTGTTTCCGAGAAGGCGCTTGCCCGTGGTCCGTTGGATTGTTTTTCTTTGTTTAGTTTTCTAATTCTGATAACTACCGTAACTTGGGACAGCTTCAGGTTTTGCATTTAATCCCGGAATTCCAGAACTTTTGGTCTGAAAATGTTCGTCGGATGCAACCTAGTGTTTGCAGGCTTTAATTTCAACGAATCTAGCCGTGGAATAACATTTGTATGTCCCTTTTCCGATGTACCCCAAAAAAGAAAGTATGCAAAGATTCTCGCATAGATCGCGGGCGAAGAGAGGACAAAGAGAGGTGCCTCCGTCGGACTTCGGACGTCATAACCCCAGACGCGAAATAGATTTAAATGGCGGCATGACCGGTTGACCAAGCTCTGTTTTGTGAACCACAAGGAGCCAAGCTCCAGTCTAGTACTTGGTAGTTAATTATGTCACGAGGCGTTTCAGTAATTTAGTGCTGATACCGGAACCGTACGGTCAAGTGGGAGAGTGAGTGAGACGGCGAAACCCCAAACCCAACATTAAATTCATCACCTGCCGGTACGACCAAAATGCTCACAACACAAGGGGAAGACATTGATTCGAGTAAACAAGCGGGCATGCATTCACAAGCTTCATGGACTAATCCCCGGTCTGTCGGCGCCACCCGATCAAGCGACTAAACAACTCATCACGTATTGCAACACCAATCCGTAACCAAATATCCAATGCTGAACTGAATAACCTCAAGCGTTCGGTGATAGCTCTGTCGTCATCACGACCCCTTGACTGGCCTCGACAGGTAATCAGTTTTGAGGCACAGAGATGACCTAATAATATAACGTGTACCGTCAAATTTGTGGTTCACGTGGGTGGACCTCACAAAGATGAATTCCTTAAATATTCAATTTTGAAAGAATAAAATAGTCTTTCACGTAGAGTAAACCCGCCAAATATCGTTAAGCAGTCCAACTGCCAACTGTTCTAGCGGTGCGTCTTTAGCCTCTACTGTTTAGAATGTGAGGAAGAATTGACTTCCTCAAAAATGGACCATTGACACTAATTTGGCCATTAATTTTGGTTAGGCCACCACCCGCCCCCATCACATTTGATTGGTCATTGATGAATTTTGCGGGTGTTATTGTACACGACTTTTTCCAATAAAAAAGGCAAATGAATGGCATTTCTAAACCTACCGTCCATATATATATATATATATACCCCAAAAAAACACCCAGCCACAAAAAATATCAACGAAAAGTGCATTGCACTGAAGACATTGTGGAATTTTCTTCGTCGTTCATTTTCTCATAGCGTTTTCGGTGATCAATCGCATTCGCATTTCCAATTTCTCAACGTCCTAACTGCGGATACCGCTTGTCAACATACTCCGTTAATTAATCGGCCCATCTGACGTAAGTTCAACTCAACTGCCTCTCCTTGTATATATTACTGATTAGTTAAATCTTCTTTCCTTGTGTTCTGAGTTTCGCGAGTCAATGAATGGTAATGGAAGTCAATTTTCTTTTTATAGACGACAGCCAGGCCAGCCAGAGAAAGAAAGGAGATCACTCCACTGGGTCTGATTGTCATATATAGAACCGGAAATGGAATCCAAAGACAACTGCGGAGAAGCCAATGGGAGCAGAGTATCCGCAAATGGGAAACAGCACATTACCAGTGGAAGTAGTACTGCAGAAGAAAGCGGCAATGATGAGATTGAGCAAAGCAAAGTTCGTGTGATGAGAGCCCTTGTTGAAACTCAGGACCCTTCCGCCAAGGTTTCCCTTCCCTTCCCTCTTTCTTTTCTATTCTTCCCTCTCTTCTTCTTCTCAAAATGATCTAAGCCCATCCACCCCTCTCAGTTTGATCTTTAATTCTCCATAGCTGAAAGTCTTGAACAAAAGCAACCAGATCCAACTGCTCACTTGCACTTCTCTTTACAGACTTACTAGTACGGAGAAACGGACAGGCATATATATATATATATATAATAGCATCCATTTTCCAAATCTTTTGCTTTAACTTGATAACCGCCGGTGGAGTTGCCCTTACTGTACATCTTGACTACTGGTTTGCGGATGTACGGGACATTAATAAATTTCTTACGTACCACTAAATCTGTACTTCAATTATTAAATGATAACAATATGATAGAATCCTGATCTTAGAAACCGACATTGATGAGGAAATCACGCCCCTTTTAGAACTTTCTGCTGCAATCAAATTTTATCTTATAGGGCTTTTTTTTTTTTTTTTTTTTTTTAATTTGGTTTTTTGCTTCTTTTACATTAAGGTCGGCCACATTGTTTAATTGCATGTTTCTATATGGTTAACTGCGATTTTCAGGAGGTGGACGATTTGATGATAAGGAGATTTCTGCGCGCTCGTGAACTTCACATTGAGAAGGCTTCCAACCTATTCCTGAAGTACCTAAGCTGGAGACGATCATTTACACCTAATGGCTTCATATCTCCAGCTGAGATTCCAAATGAACTTGCCCAAGACAAATTGTTTATGCAAGGAGTTGATAAGCAGAATCGGCCAATAGTGGTTGTTTTCGGTGCTAGACACAAGCCCAACAAACGAAATCTAGATGAATTCAAGCGTATGTCGCAACCTTTAAAACTACTTGTTACTCTTTTGAATGACTGGCAACTAAATTTGAGTGGAACTGTTTTAACGCTTTGAACTTCTCCCTGTAAAGTCTTCCCATTTTAGCTTCCAATTTTAAAAGCAACCTGATATGGGATATTGAAGCTGCATTCATCTAAATTTGGTTTTGGCCCGTCATTCCTGCGTGCAGGTTTTGTGGCCTTCACTCTCGACAGAATATGTGCCAGGTGACTCCCTGTCTTCAATCTTCCGTGTACGTTGAACTCGGGCGTTTTTTGTTATGGCATCCACCGTATTTTTGAATCCTGAACATTGACCCTACTGTTGAACTTGGGCGTTCTTCAACGCAAACATCCCCGAATTTGCTTTCCACTTTCCTGATGTAAGGAACAACATTGAGACCATGTTCCATCTTCTTGTTGTTTCAGAATGCCACCTGGACAGGAAAAGTTTGTGTCCATTGCTGATGTTGAAGGATGGGGATACTCTAACAGTGACATTCGTGGATATCTAGCGGCACTATCAATATTACAGGTAATACAAACATATTGCCACCCTTGTAATGCTTGTAGTGGTAACTTGGATCTTCTGGTGGCAGGATTGCTACCCCGAGAGGCTAGGCAAGTTGTTTATGGTCCATGTGCCGTACATATTCATGACAGCATGGAAGGTTGTTTATCCATTTATCGACAGCAAAACCAAAAAGAAGGTATGAAATATCTCTCCTTGCAAAAGTTGCATGTTCCACCGCATCAGAAAACATATTTGTTGAATTACCTGCGTAGCTTGAGCCAGCACATTATTAGTTGGATGACTTTTGCTCTTTACATTGTTCTCTTTAATCCATCCTCATTTTCATTTTTCGTATTTGGCAAATTGCTGCAGATAATTTTTGTCGAGAATAAAAGGCTGAGGTCCACTCTGCTGGACGATATCGATGAGAGCCAACTCCCAGATGTGTATGGAGGCAAATTATCTCTAGTCCCTATCCAGGATGCCTAATTCCTTAACCTCGCACCAATATTGTATGTGAGCTCTTTATCATTCCCTACGTTGGTAGGCTTCGAGAGCTATGGTATCTGATATTTCATTCACTAGCTCTTTCAAAGACAGCGGGGTTGTTGTATATTATAAACCATATTGAGTTTATTTAGAGGTAAGCAAATTCTGTTAGGATGGCCTATATCAGATTGAATCGAAAACACACAATAAAATATTACTAACATAGTATTGAGACATAAAAGGCAACAAGCAATTGAATTGTGGTTCATTTTAAGTTGCAGGAGTATCCTTGGATTCAAGGGTAATATCAAAGAGGGAAAAATTGTGTGCCCAACATTAACTGCTTGGAAGTGGTTACGCCGAAGATTCAGCAACCTGTATGATTTCTTTTTATCCAAGATATACATTTAGCAACGATAGTCCGGGTTCGGAAGAGTCCATAAATGCTGTAGGCGAATAAGTCAAATTTACATGCAAAGCATCCCCAAGGATTTTTGGAATGCACCTCTGTACAAGAATCCTAATCACGATAGTATTCGTGAGCTTTGATTGATAAAACAAGCAGAAGTACATATTAAAGTGAAAATGCTCAACAGTTATCCAGGTTATTATTCATGGTTTGGTAGCCCGGCCAATAGTGGCAGCAAATACATTGCCCAAATGAGACATCATTGTGTTTATAAATCAACAGCAAATGAGATTAATTATGCAAAATTCTATCCGCGTTTCCAAGTCATAGAGGCCAATGTGTAATATGACATCCCATAGAGACCCCACGCTCCACAGAGGACTCTCACCCAACAACTACTTTGTTCTCGTCCAAGAAGTTGTAGGTAGGAACCTCTAAGTTGAAAGGAGCTGGCCCCTTGCGGATCCTGCCAGAGATGTCGTAGTGTGAGCCATGGCATGGGCAAAACCAGCCACCAAAGTCACCAGCATTAGGCAATGGAATGCACCCCAAATGGGTGCAGACCCCAACAACAACAAGCCATTCAGGATTCTTAACCCTGGCTGAGTCCTCCTGTGGGTCACGAAGGGAAGCAACATCAACACTGTTAGCCAGCTTAATATCGTCTTCAGTTCGTCTCCTGATAAAAACTGGCTTCCCCCTCCACTTGACTGTAATTGTGGTCCCGGGTTCAATGCTTGAGAGGTCAACCTCAAGGGAGGCCAGAGCAAGAACATCTTTGCTTGCAGACATGCTGAGAACAAACTTAAGGATCAGAAGACGGATTAAGGAGGCATAGACAAACCTGCCACCTGACAATACAAAATAGGCAAAGGCGCGTTTACTGGGGTCGCCTGGTGGGAAACGTTCATGATTATACTCATCATAGACAATTTTTGAGGTAGGATTTTTCACTGCTGCTACAGTAGCTGGGAGGTCAGAGATCACGCTCACATCATTTCCTTGACTGAGGACTCCAGAAGAAAATCCTGAAAGAGTTGATCAACCATTGGCAAACTCATCATAAATTGACCCAACTAGTAAGGACAGAATTGACTAACAAGTTAAAAAGGAAATCAAGTATCCCTTGATTTGCCTTAGGACAAAGTAGAAACTTTCAGGGAAAAGAAGACATTTGAAAATTTAAAGAGAAATGACACATGTGCATAATATTCACCAGGCCACAGCTTGGGTTCATAATTATGTAATTTACATGACAATGTAATGAACAGTCCTAAATGTTATTAATAATGACTATGCTAAGAAAGGGTATGATAATGTCATGTTCACTATTAACAACTCATAGTAAATAAGAGAATGTGGAAGCAAATTATTGATGGGCACTAGTAGTGTGAGGAAGGATCTCGTTCAGATCACGGTGAAGGAAAATGAAAGCATGTTTTCTTGAACCTCACACATTGCCGTCAAAAACCAATAGGATAAAGGAAAAGAAGAGACATGTCATAATTTTATGACCATAGCTATCTGCATATGCACGGTGAGGGTTGGGTCCATGCCTATGGTCCCATTAATATTTGAGCAAAAAATTAAAACGAATCTCCAAGTGAATGAGACAGACGACAACCCTCAGAGTCAAAAACACACACACACACACACACACATTGATGTTGATATAGTGGGTAATGACCACGCATGTGTGGAATAACCGTAAAAAATACTCGCGTTACACAAGAATTAGGGCGAACAAGGGCTGAACAGACCATAATCCACATCGTGCCTTACAACTTCCAACGTGGATTTACCACAGACGAGGGGTTGCGGGTGTCGAATTGGGGAGGACAAAGAGAAATGGAGAAAATTTTAACTAACTACTCCAAACACTACTCGGTTACCTCTTTTTAATTGGAAAACGAAAAACAAAAGGACCAGAATTTCAGTGCCGCGCCGGACCGAGATGAGCGTCTCAAGCGATTATCCCGGCTATAGAAGGAAGCGAGATTGAGATTTTACCTTTAAAGATAATAATACCAGACGCCCGCAATTCCGGGAAACAAAGAGAAAAAAACAGTCAAATCTAAGGCTCAACGAAACAATCAGGAAATGTTTGGATCCAAAAAGTATCCTCGAAATAAGAAGGTCCGTACGATCGGAAGACCCAAAAAACAGAAAAATAAGAATCACATGAAGATAGAAGATGCATCAAATCAAATACAGAGGGAGGGAGGGAATCGCAATTAGATTATTTCCGGAATATTGGGGAAAGTATTGATTGAAGAAGAAAAAAAATTAAAACAAAAGAAGAAACCTCTGATGATTAGATCTGACGCGAAGGGAAAATGATAGGGAGCAGCCAGGATGGATCTGGAAGAGGCGGCGGCACCACTGTTGTGATCATCACCGCCACTTCCACCAAAAAGAGGATGGTTTCGAGAGACAAAGGCGGAGGAGGTCGTCTGCGCATGCGATGACCTCCACCTCCACGTAATGGAGGAAAGCCTCCTCCCTGCAACCCCCAGCATGCTCCTCCTCCTCCTCCTCCTCCTCCTCCTTCTCTACTTTGTTGGCTAGGCTTGGCTTGGTCCTCCTTTTTACCACTTACCGGGATATGGGAGACCGGCGAGGGAGATTTAATTTAATGATTGACTACTAATAAATTAATTCGAGCAAACCAGAATTTGAAATGAATTTCCCCAAACAATCTCGAAAAAATAAAAATAAAAATAAAAATAAAATATACTTCATAGGTTGGTGAGATCAACGACGTCGTTCCTCTGCCCACGAGGCAAGAGCGAAGAAAACTCTTTGCCGTTTTTGTCTTTTTCCATTTAACAATTTAATATTCCCTTCTCTTTCTCTCTTTTGTTTTAGAAGAAGGGAGAGGGGGGGGGGACAGGGGGAGGGTGAGGTGCAATATAATATGCCCTTCTCCTTGAGTATTCTCTTTTTACTCTTTTTTCCATTATATATTTGCCATCACACAACCATTTTCACCACTATTAACTTCTAGCTATCGGCTTCCTCTTTCGCCCGATGCCACGCACTCAGAGAGTGCCTTCCCCACGCCCTTTCCCCCCTCAACCGAAGCCCAAATTGCTGCAGCGACATTCGGCCCATTAAAACGAGCTCCCTTCGCTTCTACGGCTTAACGAACCCGCAATGTATAGGGATTCTTGCAGTAAATTTGTGGCGAGAGCTTTTGGACTCAAATCCACTACGAAAGTTTCAATCCGGACCTTTCATTCAATCTCGCCCACTTCGATGGGAGCACCGGAATTCGGAACCATACCGCACAGACGTTAGGCGGAACGCTTGAGTGCTGCTCCCGATGGTTTACTTACGGGCTCATCGCCTTCAGTTCTGCAACGCATATCACCACGCATCATCGTCCAAACGGCAACGACTAAGTAGCGGACGCTTCCAAGACAGATCAACATCCCAGTTCTTCAAACAAATACAGGACCTAGCGGGTTCTGCTAAGATTCTTGTAATTGAGACCTAAAACCAGACAAGCGAGTAAATGTGTAGTGCAAACAAATGTGGACTCCTCTTTAAGTCACTGGTCTGCTCAGCAAACATTATAGATTTGTGCAGGAAAGATCAAAGTTTGACATTACAGAGTCTCTACGTATAGCTAATTATTTAATTATTTTCAAAAAATTAATCCTCTGTGGATCCAGAGTGATGGAGGAAGCTCGACCACACATCAGCCCATGACCTCCGCCCATCTGTTACTGACTTGACAACTGATGCTGCTTCCCCAACGTCAACACGGATTTGATTCTTGCTATCCCGCTCACGGATTGTCACGGAGAATGTCGAATCAACAGTTATTGCAAAGGGTACGCCCAATTCATCTGTTCTTGCATATCGTTTTCCAATTGAAGTACCTGTTACGAAACAGTCAAAACAATAAGTTCATCTGAGCATGAACTGCAAAACCACTTTAGTAGCTGCTGTAAGCAATTCATGTTAATCAACTTTTTTATTCCCTTCGTGAATTAAATTAGCTTCTACATGATAAAGCACCTAACAGAACCATTTATAGTTTATAATCCCAGAAGTTCTTCAAAAAATGACAATAGATGCACAAAACACCCAATATTATGCCACAAACTGCCATGAAAAACATGATCTATCTCAGCTACTTACCAGTAATGTCAATCTTATGAGAGATTCCAGCAGCTGTCAATGACTTGGAAATTGTTTTGCCAACCTCCTCATACTGTTGATTCTGAACGAGTGGGAAAACCGTGCACTTAATGGGTGCAACAAGAGGAGGAAAGCGGAAAACATTCAACTGTTCATCCCCAGCTTTACTCGGCCTTGTGTAGAAAGAGTGCTCAAAGAGGCAAAATATGATCCTTCCAATGCCGAAAGATGGCTCAATTACTGATGGCGTGAAAACTCTCTGATGTTCCTTCATCTTCTCCTTTGAGATTGTGACCATATTCTTCTTAATGCACACATTTTTACCAAGAGTGCAGACATAAAACTCTACTTCTCCTTTGGTCTCCAGAGAGGCCTTCATTTCCAAGGCTTCTTCTTCCTTCATTGCCTATGGCAAAAAGAATTAATAATAAATATAAATTGTAAATCAGACTGTGACTAAGTGTTTCACAGTGGCAAAGAGCCACAAGGCTCCAATTTTACCTCCAAAGCTTCCACCACCATTTTTTGGTTACCCTTGAATGCAAGTCCCAGTTCCTTCTTCACAGGGGCTATAACCAGTTTCTGAAATAAATCATCAAGTTATCATCTGAAAGGTTAAAAAGTAGATATCTAATGCCTTATTATTATGTAGAACATGTATCCAACATTAAATGAATATGCCCTGGCTATAAGTTGGCCCTTGGATGAATGTATGTACATGCATCTGGCAACACCTATGGGGAAATGAATGCTGAAACATGTATACGGTAAAATGACAATGACAATTGGTGTCATTAGCAGAGCACCATACCTCTACTTCCCTAGGTTCTGCAAATTTTTCATGAGCCACAAGAGGGACTCCACTTTTCTCCTGTTATCAACATTAGGCAATTCTCCATGAGTAATGTAACATAAGATCCCAATCACTATTGAGAGTTTAGCAAGTCAGATTTTCACATCATTACAGATAAAAGCATTTATCCTCACAATTCTCAGTCTCCATAAAGTAGTCTCGAATTCAAAGATACGTATTCATTGAATCAGTCTTTGATACACTAGCTGGCAAACAGAACATATGCAGTACAACAGGTTCTCACCGAGTGAGCACGCAAGTCATATGCAGATCTATCTGCAATACCAACACATTCAATCCAACCATAGGAACATTCAATCTCGGCATCCCAACAGTCTGCAGCATAGTGAGCCATTTCATTTGCGAGATGCTGCCGGAATCGTAACCGTTCTTTGTCTATACCAAGACGAGTTAGGAAAAGATACACTCTCCCAATGAAATAACCAAGAGTTTCATTGTTGACAATTCCCTGCAGCAGATCACAATGTCATCAGGGAAAAAAATAAAAGAATTTAAATTTTAAAAAAATTAAAAAAAAAAAAAAAGCAGAGGAAAAAACTTAAAGGAAAACACTGATGTCAACATTAACCTTTGAAACCGCTTCACCAAGGCGAGTTTGCTTTGCAGACTGGCCAGACATTTGATCTCCCCTGGGGAACATGAGGAACTCCAGATCAGAAACTTCAGGGTACTTTGGGTGAGATTTGTCTTCAGGATCAACAAAATGCTCAATCTCTGCTAATGTGAATTCACGGACTCTCAAAAGGCCTTGACGGGGAGAAATCTGCAAAAGATGACCCAACAATCAGTATCAAGCTCTCTCTAACCCCCCCCCACCCCACGCACAAAATTTTCCACACCTGCACTCACTATCCAAAAGCAACATTGAAACAACTACCAATATTAGCAAGACAGACACTCAGAAGAAAAGGTACAGGAAAATGACAAAATCATTCTCACTTCAATCAAGAATAATTCTGGAGATTCACTGCTATATTTTAACAAAAAAGAACAACTGCACTTCCACAGAAGATATAAAAAGAAGGTAGGAGACTAGGAGTTAAAACCTCATTTCTGAAGGCCTGACCAATCTGAGCAGCAGCAAAGGGGAGTTTGTTCCCATTGTAATAGTACAAGTCCCTAAAATTTACAAATATGCCTTGTGCTGTTTCAGGACGCATAAACCTGCACCAGGTTAAATGCCATTATGTGAATATGTCAATAAGTAGAGAAGAAAAAATACCGCACTGCATAGAGAACTAAGCTAATTACGTAGGATAGGCACACTGACACCAATTGCAAACCAATTTAAGGGAAGTTCTTACCCAGGGCTCAAACCAGAAGGGCCAATTGATGTTTGAAACATCAAGTTGAATGGGTAGGGATCAGATAGAGGATTTCTAGTGTCAGGAGCTGCGATACCATACTCCTTGATTTTAGCACCTAGCTCTTCAGCTGAGAGATCATCCAAGACTGCAAGCACATGTTTCAGTTCTGCAGCCTTCTCTGCAGTTATACTAAGATCTTTCTGAAGCTTCTCGTTACAAAAGTCCTTGAGCAGGTGGTCAGCTCGGTAACAGGTCCCAGTTTTCTCGTCCTTAACCATAAGGTCTGTAAACTTCTCTACATGACCAGATGCTTTTAGGACAACCTCAGGGGTTACACATGGGCAGTCAACCTCCAACATATTTTCCTCAAGGACAAAATGCTGAAAAACAAATAAAGAAATCAACTAGTAGCATTGCAGATTTGACCAAATTGACCAGCAATATGGAACTGGCTAGCCGAGTCTTGGCATGGAAGGACCCAAGCAGACCATTACGTCTGACTTCTCACAGCTATTTTCTGGCTTTTTTCTTTTCTTTTCTTTTCTTTTTTTTGGTTTTTTGAAAAAGAGCATATTTCCAATACATTTGTAGAACAGCATCAATTCTATAGTTTCTCGATAAGTTCGAGATGGAAGGAGAAAAAAGCAAAGTTGCATCAACGGTTCACTTGTCAGTTTTTGTTATTCAGTAAGTAAGAGAGTAGTGGCGGCGTTCAACATTTCAAAATGAAGAAGCCAATTTAATTGTTAAGAGTTTGTCTCAAATCCAAAACGGAGAAACAGAGCAACCAGAGGCTGAGACTGGTACCTGACGCCAGAAAGCAAGAACGTTGGACTTAACAGCACAACCGGGAGGACCGTAGTCATAGAGGCCAGCGACGCCTCTATAGATCTTGAAGGAGGGAATATAAAACAAGCGCCGCTCCAGCGTGTTAATAACAGATTGACGGAAGACCTCTTTGTTGACGGAGCCATCAGGGCTGTTACCGGTGACGGCAGCTTGAAGCTGCTTCTCGATGGAAGACTTGTCGAGCTTCAGGCCGTTCAAAGTCTCGATTGCGGCATCTATATCAGTCTTAGAAGCCTTGAGGGCTTTGAGTGCACGGACGGCATTCCCTTGGGCTTCCACAGCGGAGTGCTTCTCGGCCAGAGCTCTGCGGAGCGATTCCTCTGCTGCGTCCATCGGCGAAGAGTGGAGCTTAAATGGATGGCGGAGGGATGAAAATTGGGCCTTGGGCTGGAGCGAGGGGGAGTTGCGACCAATGGAACTCGATAAGGAAATCAAAGTGGAGAAAAATCGCATGCGATTGCCCGGACCAGGTAGGCAGCAATGCCTTCGCTCTCTCTCCTTCGCCTGAGCGTGGCTTTCTGTTACTACTAGACTGAATAGCTGCCCCAAAAGTCCTCGTTAGGGTTTTCAAAATTTGGTGTGTTTGGTTGCGCGTGTTAACACCTATCCCTCTCCCTATGCCAACTCAAGTTTGTCGGCAACCGGAATAGGTCTAGTCCGAGTCCCAAAAGGTGTTTTTGACACCCTTTAATTTTTCTTACCCCATCATTTCTTATCGTCCCTTTTTCCTGCCCGCGGTGTAAGGGTTTGACCCACTGGCTTAGCTTTGGGTATGCATCTATGGGTAAGGATTTAAGCTCAGATCCCAGCTCATTTGAAGCCCTTAACACAGCTATCAAGTATCGTAGCCTAAGACCTTGCTTGGGTGGGAAGGAAAAGGGAGTGGGGGAGAGGATAATTAGGTGCTAAAAATGAAAATGTTCGGGGTTTGGGAATCGTCGACTAATTGGGATGGAAGAAGTAAAGAATTCTTTACGTGCTCACCAAAACCTTTTTCTCCCTCGCTCTCACACTGCAGTACAATTACTTTTTGCCCCTACTCTAAATTATTACATTTAAATTTGGAGATAGAAATAATAGAAGTTTCAGCGGGGTGTCTTGCCGTTTGAAAGACAAATGGCATGTTGAAGTTTTTTTCTTCTTTTTCATTTATTAATTTATTAACTGTTATATTGGCTAAAATATTTAGTAAATTCCAAATATTCTCCACAAGTCTGATAAATTATTTCTTGATCTTCTTTTCTTTATTTTCTTTGCATGGTATTATTATTGTCCAAAAGGGTTCTGGATTGACATAAACAACGAATATAAAAAATTAAATGACAAATTATGACTACAAATAAATTCCTCACGTCTTACTATTCAATTTAAGTTTACACAATAATTTCATATAGTTTACAAGTTAAGTATTATGTGTTAATATTAACTATTTTGAGTTTTTGATTACAAAAGATAAAATTAATACCATAACACAAATTATTTTTTTTCTCTAACCTTTTACTCTTTTTTGATCTAAAAATTTATAATTTTCATTTTTCGCATCACTCTCTCCCAAACACAAAAACAAAACAAGAAGGTTTTTATCTTTCTATATTTTGTATTCTTCTCACTTTCCTTCTCTTATTTTTCACTCTGGGAAAAGTGAATCCAAGCAAAGCATAAAAGCTAATACACGATAGCACCATACTATTCATATGGACTCTCTCTGGCCCACCCACTTAAAATCATGTCAGTTATCAAATCTCGTTAAAACTCGTTAAACTGAGTAACCTTTTGGGCTTGTAAAAATCACTCGAAGTCCTTCTAGGACCAACCAAAAAAAAAACAAACGGGAGCTACCCCAGACAGAGAGGGGCCTGACCGTCATAAGCCTCCCAGCTTGTCTGCTCAAACTCACCGGCAAGCCCCAGACTTTGTAAGGGGGTAACTGAAACAGATTAGAGCCCGCTAACATTCTCCTAAGCCCGCTGACTTTTGGGTCCATTACTCGAAAGTCAGTCTACTTAGAGCCCTCACTACGAGTATCAAATAATGTATGTAGTCAAAGGCTGACACAACACACAACTTGCACCATGAGCTTTCAAACGTCTGACGTGGTCTACCTCACCGAACACTGAATCTTAGGACACATTATTAACTGTTATTGGTGATTAAAATCCACTGAATTAGGCACTTTTTAGGTCTATAAATAAAAAATTCTCATAGGATCCAAGAAAAAGCAATCAATACACTTTGTCTCTATGTTTTTTTTTTTCTTCGCTCGTTGATTTTAAGTTTCAAAATGTTAACGTTAAAATTTAGTCTAATTTGTTATTAATTTTTCATTTATTTTATAAATTTAAAAATTAATTAATTCTCGTTATTTATTTATTTTTTCTTCGAAATTTACATACTTCGCAAATGTGAGTTAGAGAATTACTAAAAAAAAGTTTAGTACTCACAAATTATCTTTTCAACTATCGACTAATAAAAAGATTTTGATGTAATTATTACATATGGAATTTGAAGGAACGTTGCTATACACCGAGTATCAGGTATAGAAAACGGAATTGCTTATTAGCTATTCTTGGTAAAGTCGTGAGACGCATGAAACTCGAAGGAACAATGCGGTGATGTAATTATTATGACAATATGAAAGTGTATTAAGTAATGAAAGCGGAATCACTTGTTAGTTCTATTCGATAATGTGGTTGAGTCATTAGTGTAATTATTGCAACAAGTACGAAAGCGCATTGAGTGTTGGGTATAGGAAGCGGAATCGCTTGTTAGCTCTATTTAGTAATGTTACGAGACATACGAAATGCAAAGGAATACTGCGGTAACACAACAATTATGACAAATACAAAAGTACATTGAATACTAGGTATAAATAAAAAGTGAAATCGCTTGTTAGTTCTCTTTTAGTAACGGTGCGAGACACGTGAAATTCAAAGGAACAATGCGATGATGCAGTTATTACGTCAAATATGAAAGTACACCGAGTACTGAGCATATAGAAAGCACGGCGGAATCGCTTGTTAACTCAATTTGGTAATTCCACGAGATAAAGCGACCACGAGGTGGTTCTGGTGGCAGCTTTGCCTGTTATTTATTTATTTATTTTTAATTTTTTATAACGACGAAATCGCTTGCTCACTCTTTTCGGTAAATTTGCGAGATGAAGTGGCCACGGGGTGGCTGTAGTGGTAACTTGCATGCATTTTAGCGGAAAACGGTCCCTTATAACTGTATTCATTTTTAAAGACACATTAATTTAATCAACGGTGGTTATATATATATATATAATTTTATGAAATTAGTTTTTTTAATGAATTACTTTTTGAAAATGATCGGTGGGTAGGCATCAAAACTTTCCTTATATTTTAGGATTGAATTGAAACCATCTCGAATTACCCTCCCCGGCCACGGTGTGTAAAGAAGGGGCATCGCTCCTCAGCCCAGAAGAAGAAAGAAGCCATAACCTTATTCACTAAAAACAATAATAATATGAAAAAGTAGAGAGGGGGAAAAATGCAAAAAGGTTTGAATTTCTAAATACCGAAAATTCCAATTAAAATCCCGCCCAGTCTCAGTTGTCTCCACTCCAAAATTCCACTGTATAAAACCCTTCAGCATCCTCGAACGCAAAAGCCTTTGAAATTTCAGATAACAAAATTGATATTTTTTATTTTTTATTTTTATTTTTTGGTAAATAGAAAAGAAAAGAGGAAGCAGAGATGGCTCCCGGCGTCGAGCTTCCGTGCGACGGAGACGTTGTGTGCATGATCTGCAAGAAGAAGCTGCCCACCGAGGAGACGCTCACGTGCAAGGCATGTGCCACTCCATGGCACGCTCCTTTCCTCTCCTCTCCCCCTGCCACCATGGCCGACGTCGTTCACTGGGAGTGCCCTGAATGCTCCTCCATGAACAATCCAGTCGTCTCCACCGTTCCTCAGGCCTCCGCGGAACTCATGGCTGCGATTCGGGCGATCGAGTCCGTCGACGCAGTCACCGACGAGGAGAAAGCCAGGAGACGGCAGCAGCTCCTGAGTGGAGGCGCGCCGTCTCCGTCCGGTGGCGAGGATAACGACAGTCGGAAGGACAAGAAGAGGACCAAAGGTGATAGCTATCTTCTCGAGGTTCTTAATGAAAAATTGAAATGCTCGGTTTGCATGCAGCTTCCTGAGAGGCCTGTTACAGTACGCTTCCCTCCTCAACTGTAACTGATATTATACGTACTGTCAAGTTTGTTGTATGTTATCGATCGTTGTTTTGGCTGCTTGTTTGTTGGGTTGTTTATTGGTGCCGGTGCCATATTTCTAATGTTGAGGTGTTAAGGTCTTAATAATTGCTCTGCTTTCTTGTTGCTATCTGAAATTTCGCTATTGGTTTTCTTTGGTTGATTACTTTACAAATTGTTAAAATCATGTCATTTCGGCTACGTTGTTTGATTAAAGCCGAAGCTCACGGAATCTTTGCATATTGTCTAACGGGAGCAGATGGTTCTTCATTCATTCAACAATAATTGCTCTCCTCATTTTTATTTTTATTTTGGTAGTTTTCTGCAATTTCGTTTCTACTTTCTATTTAAAGGCGAAGGCAATTATAGATGGTCATCAGCCTTCTCCTATACTGTATTCAAGTCTTGACTCTGTATAATATCTAAACCTATTTAGATTACACATCTCTCCAAGCTTTTCAGGGCCCTCCATCGTCCCGCCATCTCATGTTGTTCTTCTCCCTTCTTCGGTGACAATACAAGTAGTGCATATCTATATTTATCATGTCTATCTTGTTTTCAATAACAATAATTCTTATAGTTTGATCACACTTGATGCATTTTAGATGCATACCACATTACACTATTATCACTATTACATGCACATAATGTAACACGTGGGCTTGGGACACATTTAATTCACTATCTCAATCAAATTTTGCAGTTATGGCATTCATCTTTTTAACTATTGTTGCCAGCATCATCTGGTGAGGTATGTCAAAATCAAAATCTAGGCGTGATGGGATTTCCTGTTCGGTCTTTCCCATGCCACCCACCTATTAATCATAGCACCTTAAGGTTTAAAGCATTGCTCAGTTATCTATTCAACAATTAAATTGATAGGCATTTTCTTTCTTGTTTCAGATGCCATTTGGTCACAATTTCTGCCTTAAGTGCTTTCAGAAATGGATTGGACAAGGCAAGTGCACTTGTGTCAACTGTCGCTGCCGTATCCCCTCCAAGAAGGCACATCAACCTCGAATCAACTCTACACTGGTGTTTGCTATCTGCGTGGCAAAGACATCAAAATCAGCTGCTGCTGCAGTGTCTTCCAGGGTGTATCAATATGTGCACAACCAAAACAGGCCAGACAAAGCATTCACCACGGAGAGAGCCAAGAAAGGTGGAAAGGCTAATGCTGCTAGTGGAGTTGTCTTTGTCACAGTCCCTCCTGATCACTTTGGGCCAATTTTGGCAGAGAATGATCCAGTAAGAAACTTGGGCGTGTTAGTGGGAGAGTCCTGGGAGGATAGACTGGATTGCAGACAGTGGAGTGTACATCTTCCTCCTGTTGCTGGGATTTCTGGTCAGTCTAAGTATGGTGCCCAATCAGTGATCCTCTCTGGAGGTTACGAAGATGATGAAGATCATGGTGAATGGTTCCTTTATACTGGGAGGTACATTTTTATGTGTACTTCCCTGTCATTAACTATTCTTTCTTTGGTCTGGATTATATAATGTATTTGGAAGTGTGTGTTTGAGTTTGAAGTGGTCAATTTGTGTTCATTTATGTTCCTTTTTATGGTGTGTGCAGTGGGGGAAGGGACCCTAGCAGAAATAAGCACACAAACAAGGATCATTCCTTTAATCAGAAGTTTGTAAAGTTAAATGAGGCATTGTGAGTAAGCTGTAGAAATGGATACCCGGTGAGAGTATTGAGGTGAGTTGCTGGAGTTGTTGATGATTCTCAGTGTGCAGTTTACTTGATACCTAACTGTTCCTGAAGTTGGGGTTTCTTCCTTTTTTCATTGGAAGTTGGAGCTTTCTGTATGTCAAGATTTGCTTTCATGAATGATATATTCCAAAGCAGTTTGTTGTGCAACTTTGCATACCTTATGTGGTATATGCTTGGATAGTGAAACATTTTACAGTCTTGCAAGTGATGTTGAATCGAAGATTCTTTACTCTGGAAGGGGATCTACTGTTTGTGGAGAATCTCTTTCTCTCCACGTGCATGCACACACACACGCACACGCACACACACGCACGCACGCACGCATTGATGGTGCTTTGTAATCATTGGATACACTGGTTACTTCTTATCAGTTCCACGCCCGGAGGCCCTTCCAGTCAAATTCTAATGTTATAAGTTGTTTGTTTTGCGGTGGTTGTATGCATGGATTCCTCCCCAGTTTTATTGCTTTCTGGTATCTATATTTTGGGTAATTATGTGTCAGCTTGGAATTATTTCCTCATTTGGTCATAGGTCTCACAAGGAAAAGCATTCTGCTTATGCGCCAGAAAGAGGTTTATGTTATGATGGTGTTTATAGAATTGAGAAATGCTGGCATAAGAATGGAAAGCAGGTAAAAATTCTTGTGGCTGATTAAAATACATGAAATTAATCATCTGACTGATTTTTTCCTTCACATAGGGGTTTAAGGTTTGCAGATATCTTTTTGTCAGATGTGACAATGAGGCTGCTCCATGGACGATGTTCTCTCTCTCTCTCTCTCACACACACACACACATGCATGCACGCATGCACACACACACAGAGGAGCACACACAGAACCTGTTATTGTGCAAGACATAGTGGAACTCAGAAAAAAAATGCTTGATATTTTGGAATCAAAATGCAGTGACAATCATGGTGATCTTCCAAGGCCTTTACTGGCCATCCAGGAGTTAAGGAATGCAACTGATACGACTGAAAGAAAGAAATCACCATCCTGGGACTATGATGTAAGCTAATGAGTTGCCATTCTATATCATCACTGAATTCTCTCTCTCTCTCACTTGTAGCATTTCTGCTCATCAGCTTTGCTGCTTATCTCACTAGGCCTAAAGTTGCTGTTATTTATCCTGTGGTGAGATAATGCAAGTGATCTTACCAGATTAAACCCATTAATTTAGAAGTGATGGTTTTTGTTTTTTTTGAGTTCTTCCTTGCAGGTATAGCAGTGTAGCTCGGCAATCATTTACTTATATATAATATCATAAACTGTTGCTTTCTGTTTCTCAGGAAGAGAAAGGTTGCTGGATGTGGAAGAAACCCCCACCACCTAGCAGAGGAGGAGCAGGTGGTATAAAACTTACAAAGAGGAAAAGAAGAAAGTTGCCCATGAAAAAAAAGCTTCTAAAAGGTCTGGTCATATCTGAAATCCATGCTTGCAGCTTCCAATCACTTTTTATGGGAATTGTT
Source organism: Bruguiera parviflora (assembly GCA_019804595.1). NCBI lineage: Eukaryota > Viridiplantae > Streptophyta > Magnoliopsida > Malpighiales > Rhizophoraceae > Bruguiera > Bruguiera parviflora. The sequence goes on along the minus strand of CM034057.1, from coordinate 7,508,857 downwards.
TAAGCTTGATTCTGATCAATTCTGACAGGTTTGTGAAGATATCTTAACTTTGTGTTATTAACTGCACAGAATTCGGCTGTTCAATCTGTCTGAAGGTGATGAGTAACCCTCTGACTACTCCTTGCGGGCACAACTTCTGCGAAGAGTGCTTAGAGGGTGCATTTGCTGGTCAAAACTTTGTGAGAGAGAGGGGCAATGGCAGGCAAACATTATGAGCACAGAAGAATGTTATGAAATGCCCCTCTTGTGCAAATGACATAGCTGACTTTCTTCAGAATCCACAGGTACTGCAATTTACCAAATAAATGCATTTTGATCATAAAACAGCATTCCTGTTGTACCATGCACTCAGTGTTATTACTATTTCTTATTATTGTGGTGATGGCTTGTAGACAATGTTCTTGCTGCTGTGCATAATATGATTTGCGAAGGCTTTCTATATAATCTCCTTTCATGGCAGGTCAATAGACAATTGATGGATACCATTGAGTCACTACGGCAGGAAACTGCAGAAATGGAAAGTTTCAGATGATTCGGCCAAGGATAGCAGCAGCACACATGAGGAAACAGACCCTGCTGATGGTACAGATGATTGCAATGATGGTGAAGTTATAGAAGAAGTCTCTGGTAAGGATCAAGCAGAAGCAAAACTGCAGCGGCAGATATACCAGCAGAATGGAACCAATGGCGGATACCAAAAGTCAACTGTCGATGGTGATAATTGCAGGTCACTAGCTGAGGGGCCTGATGCTGTGAATGGCGAGAGTGAAGTTGGTGCTGAGGACACTGAAATGGTCTACATCAAGGAATTACCTGCTAATGGAAAACCTAGGCTGAGTCATAAGCGAAAGAATGCTAATGTTGCAGGGAACAAACTGATGGCGACTAACGGGGGAAGGACTCGGGGCAAGAGATCCAAAACTACAGTTGCTTAGTGCAGAAGTGTCTTCGTTAGTTATTTATTTGCCATAGTTATGTGTTTTTTTTTTTTTTTCCCTTTAGGCACTTGTTTGCCGCAGTGTTTTGGCGGGATAGCTAAAGAAACACATCGGATGGTTTTTCGGTGGTGGTGGTGGTGGTGGGCGTTGGAAGGGGGTATAAAGAAGTGGTTTCAGTTTTTTTTTTGGGGGAGGGGGGTGGGTTGAGAAAGCGAGAATGCAGAGCCATTCTAATTTCTACAAAGATCACCTCACCTCAGACGCGTTTAGGGGGGATATTGAACTCTCATAAACAAATGGTTTACAGATGAATAGGCCGGGGCTGTTTGAGTTGATATTCATGGATTTCTTTCTAAAGAACGGTAATGGTACCTTTTGGTTTGCTAACGTTCACTTTGGGATAGACAATAAGTGATAAAATGGCAGTGCTGCGGGGCAAATTACAAATTAGAAAGCAATGATAAAGTGGTCATCCTTTAGTATGGTGCTTGGGGATATGGAAGATCCCGTACACCGATATTTAAAGCTAGCCAAAACATATTTTTCGAGCTGCAGAAGAACAAAATTGCATTCCCCTATTCCAACTAAGTTGTCAAGTTTGGCTTCTAGTCATGGTCCCTGACTGAATTTCTGCTGCTCGAGTTTCTCAACCAAGGCCTTCTTTTCCTTTTCTGGAAGAGAGTTGAACATGAAGATAGACTTGTCACCAATGTCATCCTAATGGGTGAACAAGGAAATATCAGAAATTTGCCGTGAATATTTAGTAAGTTCAAAATGAAAGATACACGAGGATCGATTTGTTGCAACGGGTTGAGGCAAATGGTATCGCTATAGCATTGAATTAACTGGAATAACATAAAGATCTATAGCTTATCCCAAAAAAGAAGTACCTTAATGGGCTGAGTAAACTTTCTTCCAGCGAATATCACAAAAAGGGCCATCCACGAAGCCAAGAGACCGAGCTTTACTCCGTCGTCCATTAGACCCGTCTGTGTATTTGATACAAAGGACATCAGTCTCCATATATAAAAGAATTCCGAACAAAAATAAAGGCCCGCTGTTGAAACAGCACATCAAACACCCAAGCTGTAGCCTGAAATGTGCAATGCAAGTCTCCTACAGCTGTTACTGACTAGTGACAACTCCCTTGTCCTGTTGGAGAAAATGCACTGCTATTTGCTATCTTTTCTCCCCAAAGCAATGCACAGGTATATGATCAAGTAGAAAAATAATAAACAAAGAAAAACAACATACAGGTGTTGTGTGTCAGCACAAGAAGTGTACCAGGTGTCCAAGAAGGACTGCAGGTATGATAAACGTAAGAACGCCAGCTTCCAACTTCCCATAGCAGAGGCCTATTTATAAAGATATAGAAATCAGTTGCAAGTATACCATGAAAAATCACACACTTGTTTAGGAGATTAAGACACCCGTAGTCATAACAGAAGTCTACAAATAATTTGACTTGTCATCATGTGAAAGGCAGCATTTTCATAGTAGAAGGTTGTGGCCAGATCACAGATATCAATCCTGATGTAAAGTATATGAAAGCTCATGAATATCATTGCAGAGACAATATTTGACGTGCTGCTAAGTTATTCTATATATGATTCAAAAGCAGTAACTAAGACGGATCTCATTTCAAATAAAAAAAAAAGAAGAAGAAGAATGCCCCGAAGACTGCCATATCAAAGTCATAGATCACCAAGAATAAAAGCAGGGAAACATAGACTATAACTATTTCTATTACCTTCTTTGAAGACTAGTCCAGTCAGTGCGGCGAAGAGAGGACCAATAAACCAAACAGCTGTTGGATTATTAACAACATATTGTACCAAGCTCTCCCCAGATGGTTGAGCAAGGGTACTGTGTGCTGCAAAAGATCCAAGAACACCAAGGACCCATAAAGCTTGAAGAGTGCGCTTAATCTCAGTTACGTAGATGTGAATCAAGACCAATGACAACCCCAAGCTGCAGGCTCCAAGAGTGTACAATACATCAAGATTTTGCTTGATTATGTCACTCAAAAAAGAGTCATTTGGTAAAAAGGCATCTGCTGCAGCAATCACAAATGATGCGGCACTAGTAACCAATCCTGATCTGTACAAAATCACCTGCCAAGATGAGCTCATTGTTAATTCTTGAATAAGAGTTCTGTTGTGCATATTAATGTTGTCTAAATTTGCTGATTGACAAATGACTTGGAGGCAATAATTCAAATAAAAATACTCAGTTCACTTGATGAGGATTCAAATAAATCCCCCCCCCCCGGGGGGGCCTTTTTCTTTTTCTGATCAGTAGTTGTATCCATATGTTTACTTTGGAGTTTTTGAAGTTGACTGCAGTGCAGAGGAAGCAAAGACAGCATCTTGTCCAGAAACCTGGAAAGTTCTTGGAATTTGCGGTGACTGGAGATGCCGCTCGCTCAACATATGATTTTTGAGGGATCAAATGGCATTAACTCATTGCTTTAGGTTTGGCACCTTCCTATTCCTACACAGACCAGTCAGTCACAATAGGAACAATCTGCAAGAGTGAAAGGGAGGAATTTGGGCCGCAGTCCCTCCCCCTTCCTCCATTTCTACAACTAGAAATACCTCAAAAGAGTATTATACTAAGTGCATATTATGTCCTCAGGAAATACCAATCAGCACCAGAAACACCCATCCATTATCAACCGCGGAATATGAAATATCAGTTCTGACTGAATCACTGATTGACTTAAACTGAAAGACAGGGAAAAGACTCAGAAAAACAAAGGCAAAATTTCCCACATCAAGACAAGAATACTGTAGCGCGCATAAAAAAGGCACAAACTCTAAACCCCATATCTCCAACTCCACTTGGATGATAAAACGAGAGAGAGAGGGAGAGAGGGAAAAAAAAAAAAAAAAAAACACAAAGAAAGAAAGAAAAAGAGCCAAAATTGAAGTTATCCATAGTCCAAGCAGAAAAAGCAAAGTAATTATGTCAGAGGAGTAGGTTAAAAAATCAGCTTCGTCAAATTGGCAGAGTGAGTGAGCTATCGGGTAGCAGGAAAAGTACCTCGCGAATGTCGGAATCTTCAACGGTCCAGGGACCATAAAGGCCCTTGTAAACCACCGTCGGCGAGCTTTCCCCAACTGCCTCGCACTTTATTATTGTGCTTCCGTTGCCGTTTCTATTTGTGTTTCCGAACATACCAATATTATTATTATTATTATTATTATGAATACGGAATGATGATAATTTGGAGTCGAAGTTAATTGACCGACTGCTGCTGCCGAGTTCTGTCCTCGCCCGCGGGGAGGCTGGCAGTGGCAGAGTCATTATTATTAACGACGACGACGACGACGACGACGAAACAACGCCCGGCGCCATTATCCCTCCTTTGCCCTTTGCTTCCTTGCTTGCTTTTCCTCTAATTTTGCTGATTATTAATTATTTAATTAATTAGTGCTCACCTCTTCCTCCTCCTCTTTCGTCTTCTTCTTTTTGTTTTTTTGTTTTTCGTTTTTTTTTTTTAATTGTTCCTTCCCTCGTATTACTCCTCGTAATAGTGGTAACGCCGTCTAATCCCAAGGGCTCCCATTGGACAGAGATTTGACGGGCAGGAATTACCTATTAAAAATTAAAAATAAAAATAAAAAAGGGAGTAAATATCTGCATATTTATTATTAGTGCACAATATCCATTCTATTGGCTGAGAATGCGGGGGGGGGGGGGGGGGGGGGGGGGGGGGGGGGGGGGGGGGG